>JAJJMB010017174.1:2117293-2167331 GCA_023531105.1 Papaver atlanticum
AAAAAATGAATTTTGGCGGGAAAATATTTTCATTAACAGCAGTATTTCGATCGGATGTTTGGACGTGATTTAGTGAGATTCAATCCCTGAAAATTAGTGGGTAGAAGTGATATGACTATAGAAAGCTAGTATGGGTGTTCGTTTGGATCAGAATTGGATGAATCGTGTCATGGAGAAAAACAGGGGAGTACGTGCAAAGGGAGAAGATATTCACGCGTCTGTTGTTGCTAGAGTGTGCTGGGAGAGTTTGGAATGTTCTGTGAGAATGCTAGATGCGTGTAAGAGTTAAACAAGGAAAGAAATACAACTGCAAACGTGTGGAGAAGCTAAAACAGGAAATTATTGCCGTGAGAATAAAAATAATAAAGAGAAGATTTTTTGAAGTTATGGAGGTGATTCGATGCATCTTTCGGGTATAAATAGATTACCCGGGTCATATAGAAGGGGTGTCGAGAGTTTGGGGAGCTGAGGAGAGCCAGAGAAGAAGAAATCCGAGTTTTACAAAACTCGGTTTCTGCTGCTGCTACTGCTGATGAACATCAAGAACACGAAGAATAAAAGCCTGTAAAGGAAAGTCGTTGAAAACTGTCGCTTAAATGCGACAGTTCCCAACCCCTTTCCAGCGACCGCGGAACAGAGTCTACATCACTTCTCTTGTATCGTTCATTTTGTGACGATTTTTGTGCGTCGCAAATTACTGTTTTTCACTATTTTCTCCGTTTTCACCATTGTAAACAATTTTTGAGCAAATAAAAAATATTTTGAGAGTGTCTATAATATGAGGAGCTAAACCCCAACACTGGGACGACGGAGGAGGCCGAACTTCATACATGGGTAAATTTGTTTTATTATTTTTTATGACTTTTGCACTAAAATTAATTGAAATATGATTTGATTAAATTGGTTGTCATTTGATTAGATGGGTCATGCTTAGCTTAGGTGATTTGATGTCCCATGCTTAACATTTACAATCAATGTTTTGAGAATCTACCTTGGAAAAAATAGAGTCCATGTTTATATTTCTTGAGCTAAAATTGTTGAGAATAAATAAGTGAACCTTATGTTATGAAGATTGGTTAAATCCTTAGTCCCAGTACCTCGTGCACCAATTGTAATATTATTGTATATTTTTATTAAATTTAAAAACTCGAATCTTCACAAGTCTCAACGAACCTTTTACTACAACAAAGTTGAAATCACATCAGGAGTGCGGCTGTGGAATTGTAGGAGATAGATGTATCTTATATCTACTTGATGAAGACACTAAGTTAACTTGGTTAAATCGTCTAAATAAAAAGTTGGGATGTTATCTCTAGTCTCGATAATTCTTTTGTGTAGCTCATTACGATCCTTTGTTTTTCGCCTTTGCCAATTTCGTTGATAGAAAGCGGGAAAATTATTTAGTAGTATTCTACTATCACATATGCCTTTTTGGAGAATTATGTAAGGGGAATGGACTATAAGCTATAGGTTTTACCTATTATTCAAAAGAGAAAGTAAAGACTAACGGGGAGCACATATTGTTGTAGTATTGCTTCAAAGTTTTAGTACAATTGGACTTTGAGGAAGGTAACAATACTGTGAACCAATATAACAACCATTGACTTGAGTGAATTTCTCATTCTAAAAAGCTCTAAACGAGTATTCTCATAAGTTTTTATCGCTAAGAATCTTCAATAACAAAGGTGCTAAAACAATCATATGCAGAACCGAAGAAAAACTTGAAGAACGAAGAATTCAAGACATTGTTGGAGATTCAAAGAAATCAAGCATGGTGGATTTTGAGCAGAAAGGTTTATATATTTTGAATCCATATGTATTGATAGTTTTCTCACAAAAAATTAACAAATGGGGAGATTGTTAGAGCACTGCTCGGTCGAACTCGCAAGTTTTTCTATCTCAAGCTTGTTGTCAATATTAGATGCGAAAAACTGTATCTTGATTTCTAGTCTATAAAAGTCGAGTCTCGGACTAGGATTAGAGTATATGGTAGTTGAGTACCAGACACTACTGAATAACCCTCGAAAATTGAAGATTGAAGATCAAACGAAGAAATTTGAAGAACTTCATCAACAAAGAGGTCTGTGAAGACTGAACCATACTGTTTAGTCACAACATCTATCATTTTACTATGTCGTATGATTTAGTATATTTAATATTGTAAAGAAAAATTTCGAGTCAAGCTTATCTTGATAAAACTCTCAAACTGTAATTTAAGCAATGGATGTTCACAGATCCTGAACTATCTTGGTTAATGACATTTATTGGTCATAAACTATTTTTGTTTCAAGTTGAACATTTGGAATTTCCCAAGCAATGATATTTACTATCTATGGCGATTGAGAATGTTTTGAATTGTCTAAAGAGATTTTTCAGAATTTAATGAAATTCTGGACACATGATAGGTACACATACCCAATACGCGTACCCTAGTGATCTGAACTTCAGAATGGGGTAAGTGATGTGATTTCAACTTTGTTGTAGTAGTGGTAAATAGGATTCGAACTCTAAGACTTGTGAAGATTCGAGTTTTTAAATTTAATAAAAATATATACAAAAACATTAAACAATGGGCGAGAGGTACTGGGACTAAGGATTTAGCCAATCCTCATAACATAAGGTTCACTTATTTATTCTCTACAATTTTAGCTCAAGAAATATAAACATGGACTCTATTTTTGCCAAGATAGATTCTCAAAACATTAGATGTAAATGTTAAGCATGGGACATTAAATCACCTAAGCTAAGCATGACCCATCTAATCAAATGACAACTAATTAAATCAAATCATATTTCAATTAATATTAGTGCAAAAGTCATAAAAAATAATAAAATAAATTTACCCATGTATGAAGTTCGGCCTCCTCCGTCGTCCCAGTGTTGGGGTTTAGCTCCTCATATTATAGACACTCTCAAAATATTTTTTATTTGCTCAAAAAGTGTTTACAATGGTGAAAATGGAGAAAAATAGTGAAAAACAGGATTTTGCGACGCACAAAACTCGTCACAAAATGAACGATAAAAGATAAGTGTTGTAAACACTGTTTCGCAGTCGCTGGAAAGGAGTTGGAACTGTCGCAATTAAGCGACAGTTTGCAACGACTTTCCTTTATAGGCTTTTGTTCTTCGTGTTCTTGATGTTCATCAGCAGCAGCAGCAGCACAAACCGAGTTTTGTAAAACTCGGATTTCTTCTTCGCTGGCTCTCCTCAGCTCCCCAAACTCTCGACACCCCTTACTTGTACCTGGAGCAATCTATTTATAATCCTAATCCTCCTTTAATCCGGTCACATCTCCCAAATAATCTTCATTTATTAATATTATTCTCCACGGCAAAAATTTCCATTTTTTGATCTTCCACGCGTTCTCAGCTGTCAACCTTCCTTATTTATCTTCTTCACGCATCTCTGTAGTGCAACACACTCGAAACTCATGCATTACACGCCTCAAACTCGTGTCAAATTCACTTGAACCCGTGAAAACTTGTGTCCACTGTTTTGGATTGAAACACGTTATTAAGCCAAATTTGATCGGAAACAACACCCATACCAGCTTTCTATAGTCATATCACGTCTACCCACTAAGTTTCAGGGATTGAATCTCACTAAATCACGTCCAAACATCCGATCGAAATTCTGCCAGTGAAGAGAAACGTTTTCCCGCCAAAATTCATTTTTTGAATTTGAGAAGAAGATGTCCTCCCCCTAATCCTGCACGGGTGTCCCTTTAGCACTTGTCTTATGGGGTGCAAATAGTAATTTTTGGGCGTAGATAGTAATTTTTCTAGGGTTCCTCCGATACATTTTTGGGGTGCTTCCGGTGCATTTCTGGGGTGCCTTTAGTACTCTATCCTGGGGTGTAAAACACCACTTTTCGAGCCAATTTTGCCGCAAGAGCTTATTCCCTAGAAACGACTTAAAACAACTCTATTAGAAATAAAATGAGTCCTAGATAATGTAGTTATGGGTGAAAATGCGTCACACTTACGTGCGTATCAGTAAGTACGCATATCCAAAGGTTTCGAGTTCGTAAATAGGAGGGAGAGAGGTAGGAATACCCAGTACAAGCATCCCTGTGAGACGAGTTCCTGAATGGATAAGGGTACACATTCCCAGTACGCGTACCCAAACAAACTGAATTCACAGACTGGTTCATCGATATGCGTACCCCTACACATACCTACCTATTATCGAACTAACCATATGCACATAAACATTTTTTTATAAATACGTTTGGCATTTCTACAACCCTTTTAAACACTTATAAGGCAACTTTGTTCACTAAACCACTTTGTGTTTCTGAATCATGGTTTAAGTCTTAAGTGTTAATGAGCACGATTTTTGCTTGAAAATTCAAAACACATGTTTTCCAATGAACTATCGTTGTACACAGTTTCAGATACTTGAACCATAATGTATATTATTCTATGTAATTTCAAGGAAAAATTATCACATGCTTACATTCCTAACAAGAGTTTCATCTAAACTGAGAAGTTGTTTTCTTGAATCTCAAGCAATTAATCTTAGCTTGAATTCAACGATACTTAGAGCCTTGAAAATCTATAAATAAAGAGAAGATTTCTTAATCCCTGGCACTTCTGTGTCCTAGTTTCTTGCTAGAGTCGTCCTCTAAAAACATAGGTTTCCTCTGAGAAGCATAATTAGGTTACAACTCAATGACTTCACTTAGGGATTCATGAAGCTAAACCCGACTATCTTTACCTGATAATTCGTGTACCCTATCTTATTCTTATTGATCGTCGAGGTTATTCTTATCTCATATCAGGAACGAGATAGATAGAAATCACAAAGTTTCTCTTCGTGTCAGACTTTGGGATTCCTCAAAATAAATATCTAAACTATTCTTTCATTTATTTGGATTGTTCTTGAGAGGTGGTTAGTAATCCAGGATTCTCAGCTAACTGAGTGTAAGTATTCCGCATTTGTGAGGTTTATTGGACTTTGTCTATTGCAAATAGATTTCCAAACCTAGATCGAAACATCCAAAGGGAAATCAAATAGGCTTATCTTTTAGAGGAAGATTTGTATCAAAAGTCTTCACTTAGGTTTAAACAACTCTTAGCATGTAAAGGACTTCAATTAAGGGAATCAGTTGCATAGAGCCTTTCGAGGTTCAAGAGACGTAAAGAGCACGACTGCAGATGAATTGCTTTGAGGATTAATTCGGTTTCAACTATATTCCAGTACAAATTCTGATGTAGGATAGTATCTGTAGCGACTTAATAGAGTTTGGTGGTGAAAGTTTTAAAAGGTCCCGGAGTTTTTTCACAGGTGCAGTTTTCCTCGTTAACAAAACTTCGGGTATCTTGTGTTTTTCCTTTTTTCGCATTATATTGTTTTATCTTTACAATAGGAATAACATAAGTAGTAAGTATTCAATCTAGGTAGTTTAAGTCCTTATTAATTGTGCTCAATAACGAGACTTGTTCTTGTTGAATTAGTATCTTGAAAGATAGATCGCAAGTTTCATACTTGTTAGAATTCGAATCCTATTGATTTTGATACGACTAGATTGCTCTTGGATATTGATTTGTGAGATCATCCCAGAACTGTTGTACATAACATCGCCAACTGTGAACCCCGGGACATGAAAGCCTAATGATCATGGACTGATTATTCTAAATATATTGATCGTAGAAGAGATAAGAGAAAAACTCTATATACATATTGTTCAAGGATCTTTAATTTAAGTCTACTTGCAATTGTATTAGGTTTTGTCCATACAGGTTGCCAAACGAAAAATTTGGTGGTGTACTTGGGGCCCTTTCCTTTTCATATCAAAGTAATTGAAATCGCTTCTCTGTCCTACTTTGTTGGGAGCCAGGAATGAGGAGCAACTAGCTCGGTTGGGGAACTCGCCGAAACTCGACTAGACTCATTGGAGACTTAAAGTCACTCTGGTTGGATATATTTCTTGTAACATGACTTACACATAATTAAATCCATAATTTAACATTACCAATGTCATCTGAACAAAGAACCCCAAAAACTACTTGGGAAATCGATTTTTGAGGGTTTATTACAATATTGAATAATCTACCATTATATGTTGTTTTGTCGCTAACTCGTTTGGGACTATATTTCGTTGAAACTAGCCTAATAAATCCATGATACTCGTCATTACTCGTCCTCTGTGAGGAATAAAATATCGGCATCGCAAAGGGGAAAATAACAGGTACCCACCAGGAACTCAGACGAAGAGAGGGAACTTAAAGGTAAAATAAATAAATATATCACTATAGAATTTATTATCGTAAATAAATATCATTGCTTCCTTTTTCTGCGAATTCCATGAACCGTGTTGTTTGTTTAATCAAGACACATTAGGTCTCATCAAGACTTAGGAGTATTCCCTGATTTGTGCGTTATGACTATGTTGTGTCATGTGGAAAGCACAAGCTAGCATTCAGATCGTGTGTTAGACACGGGAGAAGATGAAGCTGAGCCTAAGCTTTGCATGGCATGTGGTGAGCCGAACTCTGCTGGTAAGTCTTTTATGATGAATGTGAGAGGATTGAGACCTGTAGTTGAGGACATGGATTATGTCTTAGGCTTAGTACGCAAGAATCTCGTGTTTATACGAGATAGAGATGACTTTGTAGGGATGAAGGCCAATGGAGTCAGCCGTGACATGCTCATGAGGCTCGGGTCTCATGGTCAGCTGTGACATGTTCATGAGACAGAGATTGAGGCATGTACATGTGCCTGAGAGTGTCTCTTATTTATATGGAACTTTGGAACACTTGATTCGGCCAATGAATATCGTGGGGTGTTATTAGAGGTCGTCAGCGTGTTCATTTATGGAGAAGACATGAATAATGTGTCTCACAGAGATGTACTAGGAGCTAGTCATGAGGCTCAAGAATAAAATGACCAGTATATCTCACCGGGATGCATTAGGAATCAATCATGAGGCTAGTAAAACTTGAGTCTTGCTCGTGAGTCCGAAGCACAATTTGTGCATTGGAGACCTATGTCTCTCTCATGGTCATAGAATTAGTCGTGAACGCATTATGAGGACAATGAATAGACATAACCAGTATATCTTGCGGGAATGTACTAGGATCCCTGTCTATAGGCCTTGACGTGAAGGATTTAGTCTCAGGAGGCCTTGAGTTGAGTCTTACTCGAGATCGGAATCTCGTTCAAGAGGCCGAGACTTGGTTTTGGCCTATGAATCTCATTTTTGCGAGGAAACTCGAACCGAACCTTGACATGACCAGTTTGCTCTTATTTACAAAAATCACTATCTACAACACCAATATATATATAAAAAAATGTACGAAGAATTAGTTAGAAAAATTTAAGATAACCATTCATTCCAAAAACATTATAATAGATTTTTCATTGCATTAAAAGTTTTTAAATTGGAGAGATTTTATTACCAAAAAAAAAACTACTCAAAATTTTACCGAAGGTCAGAAAAAATATAACCAAGCTAGTAAACCATGGATGCTTATAAGGATACCAGTTTAGAGTTCAAAATCCATATAAGATAAATTGGTACCTCCTATTAGCGCAACAGCTTTCTTAGTTTTTAATTCAAGAACCATAACATTAGTCTCTTGTAATAGACTAAGGCTAGGCCTGGGTTTGGTAATACTTTCTTTTTCAAAAAATGTTTTCAAAGCGTATACAATATATGGTAATAATTTCTGACATTGGTGTTTGGTAAAAGATTTTCAAAGTATCTTTTTATCTAAAACACTTCCAAAATTCCCCAATTTTTAAAAGATGTGGAGGAAAAGTTCTTAAAAGCTACAAAAGCATAAGCTTTAGTCCCGCCTAAAGAGACAAAAATATTTTGATCATCTTTTATCTTCCCTCCAAGTATGATTCGTTCCGCAAGGGAGATACATGCGCAAGTCAATAGGTTAGCAAACGATTTAAATGTGCATGACAAGATGAATGGTGGTAAGCTTGTACTCAGGAATCCGGAAGTGTAGAAAAACAATTTTGCAGGGATAATCCGAATGCAAATTCTTACGGCTCACTCATGTAGGCTTTAAGCCTCAATAAGGTTAACTTTTAGTGAGTGGAAGAAGAAAAGATAGCAACGGCCAGCTATTGTAGTAGATAGGGCAAGTTTGAATTGCGAAAACCCGCGAAGACCAACTAATGCTTGATTAATTTTTAATAGAAAATGTAAGAAATCGGTAGCTTGACACTTTTCACCAAACCTATATAAAAAGAGGGGACTCAGAATAATAACAAGAATTGTATATGTAAAAGATGTTGAATTAAAAGGTATAATTCACCCAAAAGAAAAGAATCATCTCTGAACGGCAAATTTTAAACACATGAGAGAAATCAAAGAATAATATATAAATGATTTTGCAACTTCATGTAGATGCCTTTGAAGAGTGGCTAAACATAGATACGTTTTGCTTTAGATTAAGAAAAAAAAAGGGAGAATAATAGTGATCAAAGGAGGAGACTGTAGGGTTAATAGGAAGGATCTAAAGATAGGATAAAGATAAATGAAAAAAGAGTTTCACAAAGGAGTTTCTATATTCTTGAATGACAAAAAAGAAAGATCTAACAACAAAAAGATAAAGACTGAACTAGAAGATCGGAAATAAAAGCTCGTATTTCCAAATTTCGAAGGCATAAAGCGTTTCTCCAGAAGTAGAAGTCATAACATAAATCAGAAGCAATGTTTTTTAGTTTCACAACAGAACGAACCCACCTTTTTTGCTCTTATAAATCATTCTGAAATGCAAATCCCAAAATTAAGTTGAAAAATACTTCTTAAATGACAATTAAACACCCTCCAAGAGTAGTTCATTCTACCGAGATCGCCTTCCTTCGTGCCCAAGGACAACAGACAGAAGTGCTAAAGCAGAAGATTGTTCTCACTAGAAGGAAAGAAAATAACTTGCATCTTCATTTTATGATCATCTCAAATATACATTTGATGTTCTATTACATGACTTACAAACTAAGAAAAGGGCAGAAAAAGAAGAAGGCTACAACTACCGTTAAAGAATGATTAATGAAACAAAAAAGAAAACTGTTACACACATACAGTAGAAGATCAAACAGGATCTAACTAGTGTACAAAGAATAGCCATCGAATCATTAATAGAATTCGATGGTTAGAGGACTACACTACTTTCTGTGGCAAGGAATTTACATAAGGGCGGAAACTTCACCCGTAAAACAACCTATTATTTCACAACCCATCTGTCGAGGATGAGACTTATGAAGAAACTTCCATTTTCGTTCTTAATGGCGAAGTTTCTGTAACATGAAGGGAAGGTACTAACTCATCAACCGGTCTACTAAGATCAAATAACGGCTTCAATCTCCTTTCAACTTCGTTAGTTTGCAAATCAATCTCCTCGAGTATCATCGAGAAAGCAGATTGGCATGAAGCCTCGTCCCTAAATGCGAGGGTCCATCTCCCATCAATCAAAGCTTTTGGCTTTGGATTTCCAAATACATCGAATTTCGACGGGTCCAAAAAGGGCAAGCTAGACGGACGAATTCGTAGGTGTAACCATTTCATATGCTTATCATCTATTTTAGGCTGAAAAGAAAAAGAAGACATTTGCTCATACAAGATTTCAAGCTCCAAACTACTTAGTTTGAATGTTATCTGGTGTGACACACTTAAAGAGACGCCAAATCACAAATTTCTTTTTGCCGTACGTCCCACGTATATCCATTAGATAAAACTAATAAGTTAATGATTGATAGAACTGAACTTACATTAGAGCCAGCCAAAGGTGCAGCGACACGAACAACTCCACGTTTTTTCCTAATGGGTTGTTCTTCAATGAGGAGAATCCACCCAGATGCTCCTCTACTGAGTGCCAAAAAGAAAAAATGACGCTCTTTTCCTCTCTCGAATGCAATTCTACAAGGCACTGCATCAACTGCATATAGATAGCCAGTGTCAATTGTTTATCCCCACTAAGAACCACATCTAGCCACTGTAATAAATTCAGAATTTTAATGGATTGGACAATTAAAATTTAGTAAAGCCAACCTATGCTTATCTCAGTGCCAGGTTTTGGATCTGTAAGATCCAGCCCAGCAGTTTTTGATCGGGAGTTCACAGGAGGGTCGGTTGGACAATTTACTGGTGGCTGGTCGGGCAAAGTCCCGCCAGAGGAAAAGATTTGAAGTTGATGGCGCAGGACAAATACCTGCAACACAAAAGAGGTAAAAAATTACGTTATTAGTATACACTTTAGCATAGATTTACATGTGAGAACAGAGATGTGTGAACAGCAACAAACCTTCACCATCTCGTACATTCTTTCCCCTGAGGAGAAAGATGATTCAACTGGAACAAAAGAATTTTCAGGTGTATTAGCTAATGCAATAAAAAAAATTAAACATTCAAGAAGCTTAAATGTGGCAAGCAATCACACCATCTAGAGAGAATTTTGGTGGCGGTAAGAGCACACATTTAGGCTCTTTTTGGGGAGAAGACGCTTCAATTGCTGCATTGTAAAAATTGGAAAAGTTTAGACATGTCTAATCAAACTAAAAAAACGATACAAAATTCCACATATCACAAATGGAAGTGCAAACCTTTTTTGCACTTTCTCCACTCATTAGTTAGGACTGTTGTCAGCAAATCAGGCCAAACCCCTCTAACTTCCAGGAGAAGACAAGCTGAGCAATTCTTGTATGCATCCTGTTCAAGTAGGAAGGAAGTAAAAACATCATTCCAAAGAAAATCACTTAAACTACTATTATAAAATTTTCTCCATCACAAAAGCATTACATCCTCCTTGCAGCTTCTTTATTCACTTTCTAGCTTTAATTCAGATAAGTTACTTCAAATGTGATCATTGTGAACATCGTGTAATTGTGTCTACATATATCCAAATATAAACATGATAAACATCTCGTCACAGCTTCTCTTTGCGTATGGTCATTTTCTCAGATAGGACACTTACTTTGAGCAATTTACGATGATGGCTGCTAAATTCTGCTTCACTATACGGAAGCAGCTGGCGTAAAAGCCAACCACCGTCCCACAATGTTTCTGCAGAAATATTTGACCGGCAAAACAGACTGACCAACGCATCAACCACCTATAAAAGAAAAATTACACGATAACTAGAGGTCATCTGCTGTAAAAAACTTCAAATATTCTCCGTTGGTTACTCCAGATATTGTATTATTAGCATTATGTAGTTGAAAAGATTTACGATTTAGCAACAAACCTGGAATCTATGTACTCGAGGGCTTACGCCCAAATCGATGCAAGAACAAGACCATCCATACTGATCCTGGACAACAACATGAAACCGGGATAAGTAAATACCAAGACAATTAACTGTTGCAACATAAACTGGCTAAAGATAATGAAAAGTACCAAGACAAGAACTCTGACCAGGAGGGGTACAAAAATGAAATAAAAATATTTGATGGACTGAGACAAAAAGCCAAGTGTCGTCTCTGGTATTCTATAACTTATCGGGAATCACATGTTCATAACCCTCAAATTTTCCTTTTCTAAAGTAATAATAATTCGCCATTTCTGTGCAATCCACCCACACTTAAAATCATTCGGCGTATCACTAAAAAAGCATTAGAACCGGTTCTTATTACTTAATTAGTGAGAGTGGGTCTGATTTCACAAACCTATATGAAGTGATATCTAAAAAGCTTAAACTTCACATCTTCAATGTGAATAGCTTACCACTTCATATGTGGCTTTGCCTCTTTCCAAAACGACTCCCACTAAACTGTAACATTGGCATAACTTTTCAGACAACTGTCCTCAATCATTACAAAATGCTCGCTATGTAACACTACAATTTCTTTGTTTTAAGGAGTAAAAAGGTATAATCAATTCACTCTTAAACCCTCTTGCTTTTATTGTTCAATATTTTCCTGTTATAACTCTTTCCTCGAAATTTACCAAAACATTTTAGTTAATCAATCGCCCCCTACATTCTCCTTGTTTAATAGTTTTGCACCATATGAAAAATATGAGACGTCTATTTTTTAGTTGAAAAGGTTTAAAAGGTGGGTAGGACACCAACCTCTTAATCCTCGCAACCCAAGATTCAAATAGCTATATATCTTAATATGGAAGGATCTAATAGTTTATCCAAGCAGATGCCTACCTCATCACTCTGATATTGAAAAGGTTTAAAGGTGGGTAGGACACCAACCTCTTAATCCTCGCAACCCAAGATTCAAATAGCTATATATCTTAATTATGGAAGGATCTAATAGTTTATCCAAGCAGCTGCCTACCTCATCACTCTGATATTGAAAAGGTTTAAAAGGTGGGTAGGACACCAACCTCTTAATCCTCGCAACCCAAGATTCAAATAGCTATATATATCTTAATTATGGAAGGATCTAATAGTTTATCCAAGCAGATAGATGCCTACCTCATCACTCTGATATACTAGTATGCAATAAAAGATAATTAATGATAAGTTGGTAAAACACCTTGATAGTTTGAAGATATGTATCGATTTGACTATTGACACCATCTTCCGAAACACCAGCTTCTGGTGAAAAAAGTTGCTCCTCATCTGGACCCTCTCCCACCAAAGCTTGCTTCATAAACAGAATATCTCAGTAAGACATCATGGAATAATTGTTCCATATTTATAACGAATGCACTCCTAGATATTAGCATTATATGGGAACAATATATAGTAAAGTAAAAACAATGAATCAATGATCAATCTGGGAATTTTGACATCCATATTTATGCAGACTGGATCCTCACAAATTAACTTAGCATCAATCAAGAAATTAGCACAGAGACAAAAGGACAATTTTCTTAATTCAAGTAGCCAAATAGGAACACACTGTTATAAACTCGGGATTAACCAACACCTACCAGCAGAAGTTTCTTATGCTGTTTTCTTTGGGGAAGAATTCCAAGAGCGTCAAGCATGGATTCATCTAGTTCTACAAATGAGATAGAGATGGGAGTATGTAACTATAACTGAAGGCATAAAAAAGATGAGATGATCAGAACTAAATTCAATGATATCAGCAATTTACCCTTTGTCTGCAACAAAGTAGCCAGCACATTTAAAGAACCCAGAACTTTTATTTCATCCCCATGAACAATGTAGGAGAGCAATACCTCCCTGTGAACAATTTTCAGCAAGTCAGCTTCTTGATAACCCGAGGAGGAGTAAACAACATTAAAGAAAAGTTTATACTTCATTCGCACTAGCCAACTCAGTGGAGGCTCGCTTGACAGACAGATATGATTATTGAGGTATAGAATGGGAGAACCTATTAGGCACTAATTCCAGTAAGTAAGAGAGGTGGCAAGAATGACGCAATCACTGTGTACGACTACACTGTTTCAGAGATGTCTGGGTTTTTCATCTAGCTAAAAAATTTAAAATCTCAATAAAATAAGATCTCTTTACTCCTTCGGTGGAAAAGCTGAACCACATAGTGGAAGACTTTTGCTTTCAAGTCGTCGCGAGTTTTACAACTATTAGATAGGATAAGTGTGAGAACTAAACAGAGGTAAAGAAGATAGATATGATATAATCAACGAAAAGTAATTCCATATCACCTCAAAGCCAAATGTGGGCCACTGCAGTTATGTTGGAGTGAAAAGTCTTCTGCTGAATGTATTTGGGAAGAACTAGGTGAAGTTGGTACAGTTATTTTTAAGAGCTGATTATCTGCCTTCGTATCAAGAGCTTCTTTGTCCAGACTATGGTTTTCCTGCGTGAAACTGTGACCAAATATATTTCCATTTTGTTTCATTTCAGATCGTGGAGTAAATGCTTCCAGCAAACAGAGCAATGCCACAGCAATTGTATTTGCTAAATTCTTGATCTTAAGGATGCGCACGATGCAACATAATAAATAAAGTGAAGTAGTAGCGCTGATTTGAGCCCCCTGAAGTTGCATGTAACAGAACGTTTGATAGAGTCAGATGGAAATACAGAAAGAGGAAGCACAACGCAGATATGAAAAACAAGAGTTTCTCACATTGGCAGGGTCTGTTCTCAAAGATGGAAAAAGCAATGGAAATATCAAAAGCTGCAACATCTTCTCCGCTATCAACTTTCCAAGGTCGGGAATACCCGAAGATATAACATCACTAAAATAATATAAGCTGTCTTCAATTTCATCGACAGCAGCAAGAATGGAAGAATTTGATTCTGGGGTTGGATTCCTGTATCAATAACATACATATTAGAAGATAATAAACACAATAACAAATCTGATGTGGATATTCTTTCTATCTAGAGGGAACATGCCAACAGAAACTGATATACATGCAAAGTGGGATGCACCGTCTAGTTAAACTTCATTTCCTTACTTTACAGATTCAGAGACCCGTTCGTCCAAGGTTATGCACCGTTTCCGGAAGTAGGTAATCAAATTTGAAAAGTAATCTGCCATAGGTGTACTAATGACATATCTATTAACACATTCGTCTCCAACTGAAAAGGGACAACCATTAAGAAAACATACATAAGTAGAAAACAATTGAAATCGAAATCAAAAATGAAACAAAGAGATACGATAAACAAAAATCCTCCAACTTACCATGGTAGACATTGAGTGTCACAGCACGCACAGCAATACGAACCATGCTTTCTTCGTGGAAAGCTAATTGTATAGCCTCTATGTACAACGGAAAGGATACTACTTCATTCTGGATTTACAACAAAGAAAGTTCAACTCAACTTGAATGACATGGGTTAAACACCATCGAGAAAAATATAGCACTTGGTTGAAGTGCTTTCTCTTTTTATTCTTTACTACAAGAAAATGAGAACCAAATGTAAATATCTATAACAGACAACTTATTTTAACAGACAATCACAACATCGTCAATAAACCTCACAGACAAAATATGTCGTAAATCGCCATCATGTTCAAACACTTTCATCTCAAATTCACTTGACTATTTGATTACCCCAGTGCTAGTTTGAGTATCCTAGAAGGGACTACTTCTTTGCAGTAAATTTACTTCATAGCTACAAAGTTCTGCATCATGTGAAAACATTAAGAAAGCTGCAGTCTTCAGCAACTTATGCATATTTCAACACTCAAAAAATGATAGGTTTCGCATTCAACATGGACTACTGATATCCGAATGGCATTTAACATTACGAAAGAAATAACTACCAAGTTTCTTAATATGAATCCCGTATTATATTTTTAATCCAGTGTTCAAAGTTCAAAAATGAGCGACATAACATTCGTTTTTCCTAACAGAACATCAGGACAAGTTTATCTGATTTGTTTTTTGTGGTCATAATGGGATTCCAGACATGTTAAAGATGATATTTAAAAGTATTTATCAGGGAATGCTTTTCAGTTAAGTTGCAATCACGCAGCAAAGTCAGGTGTAAGTACAAAATGGTTTAAGCAACATACATTTTCAGTCTTCATAAGCAAAGGAACTGTACTTTTAGTTAGTTTCCCACTTATTGCCCTGAAATGATATAAAATCAAAAGTGCATTATTATCTAACATTTTCAGAAAAATGCAGGGAAGAAGAAATAGAATAATATAATAACAAGGAAAATAATGAAGAAGAGATATCGATCAAAAAATAATAATGAAAAAGAGTAGATAGCAATTCACAGACCTTAGAAAAGAGATGTAGTAAGACAGTAGTTCTTCGTTGCGGAAGTCAAAAGGATATGTTATAAGGTAGTTAACATGTTCAGTGCTGAATATATGATCTGCAGGCAAAAAACGAGTGTGAGAAATGTACACCAATTTGAGCTAAAAGAAGGGCCTAAACACTGCTTTGAGTAATACCACACTACTATTATTGACTTACACAAAGCACGTTCACTCCTAAGATTCTGAATCATAATGCTCACAGTTTGTAGTATTTGAAGAGCTACAGCTAAGGTTTTGCTAACTTTTAATATACGCGCAAACTCCCCCATAACTTGCTTTTCCATGAAAAAACTGCAAAAAAATCCTCAATTTGATAAACAAATATAACAACTAGAAGGAATAAGGCACACAATATATTGAGAAGCCTCACTCAAAAAAGGTTGGATCATTTTGGTCACCATATGTAACTATCTCAGCAATTGACCTCAGTGCCTCAATCACCAGATCCTGTTTTATGCGTAAATATGACAATGAGAACTTTTAAACCATGAGTTGAGTAACAGAGACTACACCAAGAGGGAGGAGAAACTATTACCTGGTTAACTTCATTGACAATTTGTACTTTTTGCAGCTGATCAGTTAAACGGCTGCCAGACAAACAAACTAAAGTCAGAGTTAAGTAACTGAAAGTGGATGTACAGTAATAAAATGATTCGAACTGCTCATTGGAAAATATCAATGCATAAGAGCATAACACCCCATTGCCAAAGAAAGTCACAGTTCACCTTAAAAAACTTCCTTATTAAACGGTAGCTACAAGATTGGCCATAAAATGAAAAGGCAACACAAATACCCTGCCCTACCACAAAAAGTTATCAGACTCTTTATGCTAGAAAAAGCTTCCTCACAGAGTTGCATCTTATATTCTGCTTATGCCTGGCACTTTTCATTTCATACTTATGTTTTCGTCTTTATCCAATATGTTAAGAGCTTCACTGAAAGCAAATGAAATTCCCAAATAATTCCACGGTCCACTTTTACAAATCCATTGTACAGATTTCTGAACCCCGGTAAATTTATTCATATCCTTCTATCTCCAAATCCGTTGCAATTCCGCAAAACAAGTGTTTTGTTCATAATTTCAGTTTTATGCATTCATGGTACTAATTAGCATTCAGCCCATCTCAAACTTACTAAGTTACCTCTTTTCTCTTTTCGGATTCTATATCCAACCTAAAGGGATCCCTAGGTCTATCTCAAACAACATAATGAGACATATAACATTTCTCCAACATGTATCACAGAGTTCCCATGAAATCATACTCTCAAAGATAAGAACCCAAAAACTCATACTATATTTAATCACTTCCTAGCAATATGAAATCTACACATATCATTGTCTCCACTCAGAGGTGTGCCACTCCAAACAGACCTTCGGTTAGAAAACTTCAGCACACCACAATTTTGAACTTTCCATGAACTTTGCAGTTGAAAATTATGATGCTAACTGGTCATTGTCATCTCAAAAGAGGTCGATTGACTCGGATTACGTAATCATTCTTCTATGACTTAAAAGAACCCCTAGATTTCCACTTTCAGAAAATTCTACAAACGGTTCCTAAAACTTCAATGAACATTCGTCAACTCACAATTTCATTCAAAATTCCCTAAATTTCAAACCTAACAACTCAATTTTTGAACTAAACGCATCAAACTCTAAAAGAATTCGGAGCACAATTCATTGAAATAAAGTCATAAAGAAGATTTCAAGGAAAATGACGAACCTGAGTTCTTCCAAAGAGAATCGATTTCTGGGTCTCCAGAAAGCAAGCCACATGTTTCAAAATACCAATCAGATCTGTATAATTAACATGACCTTATATCAAATAAAACCAAGATGCAATATCTGTAACCAATTTCTTCTTCGAATCAGCCCTAATTTTGGATTAATTACCAATCAAACACTTCTTCGTGATCTAAACACATAATTGTAAAACCTAATTTTGATAATTTATTGCAATCCTCCATTCACCAATCAATAAATCAAAATTTCTTTGTCCCTCTGTCTCTCTTTTTTCTGTTGGGTTTTGGCTGGTTTTGCCGATAACCGGAAAACATATTTCTTTTCTGTTTCGATTTTTTTTTAACTTATTAAATCGCTGTAATGATTTGGTTGAATTAGAGCCGTTGGATTTGATTACTTCATCTAAAGTCAATTTGTTTCTGTAGAGTTCCACGTCATAGAATATGAAGACAGATATTCGGAATTTTATTATACCTTGTTTGTTGTTGTGGCATGATTAAGAGATGAGATGGTGAATCCATGTGTATTTATGCACCTTGCAACAACTTAAGCTTCTTGGTTCAAGTTGATGATGCACTCTTGAAGGCGACGCACGAGCAATAGTGTCCATAATTCGTTTGTGTTGTTTTTCATGAGAGTTGAGTTGGCATTATAATGTCGGTTACTAGACTTGAGTTAGCAAATGAAATACCCAAGTATGTTTGCTTATTTATTTATTATTTTGCGCGTGTTACTAGACTTGATGTGTAGCTGAAGAACTTGTTAGTTTTTTCGGTTTGTTATTGCTTACATTCTTTTAGTTTTTTAACAATGAAAAATTACAGTGGTGTCCTGGATTAGGATCTATATGGACAAAGTAGATGCTAGTTTATTTGAATCTAGTGTATTTATAGTGTTTTTTAAATGAATCTTATAGATTGTATGTACATAATTTTGGAATATAATAGATTGAATTAGGATTTATAAAAATTAAAGTAGATTACCAAATCATAATATAGTTGAAAAAACCAAGATCACCATGTTTCCCTTAAAAAAAAAAAAAACAACAACTCATAAGTTGAGGTGGTGGTGGTGGTGGGTGGTGGCGGTGGTGGTTGAGATCGTTAAGTATCCATGTAATTCCTAATTCAATACACTCCTGTAAAATTTGTTATTTTTGCGTTGAGTCAAGTCATTTAGTGTGTAAAATTAGTGGTTGACACAAGATTATATTATTGTTTGAAGTCCACAGTCTTGTCAATATTTTTATATTTAGGCTGGTTCCTATGCACAATGGCAAAAAATCTCCATTTGCTATGCTAGGTGACATGGCAAATAGCCGCGCCACTATGGGAAAAATGTAAAGCGATAAACTTTCTATCGAGCGATCATCTGGATAGCGTCAGTGATAGAGTTGATCGCTGGTTTTGGAGACTTCATCGCTCGATGGTTATTCTTTCGTTAATGGCTATTTCTCCCTACTTCATTCCTATATATATGCCCCCTATTTCATCAATTTACTCAGACCTATTTTTACATAAATTTTACACCATTTACATTTTTTTTTACATTTATTCTCAATTTATTTACTTTTAATTTCATAATCAATGCTTATTTTGATGAAGAGATGCAAATGCATATAGATCGGTTTAAATCACAATAAGAAAAGCATGTTGGGTATTCCGACAACTTGAGGATGAGGCAGATGAAGATAAAGAACTAAACAACATTGTGATGCTAATACATTCAGGCTAAATACCTAGAGTTTTAGAGCCAAAAGAAGTATTCATAAGAAGATATACGTATCGAGGGAGGGAATGGTTCCGTCAGAAGCTGATGCACGATTGTTTTCTTCCCAATTGTGTGTGCTATGATCAAGATTTCCAACGTTGATTCCACATTGCCCCGGCACTTGCTGATAAAGATTATTAATGAGCTTTTTCAGGTTGAACCTCAATGTAATTGTCAGTTTGATGCACTGAATATTAGAGGTCATAGTTCTGAACAACTTTGTATGACTATCTTTCATTGTTTTGCGAAGTAATGATTAATCATTTTTGGTCCAACGTATTTACGGAAACTAACCGAAGAAGATTTTAGAGAAATAAATATAGCAAAACGAGGATAGGGGATTCCCGCGAATGCTAGGTAGTCTTGACTATATGCATTGGGTATGGACGGGATGCCCTACTTATTAAGCCAGTCAATATAAGCGTCATTACCCAAAACCAATTGTTATCCTTAATTAAGTTGCCGCTTCTTATGATTGTTGGATATATCACGCTTTTTTTGGTCTTCCGGGTTCACAGAATAACATTAATGTTTTGCATAACTCGCCTTTGTTTGAAGATCTAAAGTATGGAATTTTTTCCCAAGTCCATTTTGTTGACAACAACTTTCGACACCATGAGAGTAATGGAAAGAGATTTATAGGGAGGAAAATCTTGATTAAATAAAATAACTTAAAAATCTTAATTCTGATATGTTAACTTAATCAACTATACCTAATCACATAAGAAATATTTTAGTGTAACTTATTGATTCATGGTATAGGTCGTTGCACTTGCCATTTTAAGTTTTATGTAATTTGAAAATAAAAATAAAAATGAGTGAATCATTCTTAAGACTAATTTAACGAAGTATGTCTTTTTCTTTTGTAACTGTGTATAATTGAAACTATTCTCATAATCAAAGAATGAGGGAAATAAATTTAGTTAATAAAAATTAACAAAAGGTGTAAAAGAATAAGGTTTACAAGAGAAAGATTTTATAGAAGCAATTAACTAGTATTCACATATAGGCGGGGACGATGATGAAACAATGATTCATTTATCTCTTGTTCTTGTCGATGAAGGTATAATTATAACTTATATTTTTTTCCTCAAGTTGGTATGAGTGTGTTCTTTACAAACACTGTATACATACGTAGTTTTCTTAAAGCTAATGAGATGCAATAGAATAATATGATTTAAGTTTTGTATAATACTATCTCCGCTCCTAAAAAAATGATATTACTTGCACATTTTTTAAGGAAATAAGGAGTGGGTATAATTTTGTAGTGTTTTTTTCCTATTTATATCTTTATCTCAATATTATTAAACAAGGTTTGGCTAAGTTGGCCTACTGGAGTGGCAACCTAGATTTACTCTCCAAAAAAATAAGCCTACAATTGTTATTATCCCGAGAAAAACCAACAAAAGCAAATATTTTGGTTTTTAAATTTGTTAGAATTTTAATATTCAATGAAAGGAGGGGATTTCATATCTCCATTTTGATGTGATTCTTCTGAGATAAACATAGGGTGCTCAATTTTGAATTTCTTTTCATTGAGTTCGAAAAACAAAACAAATCGTCCAATACAATTCCTCCTAATTTAAGGTACACAACACACACTCCCTTAATTTTTCTTGCCTTTATAATAAATTTTGTTAATATGAATAAAACATGTGATTCATATCGATCTTTCATATTTGACTGGTGTTTATTTTTCTCAATTCATATTAAATATTGTTATTTAAGGTATTGTTGGAAGGTCTTGATGTGATCAACATGAATGTCTAACAGGATTTTGAAGATTTTGTAGTTTTAATCATTTTTACCTTTTTGTTAACATTGGTCAATTGTGACATTGCTCGATACTTTGTTCCCAAGATCCAATCAGGAACGTGTCACATTATTCTCGATGGATGATGCATTTTGTGTTTGAACTGATATTTACATTAAACTTGCTCCTTTTACCTTTTGTTTGAATAATACTCGTGAGAAAAAATATTTTATTCCCCATTGCAAATTAACCTCAAAGATGAATATAAACAAAGTTTGATTGAATTTAATGCTTCAAAGAAAAAATTTATACACAGTCATATGTGAAGCGACTTGTTGCTACTCGAGCGTATCGGATTTTTTTGGTCAGTGGAAACATATGTTATATGTTATTAGAAGTACTCCAAGCGTATTGTGGAGGTTGAACATTGAATAAATTACTTTTGATAATTAAATAATTTAGTAAACCAATCTAAGATTCCATTGGATTCATATGAAATCAAATTAAAATATTTATTTATTTATTTATTTATGATATTTATTGTTCTAACTTGTTCTTTTTTTTAAATATGTGTAATATGAAAAGAAAATAAAAATCAAAAGCATTTGAAGTTGTTAACGGTTAGAAGTCCCAATTTTATTTTTATTTTTTCTGAATGAATCCTTAATTAGCATTAAAACCTATAAAATACTTTGTCAACGTAAACAAATAAAGTACTTAACCCAGATTAAGTTATGCTCAAACCCGAAACTCCAATTAGTTGCTTTTATAACCATGGCTTTCCTATTTCTTCTTTTTAGTCTTCATCTTATCAAAATTTATACCATATGTTGTGGTCGTCATCCTTGCGCTGAATTGTCTAACTGGTAACTGTCTAACTGGTGGTTTGCATAAAATATTATCATAAGTGACTCCTTCTATCATAAGTATGTCTTCAAACCCTTGGGTCACGAATCATCCAAGAATGAAGCAGACTCAGTCGCCCCTCCTCGTACCAAACCAGCATCAATTAGGATAAGTGTGATACATTCATCATCTATAGTCTTACGATCTGCGCGGACTTGCACCATCTTCTTTCCCTGTTCTGGTGAGTCAATGACTTTGATTTGAGCATTAAAATCGCAATGAATTTTTTCTATTGTCAAGTCATGACTTCCAATTAATTGACCAACCTTTTCTTCTAGAATGTCAATAGATCGGAAGTCAGTATTTGGAGCATATTGAATTACTGGCTCCGTAAACTCGGAAATATGCACGATCCAATCATGTGCTCTTTTGATTCCTCCCCACCTCCCAAAATTGTAAATGTTGTATGTCCATTTTTCTCATTCCCTTGGTTGATCGCACACTTCGTATTTATCCCTAAAAAATCTAATAGTGGGAATAATCTGCCAAAAAACTCTTGCTACAGCAGATTGTCTCACCCTTGCATATTTCATAATTGTTAATCTACCAAGTAATCTATCTTATTAAAGCCGATTTTCCGATACCCGCAAGTAAAAATTGAACAAAGCGGTAACAATCCGAACTCAAACCCACCTCATCGTAGCTTTCTTCATGATTCAAACCCAAAATTGATGGAGAAAGGGAGAGAGTGCTCGGTTTTGTAATTCCAGTTTTCAAACCCTAAAAACAAAGAAGTGAGAATTCCAAAAAGATTAATTCATTGTTGGACATAAAAGCATTGTCTATTTTAATGGTTTTTGTGTTAAATAAACATTAATTATCTTTAACATTCATGATTTCCTGGTCGGTGTCCAATCTTCCCGTAGAATTGTTTAAATTGAAATTTGGTCGTTATTATACCTTTTTTTTGGAAGACGATGCAATGATTTCGATGGAAACTCAAATCTCATGTAGCTTTCCTAAGGAAAACCCCATTATCGAGTATAAATTGTTTAATGTGTATAATTGCTCATTAAAATTTGTCTAACGCATATTCCGGTATAATCTTCTTAGTCGCATACAAAATGAAAATATGAGTTTTTAGTGACATAGCGAAATGACGAGAGTATCGAGTACACCACAATCTTTTCGATATCAACCTACATAGATGCGCATTATATAATTTTACAGAAATAGTAACTGCCAAACGATTATTTTAACAAGGTGTAACTTGGTAAATAGTCAAAGTTCAAAACGGAACTAACTATAAGATGGTTACCAAGTGGATTAATTTACAAATATAATTACTTATTTATAACAATAATTATAATGCAAAAATTAAATTAATAGCATGACACACAACATTTTGTTAACAAGGAAACTGCTTGGAAGAAAAACCTCCGGGCCTAATCTGGTTTTGAATACTCTCATAATTAAGATGCTATACAAATTGACTACCGTAACTTCATATAGTTTACACCAAGTAAACACTCATTTGTTACTCAGCTGCTTCAGTATCTCTGCGCCTGCAACCAATTTGGCCTACGCACCGCTATAAATATTTCCACCCTCAACCCCTTTGGATCATAACCGGAAACAACAAATGACTAAATCTAATTCAGTAACTAACACATTTATCAATCTCCCAAATCAATATTTAGATCAGAGATAAAATAGAGTAAAGTTTCTTCTGTTTAATCAATATAAAGTTATTTGGTCAATTATCAAACAAAGATAATGATTATCGAAATAATTGACCTTAGTGAACAAGATTTATCCAAACAACTTAAAAAGAAGAAGTAACTAAACAGCTTGTTCGACACAAGCCTTAAGTCTATCAAGATAAAATGCTTGTTGAATCCCAGAGAACCAAGTGTACAAGAAGAATCGCAAAGATCAGAAACCAAAAATAAAAGTCTTGAAGTATTTAACCTTCAAAGTAACCGCTGCAAACAACTTGATTCCACTAATGATCAATACACACATAATGGAGTCTGTGAAGTTGATTGATCAACAGTTTTATCTACAGATTTTGAATCACGAGATATGTAATAGTCAAATCCCCAAACAAACTTGAGTGACCTTATTAGAAATGAAAGACCAGGGAATAATCGAGTTTGACCTAGTAAGGATAACTATATTGTTAATTTTAATCAAATAACAATACGTTTTAGTTTCCAACCAACAATACTACTAAAAGCTTATTGATTCCAAAAAAGACTTTAAACGAAGGCAACACAAGATGTTTCACATAACTAGATTACTTCTATCTCTTAACAAGTTGGATTTCCACACGATCAATCAAGATGTGTGTCAATGGATGAGTTTGTGAGAATACAAGATTCCACTATTTATAGTTTTATGACCAATGCTTGATTTAAAAGACAAGGTATTACCAATTCCGAAAATATCCTCAAATTTGCAATGAATGTTTATTTCCAGAATTAACAAATACCATTGTATTCCAACTATTAAACCGATATCTCTCAATTATTACAACTAATATTAGTTATCAGACATCCATGTACTTTAGTAATATAGTAACTAGAGATATGCAAACCTCTGGATATGGTAAGCATATAATTTCTAAATCTAAAAAGATAATGAAAAAAACGGTTTCAGGATTATACCTAGAGTATTAAAGGAATATACTTGAACATTAAGATATTACAGTTTAGCACATGTTCAAATCACTATGTCGATATTTATGAACATTCCCAATTTCTAACCCATGTACATCTCGATGTCTATAGAAACCCGAAGATATGACATATGAAAGGTGTAAAGTTCGGAAGGCTTATTAGGATCGAACCTGGATTAGATCCTTTCTAGGGATCGGTCCTGAATTAAATCCTTGGGATGGGTCCTGAATTAGATCCATATTAGGGGCACCTGAAATGTATTCTTAGGTGGGGTCAGTCCTCGATTAGGTCCTTATTAGGGATCGGTTATAGTATAGATCCTTGAATCATCTTTTCAACTATGAAACAAGTTTCTCAAGTGTACTTCCTTAAACTATGTAATTGAAATTGCTTTCATACATAATTCTAAGGCATGGATTCATCCGTAGGTTCAACACATTGGATAATAATGAATTACCAATTATTACAATGTCGATAATACGAAGTCCATAGATAAACTATACTTCGTGAATCCATATACTTAAGTTGTAAAAACAACTAGTATATCATTCCTTAATGATACTTTGATCATAGTATAATGACCAAGTCATTAATACTAAAGTCATTGCAAACAAACTTTACTTCGTATTTTATGTTATTAATGAATAGTGACTTGAAATAACAAATGAAGGAAATGGAACAAGTCATGTCTCTAATTACTAACCTCGAACTGAAGGATGATGACTTACGTCTTCAGGTTCTTCGTGAGTAACAAGAGCAAGTTTCAATATTTCTATGTTTCTAATCTAACCTAATTAAGTTAACTTTAATAACCAAAGTGCGTAATGGCTCTGAGTTTTGGAATTAATTTTGACAACCAAACTTGACATACCAACGCTTGGTAGGTTCAATCAAGCAATGCATAACATCACTAAGTATGATGTAATCATGGTTCAAAAATAAAATAAAATAAAAAGTGATCAACTACCTGAGTTTCCTCTTATGCCACTGTATGAGGAGTGCACTACTTTATTTATTCATTCATAACTTATAAATGAAATTCTATTTATTGATTATTTTCCATCTTCAGCGATTACTCGACCATTGTTTTATCATTCATTCACAGTTCATGGTCTTATCAATATACCATTTGAGTTCCAAATTGCATTATCAGAAAACATAAAATTGAAGCGACATTAAGCTTCAATGGGTTTTACACCAACAAAGTTTCTCGAGATGCGCGATCCCAGATATGGATGTAGGTTTTCAACAATTTATAACTATATTAGAGATTCTTGGAAAAATCTCAAATTGTTAACTTAAAGACTTCAAATAAAGAGTCTCTCGGGACTGATCTTGTATCTATCTCCGTATTTTACTTTAGGTTTTTGAATCATAACAGTTTGGAAGATATTATGGTCTCCACTATTTTTATCAGTGATTACATCATAACTAAAGATTTGACTACAATGTAATTTTACTAATATCCACAGTAAGGAAGTTACTTTCGTGTTTAACTTTCTATTTTTTAATTTGAATATTTAATTATAAATTTTAGTTTCTATGGTGTCAACGAAATATTAGTTATCTTTTGGCCTAATCTGGAAATCCATAGGTGCTTGAGTTTCTTTTACGAAATAATAATATGTCTGGAATTAGGTTTCAAGTAAACATTGTTGATTTATGAGTCAAAATGTATAATTTTTCGGGATCGTTTCAAAGTTTAGGAAGATTCACTATTTTTAATAAATATCATACGTAATCATACAAAAAATACACAACACTCGTGTAATTATATGGCACGGGATAAGACCTAGTATGTATGATAACAATATATCAAAATTTATAAATGACATATTTCTCAAATGAGCTTTTAAAAAAATATGCTTCCAAAATTAACATATCTTTCCAGCTACGGAATATGTATTCATAATTTTTAAATCGTCAGAAAGATTTTCAAAAGACCTATATATAACGACCCCGAAGTGGGTAAACACCCATTAACTAGTCAAATGACATTTACGCCACATAATGACCTGATAATTGTAAATTGAAACTGAATATTACTTTTGATAAAATAATAATTTTAATGAGATATTCTTACAACGAACTCTTTTCAAACGATGTGCAAACTCAATTCCCACTTCCAGCTTTAGAGACAGATAGAGTAGTGAACGTGGTACTGATCATTTGATGATTTGAAAGTTTGGAGGAACACAACGTTGTTCATGAAATAGTTATCAATATGCTTATATATATTCATATTTTATATGCAAATCAACCCCAATTGTATATATGTCATTCGAGATGTGTTCATTTATATGTTTTCATAAAGGGTTTAATTTTTGGGATGATTTGTATAATTAAGTGGTTAAGTAGATGTTTAAGATCCTTAATATGACATGACGTAGAATGTTCTCTTAGATTTCTAAACAATGGAATTTGAGGCGTTACAAAGTTGGTATCAGAGCTCACCATTAAATCATTTTTGTCTCTACTTTTTACTTAATGACTTTGGATCATAATAGGTAGGAAGATGTTATGTTCCCCACTAAATTTTTTTAGTGATAACATCATAATTAAAGATTCGCTTACAATATAATTTAACTAATATGCATCCAAAGGAAGTTACTTCCATGTACAACTTTCCATTTTTTATTTGAATACTTAATTATAATTTTTAGTTTCCAATAGCAATAATTCCCACATGAAAAATTATATTAAACAACTCGTGTAAAATAAATGTTACTTTTGTTTTGCCTAATCTAGAAATCTATAAGTGCATTGAGTTTCTTTTAGGAAATAATAAACTGTCTGGAGTTAGGTTTCAAGTAAACCTTGTCGATTTAGGAGTCAGAATATGTAATTTTTTGGGCTATCGTTTCAATGTTTAGGAGGATTTGGTTGGAGATCCATTACTTTTTATTAATAATCAATCATAATTATACAAAAAAATATACAACACATGTACCGTTACAGGCTAAGCCCTTATATAATAATTTAACAAAGTTTATAAATGACATATCCATCGAATGATCTTTCAGAATGTTGTATATTTGGTTATGATTTGATTATGGATTTGGAATTTTTTTTGTATTAGTGGAGTAGGAAACAACTTGTTTCTTCTCACTCTCTACTGAATTCCATTTCATTGGAGAAGCGGTTGAAGAAGGTGAGATACAACTCAAGTATTGCTAGGCGGAAGACCAATTGGCGGACATATTTTCCAAGGCATTTCCCAAAGGAAAATTTCGGAATTTTCCTGAGCTACTAGGAGTTGTAGAACATATCATTAAATAGGAAAATGTTGAGAGTTAATGTAATGTTCAAGTTCATAGTAGTATGCATGAGATTTTGTTCATGTGCACAAATGTCGTGCACACAGTCAGTTTACTCTACATATTAGCATATAATCAGTTTTATTGTAATAGAAATGAATAACTAGTAGGATTCCACATGTATCTGTAGTATTAGGTCTTAAAATAACCTAATATATATATATATATATATAAAGAGAGAGAGATGATGTAAGATAAGACAATTGAAATATAATTGAATAGGAGAGGTGGATGAGAAGCTTATGCCTTCACCTCCATTCACTAAATCCTTGTCAAAATCATTACAAATCATCATCAATTATCCAACACAAAAATTATATTAGGTTTAAAAAAATACATATCTCTCAAGCTATGGAATACGTATTCATCATTTTTAAATCGTCGGAAAGATTTTCAAAAGACCCATGTATAACGATTCTGAAGCAGGTCAACGCCTCACAAAAAAAAAGTTTTCTTTTTCAAAACACCTACAGATGCCGTTACACCCAGGGAAAGAGTCACCTCACTTAAGGTTCGGTATGGTCCGTTGACAGCTATGAAATCCTTTTTTTGCCACTTTGGTTGACACCTTTAACCGATGTAATTTGGTCCAAGCTGCTAGTCGATTACCAAAAGTGTCCTCACTACTAGTGCCTTCCTTTAGCACTTCGGCATTTAGATATTCCTCTTTTGACCAAGAAGGCTTTCACCTGCATATACAGATCCTTCTTACTCAGAAAGCCAAGGTTGACCAAGAACTTCTCCCCAAGGTTGTTAGAGCATTTCTCGGTTGAACCAACTTGTAATTCAGTATACATAAGTTGTGAAACATCTTATTATGATCAAAGTGTCAAGGAAGAATATACAAGTTATTTCAAGACTTATATATGTATATTCAATTACGAAGTATAACGCTTATCTTTTGAACTTCGTAATTGCGACATATACATTATCTTTGTAACTCGTTAATAGATTGTGTAATGAACTTAGGATTGCTTTCATGCCTAGAAAACTATGTTTGATTACATGAGTTTAAGGAAGTAGACTTACAAAACTTTTTTCGTAGTTTTAAGAAATCAATTGGATTGGTGGTCCGGTTTCTATAATGATGATCTATAGCAGGACAGATTCCTATTGGGGATTTCTAGCAAGACCGATCGTTGCCTATTGGGGATCTATAAACAGATTGACAGCAATATTGGGACCTCCCCGGATGAGCTCTCAATATTCCATATATTTTTTATACTGCATGACTTAGTATTCAATTTTGTATAAGAATCTTAATGATTTGACGACTCCTAGATGGATTGACCACTAGTATTGAGCGATAACGTCTTCAGGATGCCGCTGATGTTCCCTGACTATGCAAAATAAATATTCAAAACCAGTACGGTACTACTGCCATCATGTACCTGTTCTCGAATAAATATAATGCTCTTAGAAAAATTTCCTACCAGTATAGAGCTACTAATTAACGAGTACTAATTCTAGCGTTATTTTCACTGACTAAAATCCTAGAAATATTTTAATTTTACTACGATATTTTATTTTATGAAAACGTGGGGGTACCAAAATACACCACCTACTTTTTCTAAGGCAACCTGTATGGACTAAACTCAAATACAATTCCGAGAGTTCAACTTAATGAATCTCAATCAAGGAATTATACGAGAGCTTATATCTTTTTCTCTCACAATCAAAAAGATTACAAAACCAAATCCGTGAACCTGACTATGTGTGAGAGTATTTGGACGATGTCAAAAACCAATATCCAAGTATCAATCAAGTCGTATCTAACAAACAAGGATGGATGTATCTACTTTGATTTATTTACGTACAACCTGTGATTTTTTAATTATAAAGATAACCAATATAATGCGGAAAAGAAGCACCAGAAATTTTGTTAACGAGGAAACCGCAAATGCAGAAAAACCCCGGGACCTAGTCCAGACTGGAACACCAAACTGTATTAAACCGCTATAGACACTAGCCTACTACCAATTAACTTCGGAGTGGAATGTAGTTGAAACCAAATTAAACCCTCACAGCAATTCAGTTACAGTTGCGCTCTTTACGCCTCTTGAATCCCAGCAGGACTCCGCAAATGATTCCCTTAGCTGACGTCCTTTATATCGTAGGAGTTTCTTCAACTTAATTGAAGACTTTAAACCAATCTGCCTCCCACAGATAAGCCTATATGTGATTTCCTTTCCGATCGATAAATCAAGGCAAGACTGGAAATCAATAGCAATAGACAAAGTCTAACTAACCTCAAAATCCATACTTATGCTTACCGAAGATCAATACAGATTATTATTCACCTCACAAGTATTAAACCTGTGGAATCACAAAGTCTGAGACGAAGAGAACTTTGTGATTTCTATCTATCTTGTTTGAGTGAGCAGCTCAACAATCAAACAAGATCAGGATACACGAACTATCAAGATAAAATATAGTTGGACCTGGATTCATGAATCCCTAGGTGAAGTATTTTTAGTCGTTAAATCCTATAAGGGTTTGAGGGAGAGGACAACTCTAGTTTACAACTAGGACACACAAAGAGTAGTGTCAGGAATTCAAAAATCCCAGTTACTGAGGTTCTCCCTTGTATAGGTTTCTTTAGGTTTAAGCTAAGATAGCTTTGGAACTAATCTAACAATATCCACTGTTAGATGAATCTTTAATGTGAAAATAACATAACAAGATATACACTCTGGTTAGGATGAACTGTAACTGAACCGTGTATGACGTTGTTCATGGACGGTTAGCCAAGACTAGCCGATTGAACCATAAGCTTAATCATTTTCATATAACACTTAAGACTTCGAGTTTGAGTCAGAACCATAGGTTATAATGTGATCAATCATGTTTATATAATGTTTTTAAAGATTTATTAAATGCCAATTATCTCACATAAATAATTTTTGTGCATCTGAAAATATTCTACAGGGAAAGTACGTGTACTCTACCTTGTTCGTGACTATTTTTGTCATAGTACATATACCGGGTATGTGTACCTTTAAGACAAAAACGAGACTTTTTATGGTATGGATACCGGGTATGCGTACCAAAAAGTTGTTGTCGACATATAGCTACTCCGGTACATTTACTGAGTACATGTACTACGGTTTTGGACCTATAACAGTTTTCTCTTGTATGTGAACTGGTATGCATATTGTCATGTATCCATATTTACAATAGTTCTATAATTCTGTCTAAATCAATTCAAAACATTCCCAAATAACATCATTGACACATATCACTGTTCCAGGCTATTTTCGAATGATAATCTTGAATCACGATTTAGATTATGAACAATAAATTGTTCTTAACCTAAATTCATCAAGTATGAACTAATGTTTATTAAGCTTAGTCATATATATTTCGAGAACTAATTACCAAGATAAACTTGACTCAAAATTCTTGATATGCTTGCAATAGTCTAATTAGTCATGCTACAACGTCTCGTAGACAGAAAGATGAATATAACTTTAGAAATAGGTGGTTCAGTCTTCACTTACCTTTTGTTGAAGAAGTTCTCTAAAAGCTTCGGTTGATCTTCGCTTTCAAATGGTAGAACGCAGTGATGTCCGATTCTCAACTACATTCTTCTATCCTAATCCGAGACTTGACTAATTATAGACTAGAAATCAAGATATAGTTATGATCAACTAAATTTGACAACAAGCTTGATATAGCAACACTTGTGAGTTCGACCGAGCAATGCTCTAACATTTTATTACTTCAATTCATGATTTTCCCCGGCTGAATTCCATGGTTTTGTAATCAATATTCACCTTTCGAGCATACGGGTCATTACCGAGTAAGCCCCTAGAAAATGGTGCGGGTGTATTTTGTAATAATGCTCAAACGAGCACCCAAAATATGGACGAATGAGGATATCGAAAGCTAATCAAAAGAGGAAAGAGAAAACCAATAGTAATAATAATAGAAAAAAGAGTGTATCGGACCGGGCCCACTGACCATGCTGCGTGTCGTGGCCGGTCCTCACCCTTCCACTTTTTTGTTAAAAAAATTATTTTTATTATTTTATTATTCTTTAATTAAGGACTTTCTCATTCAAGCAACTCTTGATGTTCCATATCTTTAGTTCACCATATGGCCTACAAGTCAAACGGTTCTGCTACGTGGTAATTATATAATTGCCCCTCCTTTTCACGGATTTCACAAATACCCTTATGACACAACAAATATACCCCTCTCAATCCAAAGCCCATCAGGGGTCCATTAATGATTCTGCAACATTACAAATATACCCTTCATATATATTTATTAATCTAAAACCAAAAATCAGTTATCAACGGAAAGAAAAACAGAAAGAGGGAGAGAGAAGCCGATCTTCATCAGCTGAAATTCTGCAGGAAAAAAAATCAATTTTTTTTGTTTGTGAAATCTAGTGTTTCAATCACCAGAAAATCATCTTCTTCTTCTACTGAATCTCTGTTCATCAATTTAATCATTCGAATATTTAAATCTTAGATCTGAGAGCAGTTTCTTCATCAACAACAAAATCAACAGAATCTTCTCGATCTGTTTTTTTGAAACAAATTGGTAATGGTGATTCGTGATTGAAGATGAATATAATTGTATCTGATATTTGCATGTTCGATTTGTAGTTTCTAAATCTTCATCTTTGATTTCAGTTTATTCGTATTTTCTGTTGCAGAGCGTGATTTTGGAAGCTTGATTTTGTGTGTTTGATTCTACTGGATTAATTGGTTCATTTACACATCTTTTGAATTCGAGATCGTTATTTATCTCTTAAACAGGTATTATTCGATTTTTCAATATCCAATTTTTGATTTTTAGTTTCTGTTGTTGTACTTAGATCGGCTCATGATTCAATGTTATGTTATTTATAATTCATGATTTTTGCTTCAATGTACTATCTATGAAGCAGTTATGAATTATTTTGGAGATTACTGATTGTTGATGAATTATTTGGAGAATACTGAGTGTTGAAGAATTATTTTGAGAATACTGAGTGTTGATGAATCAGTTTTGGTATAATTAGAAGTTAGAAGTTAGTGTAATCAATTAAAAGTTAGAAGTTAGTGTTGATAAACTCAGTTTACATATCTAACGTTCGGTATTGAATATAACTTTCACGAGGGGGCGCAACCCCCGAGTGATGTGCGACGTAATTTGAATTTGTAGCTTAGGTTAGGTTTAGGCTGTTTTCTTATGTTTTGCAGTGAAATTTTTAACATGGAGCATGTTTCGTCATGTAGTATTTCATGTAGCAGGTTAACATTTGCACCGATTGCATACTAATCCGATGCGAAGTAACATGTATGATATTGTTTATGCTGTTTTTTTGTAGCAAAATATTGGTTGTTGACATAGATTTTCATTGTTGACACTGAAAATTTGTACAATATCCAGATTATTTGTATCAACATTGGTTTTTGATGCAGGTTTGTTGGACCAACTTTCATTGTTGATGCAAATAACCTGGATAATTTTCTGATTATGGTTGTTGACAGATGTTTTAATTGGATCAATATTGGTTGTTGACAAATTATGGTGTCAACATTGGTTTGTTGATCCCAAATTCTGAACACAACTTTCTTCTTTTTTTATGTTTTATTAGTTTTATTGATCTGTTATGGTTGTTGCAGGCTAAGGATGGTTGTTGCAGAGTTCAAATATTGCAATTTGACCGTCTCGCATCCTGTATCAGAATCAACTACTGTCAGCGAGATGATTAGTGTGTTGAAACAATACTGGCCTTATGTGCCTGAGAACCTCATACTGTTTGGTTACACTGTGGATGGAATTTCACATGTCATTAATCACGATTTGGAATTGAGGTTTTTCATTCACTATTGCATCTCTAAAGGGATTGATGTGTTGAAGTTTAACATCCAGTTTAAGATTTGCGTTGATTATGTTCCTTATTTTTCTTCCGTTTCTCCTTCTTCGTCATCACGTTGTGTTTCAAACAATGAGGTGGCTTGTAGAAGACTTGACGGGTGATTCATCTTTGATCAAAAGGGTCCCCAAGAAGTCAGATGCTTGGGCCAACATCTTAACCGGAGTAGGGCAGTTGTTTGAAAGTGTTAAAGATTGTCATGATACTGTTAAGAAGTATAAAGTTCAGAGTGGTTACAAAACTTTCATACTTAAGAGTGACCAGAAACGATACACTGTGAAGTGTAAGCATCAGGCAAGTGAAAATTATCGCTGGAGGTTTCATGCCTCTCTCGTTGCCAATACTAATCATGTGTTTCAATGCAATACGTATCATGGGGAGAATTTATGTGATTTAGCTCGTTCTGATCCATCAAAAGTCATAATGACGAAGTCTTTTCTGAAGGATATCTTGATAGATGATTTTCGAGCATCAAAGAAGAATAAAACTGCAGCTGATGTCAAAGATCTGCTCAATCTGGAATATGGTGTTTATCTCACATATAGTCAGGCATACCATGGTTTACAATTCACTAAAGAGTTTCTTTGGGTGATGACATCAAGTCCTATTCAGACTTTGTTTGGTATAAAGAATCAATTGAACGTTATAATCCTGGAAGCGTCGTCAAGTTTGAGTATGATAGTGTAACTAAGCATTTCCAAAGGTTTTTTTTTGCTTTCGAAGCTTCCATTACTGGTTTCAATAATTACTGCCGTCCGATGTTATTTATTGATTGTACTTTTCTCACTGGGAAGTTTAAGGGCGGTCTTATGGTTGCTTGCGGGAAAACTGGTAACCAAGGTATGATTTTTAATCTTTTTTCTCTTTTTTAAATATTAAGTGTTTCAACTTTGGTTGTTGATTACACAATATAGTCTGATATGTCCCTGGATGTCAATTATATGGATCACATAACTTTTGTTGATCCCATAATTATTGTTGTTGATCCCATAACTTTTGTTGTTGATCCCATATTTCTGTATCAACTTTTGTTATTGGTCCATAATTTCAATTGTTGATCCCATAACTTTTGTTGTTGATCCCATAATTTTAGTTGTTGATTAGATAACTTTTTCTGGTTGATCCCATAATTCTTGTTGTTGATCCCATAATTTTTGTTGTTCACCCCATAACTTGTTCATGGATTTCAGCTTTATGGGTCACTTTATGAATTTTTGGTGTTTATTGTTTTTTTGTAGAGATCTATCCAGTTGCATTTGGAATTGTTCCTTATGAAAATTGTGAGAGTTGTGAATGGTTCTTAACCAATTTGAAGGGTATTATCAGTGAAGACCGTCCATTTACCATCATATCAGACCGTGGAACTGGCCTTTTGAAGCATGTCCCTGCGATCTTCCCAACAACTCACCATTCGTACTGTTTGTACCACATGAAAGGGAATATTCCTGTTCCAAAGGGCAAGAGTAGGCAAATTGCTATGAAGTTGTTTGAAGAGTGCTACACTGCGTTAACAAAAGAGAAATTTTATGCTGCTGCAAAGAGTATGAGCAATCTGAAGCTGGATTCAGTTATTGATTGGATGGTAAAGATTCCATTCCAGAACTGGGCTGCTCATGCATTTCTAGGAGAAAGATTTGGTGAGAATACATCCAACATTGCTGAGAGTTTTAACAGTGTGATTAAGCATGATAAGCGGCTTCCAGCGCTGAGCTTGTCGATTATATTCGTGCTAAGGTAATGGAGCAGAACTACAAGAGGTTGGTGGAGTCTAGTAAGTGGACTGCAAAGCTTACTCCCCGGATGCAGGCTAGGCTCAACAAGAGGGTGACTGACTGCCGTTTTTACAAGTTCCGAAGATCAAGTGAGAAAGTTTTTGAGATCGTTTCTCCTACTGGAAAGCACATAGTCGACTTGGATGCTAAGACATGCACTTGCAATTAGTGGCAGAAACATAGTTTCTCTTGCACCCACTCGATGAAAGCGATGTTGCAGATTGGTGAAGATGAACCTTACAAGTACATTATTCCGTATTATACGGCCGAGTACTATAGAGGTTTGTATGCTTGTCCTATCTATCCTATTCCGGATAGTGAGAGGCCACCTAAATATTCTGAGGATGGTTATATCTTGCCTCCTAATGGCGGTCGAGCGTCAGCTGGAAGGCCAACTACTGCAAAGTACAGGGGTTCTCGAGAGAAAGTTTGCAAGAAAATGAAGTGTGGTCAGTGTGGGAGGCTTGCCTTCCACAACCGCCGTAGATGTCACAGAGCTCCTTTGGATCCTCGTGCACCAGTGTTCCTCAAGGAGTCTAATTCCAGGATGATCAACTTTTTGAGGAGGATGTTGTTCTGAAGTTTTTTGAATGCTTTCCTATTTTTATGAACTGCTTTTTTATGACATACATTTTTTTTTATAGTTTATGTCACCTTGGATGTTAGTTCTTTTTTATGCTCTCCTAGTTTGCTTGTTTGGATTTGTTATGTTTTTTAATGACATACATTCTGTTTTATATGTTTATGAATGTCATTCTTTTGTTTTTGAAGCTTATGTCAGTTTGCAAGTTTCAGGTTTACTGGTTTTTACAGGAAACATGCTTATGTAAACAGTATCAACAAATCATTGTCGATCCTATGCATGGATCAACTTCCATTGTTGATCCCACATTACTGGATCAACTTCCATTGTTGATCCCACATTACTGGATCAACTTCCATTGTTGATCCCACATTACTGGATCAACTTCCATTGTTGATGCTTAATAAAAAGAAATTTTTTTTTAACGGTTTTAGCTATATATACAAGTGAACTCCATTAGCTGTGCACACCTGCAATCTTTAATACCAACATTCATTCACTTGATAACAAACCAATCACTCATTCATCCATTATTGTTGACCCATTTCCTTTTGGGATCAACACCCATTGTTGATCCTAATCATGGATTAACTTCCATTGTTGACCCTACATTATTGGATCAACTTCTATTGTTGATCCTTAATAAAAAGAAAAAAATTGTATGGTTTCATCTGTATATACAAGTTAACTCCATTATATATACATACCTGCAATCTTTAATACCAACATTCATTCACTTGATAACAAACCAATCATTCATTCATTATAGATGTATAGAAATCAGTCAAACAAACTAATACTAACATTAATTCATAACAAACCATTACTAACACATCAACCAAATTGTTTAGAACATAAACAGACTTGCAGATATTTGTTTACAGTAACTAAGATGTGTTTTCAAACTAACTTCCAATGAGCAAACCTACATTTTACTTACTAGGATATGTTAAACTACACTAAGATGTTTCTTTGTCAGAGCATGAACAGTATGTTGCACTAATCTAGTGGTTCAACGGAGTCTTGTAAATTGAGTATTTCTTCAACTGAGTCGGTAAGTTGTGCTTGCTTAATCTCTTCGACTGAGTCGGTAAGTTGTTTTGTTTCCTTATCTTCTTCAGGTGTCTCAGTAATTTCTAAAACTGGTTTTCATACATCAAATTCCCCCAACATCCTTGCAGCCATCTTAACTTTCTTCCTGTTAATCTTGTCATGGTATTCGACGCTCTTATCATTTAGATCCCAGCAGTGTCCACGCTTCACCAAACACTTCATGAATAAGCAAATGTGGATTGCATAGTCCGACCCTTTTTGTTATGGTACATGGTAGTGCTCAAATCCTGAACTTATTGGTTCACCTGTGTAGACATCTGTTTTACCCATCTCGTTTAGGACATCAGTCAATGGTTTTACCATGACAGTACATTGTTTGTTGTATCCTGGGTTGTGATATATGGTGTTGAAAACTAACCATCTTCCACCTATTAACGCAAGCAGCACCCAATGGAATGGTCTCTTATTCTTGTCCTGGAGACACATTGGTATGAGCAGGTACGTGTCATCGCCATTCACTATGTAATTCGGCCTTACCTTAGCTGTAATCCCACATGCCTCCACTTTCGTGGCATATTTGGTAGATACTGCGCTCCTCATCAGTTGCTGCATCATATTTTTTACATTAGTTTGTTTTTGATATTAGATAACAACAAGCATATCATAAATGTTTTATCAAATTTGGTTGTTGACACTATAATTTGGAAATTGGTATTCTCAAATTCCAGATTTTTGAGGGTCAACAACCATTGTTTAGTTTATACAAAAAAGTTGTAGTATTGTTCAGTTTTTTGTGTCAACTTTTGTTGTTGATCCCATTTATTTTTGTACTATAAAACTAACAATAATTCATTCATGTATACTTGTACCATCCCTAGCACACTAAATTGTTTCATCTCACCTAAATAAGATGTCAACTACTATAATATAGACCTAAATAAGTTGACGTAACAAGTTATTAAAAAGATAGATTAAGAGTTTTCGTTACTTACATAAGCATTTGTAGACAAAATCAAGTGCTTCTTCCCGTAGTAGCTCTGCTTACTTGGATTATCCATCTTTGATTGCGGCAAGTTGATGTGGTTATCAACAATCTCGCTGTTAATGTTTTGGTTATCCATTAGAGCTTGGATATGCTTTCCATAGACGATCTCTTCCACGTCATTGTTAAAATAAAAGCTACATGCTCTGTCACTGCATTTTTCAAATGAAAGTATTATTATCAATCGTTTTTTCGCAGATGTTCCATGGGATCAACTTTGATTGTTTACCCCTATAAATAAACATGCAAGTTGTTACAGAGTTTCATACCTATCTGTCGCTTTCTCAAAGAATGGACGAAGGACCTTTTCTTCTTCCTCGGTGTAGGATTTCCATAGTTTGAGTTTTTCTGACTTCTTCAGCTTTGTTGGCTCAGGTGGCGTCACATCAATGTAATCGTCGAGGTCGATTATTTCATCACCTCCCCCTTTCTTCTTATTCTTCTTATTCTTTCCTTTTCTCCCTTTATTCACCTTCTTTGCCTGCTTCATTGTCTCTTTGCCTTGAGGTGAGAATTGATCCAATCCAGGTGGCGCCTTCCTTGACCTTGTGTTATTCTTTACTCCTTTTTCAATAGTGTTGCACTGATTCCTTTGGCTCTGCGTCCCTTCATAATTATCGTCTTGGGTGGTGTCCCATTTTTTCTCTTCAGTGGGCCCATCAATTTCATCTACTTTGTATATCACTTTAAGCCCTTCCAATACATCCTCATCCGCTGTAGGTGCAGAATCATCCTCTTCCGTTTGTTGTGTATGAGTATATTCCGCTTGCTGTGTAGGGGTATCTTCCATTTTCTATGTAGGAGAAAATATTCCGGCAGTGATCGCACTAAAAATTTGGGTAGTACCTGTAGGGACATAATCCGATTAGATTAACAGGAAACTGGCTTATGTAAACAGTATCAACTATCATTGTTGACCCATGGTTTTTTGGGATCAACAATTGTTGTTGGTCCTTTCATGGGATCAACTTCCATTGTTGACCCCACATTATTGGGTCAACTTCTACTGTTTACACTTAAAAAAATAAAAAAAGTATGCATTGTTTTATCTGTATGGACAAGTTATAATTCCATTATCTATAAATACCCTGCAATGCTAACACTCATTCTCTTGATAACAAACCAATCATTCATTATTTGTTGACCCATTGCTTTCATGGATCAACTTTCATTGTTGACACTTAATAAAAAAAATGCATGGTTTTATCTGTAAACTCAAGTAAAACTCCATTAGCTGTACATACCTGCTATCTTTAATACTAACATTCACTCATTTCATTCATTACAGAAGTATAGAAATCAGTAAACTAAACTAATACTAATATTAGTTCATAACAAACCATCACAAATAGATCATCCAAACTGTGCATAACATAAACAAACTTGCATACAATTCTTATAGTAACTAATATGTCTTTTTAAACCAACTACCAATAAGCAGACTATGAACATAGTACTGTTAGCTAAAACTTGCAGAGTTAAACACTAAGAAGTAAATTGATTACTTCTTAAACTGAGTTAAAATAGTACCTGTAGAGACATAATCCGATCTTTCTGGAAGTATAGCTTTAATTGGAGGAGTTGAATAAACAACTAAATCTCCCACCACCTCCACTTCCTGCATGTTTGTACTCCTTTATCCTTCTTTGACTTCATTCTTCGCTTCTAACTGTTCAACTGAATTACCAATTTCTGCAATCACATTACTTATCTAAAGATTTGCTTCTTGTCTTCTTTGTTCTTCTCTTCCTGCATCGAATCCCATCTTCCTGTTTGCCAAGTGATCGTTCAATATTATAGGATTTACCTGGATCCTTAGTCCACTTTGAAAACCCTTCTGAAAGCTCTTTTCTAAATTGTTTGGACTTGCATCTGACAATGACAAGGTCAGTTGACTTGATTCTGGTTCTTCGTCTACATTCAAGTCAGCATTCAAGTCAGCTTCAGTCTCCTTTCCGGATGGTTCTCCACTTGTATTCTCCTCTTGAGTGAACTCAGTCTCTAAGATATCTTTGGCTGCTCTTCTGAATTCTTGTTGAGTACTCTCTGATCTTGCATTATGGACATGCATTTACTTTTATTTCCATTCCTTCACTTGTTCAGCAATATCTTCAAGTATCTCCACATCTGCAGGTTGCAACTGAATCATGTCCTTGTTATTGTCAATAATATTCTTTATGAAGATTATGTTGTTCATCAATGTTCATATTTGGCCCCTTCTCTGATAAGTGATCTCTTGCTTATCACACTCAAGATACAAGTTTTCTTCTGCTAGCTCCTCATTCCTCTGCCTCTCTACTTCCAACTGCCGTGCTGGTGCTGATAGGTTAATCAAATACATCTCATCTTCTGTAACTGGATCAATAAAATCTTCATGAACCTGCAAACCGGTGTGCAATACAGTGAGCAAAGTATTTTTTGGGAAATAATATATTTTTTCTCACATTCTACCCTTAATACATCTTTCACTAGGGGGCTACCCCCCTCGTGAGGTGAGACGTATATGAATTTGCAGCAATATATAACTGGAGTACATTTCAGATATGATGTCCACTTTGGTTGTTGATTCCATTCATTGGGGATCAACTTCCATTGTTGATACACAAAATCTGTAATACATTTCAGATATTGTGACAACTTTGGTTGTTGACTCCATATAATTGGATCAACTACCATTGTTGATACACAAAATCTGTTATACATTTTAGATGGCAACTCGGTATCATCTCTTTAACTCTATCATCTATAATCACACTTGTTTTCCTAATCCTAATCTGAATAAGCATAAAATGCAGGCTAAGAAAAAAAAAACACAACCAGAACCACCTCTAATTTAAGTATGCAGATACAAAACAATGTGCATAATCATACTTGTCTGCAGTAGATTTCAATTATTTGTGTCAACTTTGGTTGTTGATCCATTTGCTGGGATCAACTTCCATTGTTTACACACAAAAAATCAGTATTTTGTGCTAAGAAATTTAAAGAGAGTAATAAAAAAATTACTTGATGCTCAAACCAAGTCATGTCTATTCCTTTTTTAGCTTTTTCGCAAAAATCATCGCGAAGCTTCTTGCACAATGTGTGTTGGTTCCATCTTAGGAATCTTGGAGTTCTGGTTTCAAAACCATGCCTCTTGTCGATGTAGTTCCCAGTGTGTTCACAGAACCAATACTGGATGCAGAGAAATGAAAGAGGTTAGTTTGTACATATTGTATGCAACATTGTACTATATACAAATATAAACATTTTACTTTGAAATAAATGTCTTTTACTTACCGGTAGCATTGTAGTGCATCCAATAACAATCCCTTTTTTCCTTTTTGTTTTGAGATGTTCGAAATCAAAAAATCTACAATGTGATCTGGCCATGAAACTTTATCCATGTGTAGAACATGAGGTAACTATTTCCTCGCAAAGCTTGTTGTTCCAGAATCTAGGAAGAAAAACACCGCACACAACCACATGGCAAAAAGTCTGACAAAATACTCCGGGTCGGACTCATCTCCAGCTGCAATTCTTAGTTTGTTTTCAACCTCAGCCTTAGTTATTTTATCCTTACAATCTTGCTCTTTTTCTGATCTGAACTTGGTAGTCAAGAATTTCCTGCATGCATCTTGTTGCTTTGATTTGAGCATCCTCTTGAAATCTTTACTCTCTATAATTCTTCTCATTTTGAAGATCAACGCAAATTCCCTTGCATCTAGAGAGCATTCTGTATAATTCTTCTTATTTTCGGAATCTCCATATGTTAACTTCTTGGTTTCTTTATTAAATCCACTAAGCAGCAGACGTATTGCAAGATTGATTCTTTCTAACCATTTAGGAGTCATTATACTGTTGATGTATGTTGTGTAGAATGGGATGAACAAGTCCCAGAAAGGAGTGGCCTTCAGTGCTTGTTCATTGATTGGTTTCTTCTTATTTCCTTCTTCTTCTACTTCAAACAGTGTTTGAACTATTAGTCAATCTCTAAATAACTCTAGACTAATAGTCCCACCAATTGGCAATGAGTGGAGAGGCCCGGAGTGTTATATATGTATAGAGGCTAGGTGTTTTAGGCAATATGGGGGCTATTAGTCTAGAGTTATTTAGAGATTGACTAATAGTTCCAACAAACAGCTTGTATAGAAAACTCCCCATTTCAACCAATGGAATGAGACCTCCTTTGAATGTAACTTCGTTCTCCCTTGGCCTACCTGCATACATGCAACTCAACCATTGACTTATTTCTTTTTAATAGTTAAACAACTTAATGATATAGCAGCATAAAACACAATTCAATATTGTTACCCTTGAGTTCCTTTTCAGGCTTCGCATCTTCGGTTACTTTTTCTTCCTCCGATTCTTTTCCCTCCTCCCATGATTTGTTCTCTTCTTCGTCTGAATCTTCTTCTTGCTTTTCTTCTAATTCTTCAATTATCATCTTCTTCTTTCCTTTACCTGATAGTCCCTCTTCATTTTTCTTCTTCTTCTTCTTCACCTTTGCTTTCTGTTCATCATCAAATTTCTTCTTGTTCTCCTTTTTTTTATGCTTCAACTTTTTCAATCTCTTGCGATTCATCTTCTTCTGAATCTTCTTGTCCCTAATTTGTTCTTTTTGTTGATTTAACTTGTTCATTATGTTGATCATTTTTCTGCTTTGTCCTTATTTCAATTTATTGCTGTTTTTCTTCCAATATCTTCTTCTGTTTGTTTCCTACATCTTTCGGAATCTGTTTTGGTTGATCCTCTTCTTGATTCTTCTGGCTTAACTGCGGTGATCTCCTCATTTGATTGCTATATTTCAAACAACAGTAATATAGTCAGCATTTTTATTCATTCAATAACACTACAATAACAGTTGTACAGTTAGTAAAATGGGATCAACTCCTGTTGTTGACAACAATTTACTGGTATAATTGTACTTGGTTTTCAATTTTTATGGGATCAACTTATGTTGTTGATCCCATCAAATGGTATCAACTCTTGTTGTCGACACAATGTTACTTGCATAATATGGCCCTATTTTTCAGTTTTTTGTGATCAACTCCAGTTGTTGATCCAATTTATTGGATCAACTCCTGATGTTGATACCATTTTATTTGATCAACTACTATTGTTGACAAACAACAACAATTATAACAAGAATTACCACAATTTGTTCATATCTAGCCTTACATAAAAGAGAACAAACCTAAAAAAAAATTCTTCTATAACCACAACAGACCTAAGTAATAAAATCACTTACAATAGCATTTATTTGCTGTCAACTTTGGTTGTTGACACAATTTTATGGGATCAACTCTTATTGTTGACCCCATCTATGGTCTGCCATTAGCATCAACAACAACAACTGAAACAACAACTCCTATTCTTATTTCATTGAAGTTTACAGAATCATTATCAATTTTTCAACAGATAACTGTAAAATTATTCATCAAATATTTTCTAGAATCAACATGCTATTATTTTAGATTACAACTCACACAACACAGAGAATAAATCATTTTATGGGATCAACTCCTGTTGTTGATCCTATCTATGGTGTGACAATTAGCATCAACATCAACTGAAGAACACACATTCAGAGAACAATAACTTCTTGTTTTGCAGAATCATCAACTGTAAACAACATATGTATAATTATCATGCAAATACTGATGAACACACATACACAGAGAGTACAATAATTTGAAATCACTTTCTTACCTCTATCAACTGCAACTTCTACTGCAACTTTGAAATCAGATTAACCTAAAATCAAAATCAAAACCAAACAAAAACAATTAATACAAAACTAATTATATCCCAAACCAAATCATAGTATCTAGTAGCAGTAATCGGCATCAAATAATACATGCAATTTTTTTCTTTCAAAAACTGAAAATCAAACTCGAAATTAAAACCATAAGAAATCAGAATTAAAACCTTAAAAAAGCATCATCGAAACCAAAATCTCCACCAATAACAGTAAGTAGAAGATGGAAATCGTGTTTACCTTTTTGAATCTTGTGTTTGAATCTTCAAAATCTGTAAACCCTAGTTTTCTATCATTTCTTCTCAGATTTTTTGATTCGTAAAACTTAAAATGATTCTAATGAGATCAGTTACTGAGATTTATATATATTGACGGTTTTTCTTTTCAGTTTTGATTGACTGTTTCTCTTGTTGATTCAATTTTTTTTCTCATGCAGTTACAAAATGAGTGAGAAGAAGAAGCAGGAGAGAGAGAGAAAATGATGAATAACAGACGAATTTTGGAATTAATGTTCCATAACGTTCTGATACTGAAATATATTGATGGGCATTATAGTAATATGACAATCCAGGATTTTTTGGGGAGGGTATTTTTATTTTGAGGGAGGTTATTTTTGTTGGGCTTCTATTATAGGGGTATTTAATTATTTTGCCATTCTGCTACCATTAGGTCTTTTCACCAATAAATATATTTTAATATTTTCAAATATTGGACTTTCAAGCAAAATCCTACTTGCTAAGTCAAGCAAAATTAGGCATTTCAGTCAAGATCAAACTCTTTTGAAATTACAAAATAATGCCTGAATGACCACCAAAAAATTATCAAAATTCCTAGAGTGGATACCTGTCGACATGGTGACCTGTATACCACTATGCCAATCATAGTCGTCCCTTAGCCACATGGCTGGCCGGTCCCACACTCATTTATTAATTATTTATTTGATTAATCCACCAGTTGACGATCCTCCATGCACCCGGAATCAGTATGATTATCATGTCTTGGAAGTTTACCCAAACCTAAGTTTAAATATCAACATTATGATTAGATAGAATATCCATTGCATATCCCTCTTAGATTATTATGCAGAAATTCCATGGATCCCGTTCTTGTCTCTTGTTAGGAGTCAGATAGGCAGGGAGAACTCTACAAAGAGCATAAGAAGTGTTGATACCCACATCGAGTCATTAGAATTTGGACTCACAAGCGACGTGGTACACCTTGAGTCGTATATGACTACATTGACTCTTTTATAGGTACATAGAAGACAAATATGACAACCACTATGGATTTTATTGTCATAAACCATTTATACAAAATATTATAAACCTCTTGACATGGAATCATCTCTTTGGAGCGTAGGCTCAACAAGGTAGAGATACAAATTTTTGTCTTCCGAAACATTGGGTATTGAATTTCAAGTATATATTTAAACAACCAATTATGACGGTACTCGAGTTTCCACCAAATCACTTAGCGGAAAAAAAATACAAAACAAAAACGTTTTTGATATCAATAGATCGTGGCATCAAGCATTTAAAATAAATAATCATAAAGCTTTCTCAAGTTTATAAACACACCTTTTAGATGAATCCAATTGTGAATCCTACGGCTTTACCAAATATTCAATATCTTACCAGCATAATATGCGCGCCCCAATTTTGTTGCTTCCTTCACCATATTCATAATATGGCATTTCTTGGTGAGGATGCACTTTCAAGGTGAACAATGTCTTTCTTACCACAGGTGATTGAAAAAAACTTTTCCGCATATATGGATTTTTCACCATCTATAGTTTTTGGCTTATTTCGTTTCTTCTTCCACCAATTCTTGGGTTACACTTTTGGACTATCATGAAGGAGATCACTTTTAGACCCATTCACATCTAAATCCATGTTTCCCAAGAAATTTTTAACTTCCAAAATCATGGATTTTGCCTTTTCCAAAGTCATGAAATTTTCTGAGAGATCATTCCTTTTCACACTCAATGCATTATTGAATTTCTTTGGTATCTGCTTCTGAGTGCATTTGCGAACAACCAGAACCTTCTTCCCATTATTCTCTTCAAGATTTCTCGAAAGAGAATCGGATTGACCATTCTTTTGCAAGTTAGTCTTTTTCCAATTGGGAGCATCGGATCTTATCTCGTCTTTACAAAGTTATCCTTTTGATAATCATCATCATCATTATAATTGTGAAAAGGCTTTATATGACGTTTATAGGCAAATTTAGGTTTCCTTTGCCTAAAGGTTGGACGTTGACGACCCGTAATGTCAAGGGTGTCAGCCTCAACATATGATCGAGGTTTGATCAATTCTTGTGACGTCCAAACAAGAACAGCATGAAGTTTTTCATTCCTTATACGAAAATGATATCCCCTTTGTAGGTGACCTTTATTTCCGCAATAATAGCAAACATATGGAATGTTATTACCTGGATTCGTGTGTGCTGTCATTGGAGGTTGATATACTTTGCTCTTTCGAACCTTAACTGCTGGTGAAGGTATTTCATTTTTACTATCAATAAAAACCTTTGGTTGAACAGAATCACTAGCCTTGACAAATTTTACCTCTTTGCTAGTGCTTGGAACATTTATTCCCTTATAGCCCAATCCTCGTGTATCATGATGATTTTTACTTGCTCTTAGCATAATGGTTAATTTATTCTAGCTAGTATTTCACCTTTTAAAGTCCTCTTCCAACATCTTGATTTTGTCAAGAGCATCGGTTAAATCAGACTCAAGGTGTTTTCTCGAGCGAGAGAAGCATTTTCTCTGTCATCAAAACTACTTTTGTTAGAGCATTGCTCGGTCGAACTCACAAGTGTTGTTATCTCAAGTTTGTTGTCAAATTTAGTTGTCAAAACTATATCTTGATTTATAGTCAACAATTAGTTAAGTATCGGATTAGGATAGAAGATGTAGTTGAGAAACGGACATCACGGCAGTCATCATTGCGTTCTAACGTTTAAAGGTGAAGATCAACCGAAGCTTTTGGAGAACTTCTTCAACAAAAGGTAAGTGAAGACTGTACCACCCATTTCTCAAGTTATATTCACCTTTTTATCTATGAGACGTTATCGCGTAACTAATTAGACTATCGTAAGCATATCAAGAATTTCAAGTCAAGTTTATCTTATAATTAGTCCTCGAAATATGACTAAGCTTAATGAACATTTCATACTTGATGAATTTCGGTTAAGAACAATTTTATTGTTTGTAATATAAATAGTGATTCTGGAATTATCATTCGAAAATAGCCTGGAACAGTGATATGTGTCATTGATGTTATTCGGGAATGTTTCGAATTGATTTAGAGAGAAATAGAACTACTGTAAATTCGGATACAAGACAATATACATATCAGTCTTACAAACTGAGAAAACTGTTATAAGTCTGCAGCCATAATACATGTACTCATTACACATAACAGAGTAGCTATCTATCAACAAATAAATTTTTGATATGCATATTAGTATGTACACCTTAAAAAGTCTGTGAAATCGTGAACCTGGATCGGTACACAAACCAGTACGCGTACTAGAAAAAAACTGTTGGTCCCAAAACCGGTTTGGTATCCATATCGGTACACGTACCAGAAAAGTTATGTGAACTCCGGAATTGGTTATTGTCTTAAGGTATTCATACCAGTACATGTACCGAAAAAGTTCTGTGAACTCCGGAACTCGGTTATGTCATAAGGTATATATACCAGTATACGTACCGTAGAAGTTCTGTGAACTCCGGAACTCGGTCATGTTATAAGGTGTACATACCGGTACATGTACTTTGACTTAACTGTTCACGAACCAGTTAATTATTTATACCTTGTACATCTACTTACCATGTCAATTATATGAACATAAATTGTTTTTCCGAGATAATTAGCATTTGAATAATCTCTAGAAAAACCATAGACATATTTGATCACATAATTGTGACTCGAGTTAAGTCTGAAGTGTTACATGAAATTTCTCAAGCTTATAGTTCAGTTGGCTAGTTTCGACTAACCATTCATAAGCGTGATCTTTGTACACGGTCCGGTTATGGTTCATCCTAACAGAGTGTATATCTTGTTATGTTAATCATATTCAAAGATTCATCTAACGATGGATATTGTTTGCTTGGTTCCAAAGCTATCTTAGCTTAAACCCTAAAGCAAACTATGATTTGAATGTCTATAAAAGGGGAACCTCAAACAACTAGGATCTTTGAATCCTTACACTACTTGTCTTGGTGTCATCTTCCTAAAACCCTTTTAGGGTTTAGCGACTACAAAAACTTCATAGGGATTCATGAAGCCAGGTCCAGCTATTGTTTATCTGATAGCTCGAGTATCCTGATCTTGTTCGATTGTTGAGCTGCTCACTTGAACAAGATAAATAGAAATCCTCAAAGTTCTCTTTATCTCAGACTTTGTTGATTCTACAAGTTTAATCCTTATGAGGTGAATAATAATCTAGAGGCGTAAGGAACACGACTATAACTGAATTGCTGTGAGGGTTTAATTCGATCTCAACTATATTCCTGTCCGAAGTTAATTGGTAGTAAGATAGTGTCTGTAGCGGCTTAATAAAGTTTGGTATTCAATCTGAACTAGGTCCCAGGGTTTTTCTGCATTTGCGGTTTCCTCATTAACAAAATTATAGTGTTTGTGTTATTTCTTTTTCCGCATTATATTGTTTATCTTTATAATTGAAATACAAAGGTTGTGTGTTAATCAATCAAAGTAGATACATCCATCCTTGTTTGTTGGATACGACTTGATTGATTACTTGGAAAATTAATCTTTGGAATCACCCAAGTACTCAAACATGTAAACCAGGTTCACGGACTAGTCTCTGTAAACTTTATGATTGTGAGAGAAAGAGATACAACTCTAGGTATTATTCCTTGATTGAGATTCATTAAGTTGAACTCTCGGAATTGTGTTTAAGTTTGTCCATACAGATTTCCTACGAAAAAGTTGGTGGTGTATTTTGGTACCCCCGAGTTTTCAGTTGGTATCAGAGCAGACAAACACGTTAAGACCTAATAAGTCTGTGTTTGAAGCGATCTGACTATATGGACAAGAGTACAATCTCTGATAAACGTTCTACCAGTTTAAAAGAAACTGTTTTCATGGATTCTGTAAAAGAGTCTGAACTTTCAAACTCTTATAGAGACGAACATTCTGATTCCATAAAATAATTGGATGTTAATAAGGGTTATCCCTATTATCTTACTGATGAGTCTGACTCAGAAGTAGAACGGGAAGCAGCCAAAGAAAGTTCTGAAATTTTCAAGCGTATAGAATCTCAGTTTACTGAGGTTATTCGACTGAAACATAAAGTTAATACTCTCATTGGTATTATTTCTGAACATGATTCTAAAACAAGGATTTTTCTTGAAGAACATGCCAAAGTGAAATCGAGAATTCTTTTACTCGAAGATAAACTTAAAGATAATACCTTGGAGATCGATCAACTAACGATTAACAACACTACTTTACGTTATGATAGTGAATCCAAAGAAACTACCATGAATACAATCTTTGTACAAAGTGATGAGTTGGTAAAAGTAAGAACACCTGTTGTTTATGATATGCTCAAAAACTTGCAGTCAGAAACTGATGAACAAAGTGAAAAAGAGGGGGTCTAACAACAACCCCAATATTGCATTCGGCAATCTGAATGGAAAAACTCCAATATACTTTCAAGAGAATCAACTAGACAGTCAGACTCAATCTATAGAAAAGTATATCAAAGAGTTATATATCTATTTCCTAATTAAATCTGCAATCAAACAAATAGGAATTTGCGAGCCCGATTGAATAAGAAAAATAACTTAGATGGTATCACAAACCAATATTCAAGTGTCAATCAATTCAATAAACAACCCAAAGGTCGGATTCAAGAACTAATTGAACTTAACGCATAACCTGTGATATTTCTATTATATAACAAAATATAATGCGGAAAAGAAATAGCACAGACACCAGAAATTTTGTTAACGACGAAACCGCAAATGCAGAAAACCCCCGGGACCTAGTCCAGCTTTGAACACCACACTGTATTAAGCCGCTACAGACACTAGCATATTACCAATGAACTTCGGACTGGAATGTAGTTGAACCCTAATCAATCTCACACTGATCAAGGTACAGTTGCGCTCCTTACGTCTCTGAACCCCAACAGGATTCTACGCACTTGATTCCCTTAACTGATCTCACCCACAACTAAGAGTTGCTACGACCCAAA
>JAJJMB010017174.1:2167341-2181196 GCA_023531105.1 Papaver atlanticum
AAGTTTGGGTTCGCCAATATGCGAACGGGTACGCATACCTCCAAACTAAACAGAAATTCCCGGACCTAAACCTTACGCCAGTACGCGTACCGGTATGTGTACTTAGGTACCCGTACTTTCACAAACCAACAGGTACGCATACGGGTATGCATACTATGGTTCCCGGACATGGATTACATATATGCAAGAACACATACTATGTTCATAATCCAATAATGGTTAAGTGTTCTAAACTCTATTTCAATCATTGAAACATTCTTAGAGGATGACAATAACTGTTTTCACGAACTATTAGCATCAAATCAGTTTTAAAGTTATTGAAATAATCATTACGAAACATTCCAAGTCTACACCAAATGATTGTATCACACAAATCATGTAAGATGTTACTCGGCGATTTTCACATGATCATCTTTTGACTTTCGTCAAGAATATAAGATGAACTTGGTCGAAGAGAAAGCTTACCAACACATATTTCGAGAAATATGTAAGTGAGTTAAACTCAGCTCGAAATCTCAAATGTGCATAATTGAATACTATATAGCAATACGACTTTTGTCTCAATATAGGAGATAGAGTAGAAATAGACTTTCCAAGTGATAGATGAGTTTCAGTCTCCACATACCTTTTGTTGATGAAGCTCAACAAGCTCTCCTTAGTAGTTCTTCGTCTTCAAATGATGAACGTCATGAAGTCTAATACTCAACTACACAATCTATCCTAGTCCGAGACATCGCTATAAGTAGACTAGAAATCAAGACTTATAGTTTTGATCACTAACATTTACAAACAATCTTGAGATAGCAATGCTTGCGAGTTCGACCGAGCAGTGCTCTAACACAAGTTACTATTACTTTGATAGGAGATGATCAGTTAAAATTCACTGACCAAGAAAAAAACGGTGTCTCCAAGGAGGAAAAGTTCTTTACAAGACGAGTATATTAAGACTACCTATTCTGATTTCATTAAACTCAGAAAGTGTTCTTTTACTGCAATAGTAAAGGACATGTTCAAAGAAAGTGTAAGCTGGGGTTGGAAAACTATCAGTTTGGATGTCTTCAAAACACCTTAGATTTAATTCTGAAGGGTGTGACTGATATTCGGATATCTAAACCTTTTGGGTTGCAATAACATTCAAGCAAATATGCTTCTAGGAATGTTAGTACTTCATGGTCCATGAATATTCAAACAAGTCAAAAAGGTAGTATGCAAAATCGGTTCAAGAAGAACGTAGTGAAACCTTCACAGATATGGGTTTGTAAGGATACTCATACGCCTCCTGAGAAATCTTATGCCTTCGTCAATAAAACGATTCAACAAGCTAACATGAATTTGATCATTGCAGGATATGAGGATCTTATTGATAAGCTGTCATTCTCTTCGAGGCAAGCAATATCAGGTGAGGATTCAAATCATATCTCTTATTATGATGACAGAAAATTCTATGATCATTCTTCACGTTATAAAAGCATTTTCTTAGCAAAATAAAGAGGTAAAAATAGTAAACTGCAGCATAATTCCTCCGGTGAGCATCCGTCTCACCCTTGTGCAAACTAGGCATAAGTTTTGGAACCTTTTCCATGAAAATCCTGCTAGATAAGGATTATTGCGTGACAGGTTTACTATTTATCTCAAGTAGTACTTAGATGTGATGAGCTATAATCTTTTTCATATTGCAACCTTTACATATTCTCTATGATAATTTCAATCATACATGAATGTTAAAAATTCTTGTTTAGCCAAGCTCCAAAAAGGTAAAGCATTCTCTGATAAAAATCTTTACATGAATAATAATTTTCTCGTGCTCTAAACTCTCATGTTTATTGAGCTATGAATGCATTAATATTCAAAGAAGATTATTTGTCATAGAAAAGGTAGAAAATTACAGTATTGAAATTTTTTATGTGCTCTCTAAAAGATTGTTTTCTATCCTCGAAAGTTCGTGTCTAAAACTCCTTAGGAACGACGGGTCCCATACCACAAGAAGGTATACCTACTCTTCTATTGTGGCCGTACGAAAACCCTAATGTCTAGTAAGGTCATGAACCGACCGTCATCCCAGAGAATACCTCCATACAAACTCGTTTATATACCTTAACTCGTGATTGACAAATTCTCATCCAAGGTTCCGCACCCAAGCATGTATTTTATGTCAAGAATTCTCAAAAGCATGGAGAAAGCTCTTAATTGCGACGGTATTGAAATAAGAGGAAAGAAGAAAACTTTGGTTGATGACGAAGTTGTTGATTCATCCGAAAAACCTTCTGGTGTGAATTGCTATTTTGCATATGATCATCAAGATGCTGAACGGGAAGAGATGATCTCTGCTGATGTTGTTTACGATTTTCTTAAACAATTTGAGGAAGCAAAACTAGAACTTGTTGAAACACTAAAAGGTCTAGACATGTTAAAGACTGAGTTAAAAAAGGTTTATGCTGACCTTGTTCTCATGAAATATCATGTTCGTGAACTTCTCAATAAGGATATTTTCTCTGAAGAGCTCATGGATACAGTTGATGACAAATTCAAGGGTCTCAATACCGATGAAGAGTCTGTAAAATCTAGTTTATTTTGTTTTTCAATGTTAGGAAACTTCTTGTGAGAATTTATTCTTGCTTTTGAGAAGGATAACTAGGGTTTGGTATAACAAAGATTTTGATTACACAAGCTATTTCCAACGATTTTCATCTTGTATGTTTTTAGATTTATATATTTAAACTCTAGAGTTTTTGGAAGATGAATTTGCAGCATGTAATCATTATTGGTTTAATTATTCAAAAGTCTTATGAAATATATGTGCCTTTACGTTTTCGTGAATCGAGCTGATATCTCATATATGCTCAGAAGTTAAATCTATTATGTTTTTATAAATGAAAAATAAAACAAACTCTTTGAGGATTTTCTCGCAGTATCGATCTACTTGTGATCACACTTTTGTGTTATTACTGCATGGCACACTCCGTAAGATTTTCTTATGTTGAGTCATACCGATAAAAATTATCTCTTTGTTCATAACTGGCGTTGAGATTGATTTAAGTCGATATTCAGGTTACAAATCCATGTGATTTGTTAATGCCAAACAAAATCCTTCTTTTCATAAAGTAATAAGGTCACTCATGTTGTTCTCTTGGGAATGACATCAAATGGGGAGAGTTCTTAAATGAAATTGTGCTTAATAGTTATATCTTTGTGGGGTGCGTGGCTGTGGAATTTACAGGGGATGCTTGTATCTTAAATCTCCTAGATGAGCGCTAAGTATTTTCTTACTATGTGATATCATCTAAATAAAGTTGATATGAGGAGTTACATATTAATTATGTTATTATGTATTATCTCTAACTTTTTTAAATCTTGAAATATCTTTTGGTTGTATTCATTACGATCCCATGATTTTCGTACCTTTGCCAATTTTTATTGATAAAAAGGGGAAAAATTAATTAGTAGTTTCGCATTACATACATGTGTTTTACAGATCATTATGTAAGGAGGTGTGAATCAATAATCTATGGGTTTCACCTATTATGCAAAAGATGTAAATATTGATTAAGGGGGAGAAACATATCATCGTAGTATTACTTCAAAGTTGGGATACAATTGAGCTTTGGAGAAGATAATAATACTATGTTTATGTATAACAACAATTGAGAATACGTGTTTTCAAAAGTTGTTATCGCTATGTATACGGATCTTAAATAACAACGATGCTGAGTTGAACACGTTCAGAATCATTGCAACTTGATGTAACGAAGAGTTTAAGGAGTTAAAGAAACCAAGGAAATCAAGACACGATGGATTCAAGGAGTTTTTGAAGCTTTTTTTTTTTTTATCCATATGTATTGATAGTTTTGTCACTAAAATTGACAAAGGGGGAGATTGTTAGAGCATTGCTCGGTCGAACTCACAAGTGTTGCTATCTCAAGCTTGTTGTCAAATTTAGTTGTCAAAACTATATCTTGATTTATATTATACAGTTAGTTAAGTCTCGAATTAGGATAAAATATGTAGTTGAGAAACGGATATCACGGCAGTCATTGCGTTCTACCGTTTGAAAGCGAAGATCAACCGAAGCTTTTGTAGAACTTCTTCAATAAAAGGTAAGTAAAGACTGAACCACCTATTTCTTAAGTTATATTCACCTTTCTATCTATGAGACGTTGTTGCGTAACTAATTAGACTATCATAAGCATATCAAGAATTTCGAGTCAATTTTATCTTGTAATTAGTCCTCAAATAATATAACTAAGCTTAATGAACATTTCATACTTGATGAATTTCTCTGTGAAGAAAAATTTATTTTTCGTAATCTAAATAGTGATTCAAGAATTATCATTCGAAAATAGCCTGATCAGTGATATATGTCATTGATGTTATTCGAAAATGTTTCAAATCGATTTAGAGAGAAATATAGAACTACTTTAAATTAATCTTACAAACTGAGAAAACTTTTATAAGTCTGAAGCCGTAATACATGTACTCAGTACACATAGCGGAGTAGTTATATGTCGACAAACAAATTTTTGATATGCATATTAGTATGTACACTTTAAAAAGTCTGTGAACTCATGAACCCGGATCGGCACGCAAACCAGTACGCGTACTACAAAAGAACTATTGGTCCCAAAACCGGCTTGGTGTCCATATCGGTACATGTACCAGAAATTTTTGTGAACTACAGAATTGGTTATTGTCTTAAGGTATCCATTCCAGTACACGTACCGAAAAAGTTTTGTGAACTCCGGAACTCGGTCATGTCATAAGGTATACATACCAGTACACGTACCGGAAAAGTTCTGTGAACTCCGGAACTCGGTCATGTTATAAGGTGTACGTACCGTTACACGTACTTTGACTTAACTTTTCACGAACTGGTTAATTATTTGTACCTTGTACATCTACTTACCATGTCGATTAAATTCATATGCACATAAAATCATTTCTCAGAGATAATTAGATTTTGAATAATCTCTAGAAACACCATAGACATATTTGATCACATAATTGTGACTCGAGTTAAGTCTTAAGTGTTACATGAAATTGCTCAAGCTTATAGTTCAGTTGGCTAGTTTCGACTAACCATTCATGAGCGTGGTCTTTGTACACGGCACGGTTACGGTTTATCTTAACAAAGTGTATATCTTGTTATGTTAATTAGATTCAAAGATTCATCTAATGGTGGACATTGTTTGCTTGGTTCCAAAGTTATCTTAGCTTTAACCTAAAGCTACATATGTTTTGAATGTCTATAAAAGGGGAACCTCAAACAACTGGGATCTTTAAATCCCGACACTACTTTTCTTGGTGTGTCCTATTTGTAAAACTAGATTCGTCCTCTTCCTAAAACCCTTTTAGGGTTTAGCGACTGCAAAGACTTCATAGGGATTCATGAAGCCAGGTCCAGCTATTGTTTATCTGATAGCTCGAGTATCCTGATCTTGTTCGATTGTTGAGCTGATCACTTGAACAAGATATATAAAAATCATCAAAGTTCTCTTCATCTCGGACTTTGTTGATTCCACAAGTTTAATCCTTGTGAGGTGAACAATAATCTAGACTGCACTTCGGGTTGCATAAGCCTGGATTTTGAGGTTAGCTAGACTTTGTCTATTTTTATCGATTTCCAATCACCTTGATCTACGATCAAAAAGGAAACCACACATATAGGCTTATATGTGGGAGGCAGATTGGTTTATTATCTTCAATTGAGTTGAAGCAACTCTTAGGCTGTAAAGGACATCAGCTAAGGGAATCAATTGCGCGGAGTCTTGTTGGGATTCAAGAGGTGTAAGGAACGCGACTATAACTCAATTGTTGTGACGGTTTAATTCGGTCTCAACTACATTCCAGTCTGAAGTTAATTGGTAGTAGGCTTGTGTCTGTAGCGGCTTAATAAAGTTTGGTATTCAATCTAAACTAGGTCCCAGGGTTTTTCTGCATTTGCGGTTTCCTCATTATCAAAATTCTAGTGTTTGTGTTATTTATTTTTCCGCGTTATATTGTTTATCTTTATAATTGAAATACACAGGTTGTGTGTTAATCAATCAAAGTAGATACATCCATCCTTGTTTATTGGATACGACTTGATTGATTACTTGGAAAATTAATCTTTGGAATCACCTAAGTACTCAAACACGTAAACCAAGTTCACGGACTAGTCTCTGTAAACTTTATGATTGTGAGAGAAAGAGATACAACTCTAGATATCATTCCTTGATTGAGATTCATTAAGTTGAACTCTCGGAATTGTGTTTGAGTTTGTCCATACAGATTGTCCACGAAAAGTTGGTGGTGTGTTTTGTCACCCCACGCGTTTTCAACTTTGTTGAGAGTTGATCCTTGTTTTAGCTTCAACAAGTTTCTCTTTCAACAAAAAGAAATCTCGACGAAGATTATTATCATATTCAAATATCTTCAAAAGTACATCTTCTTCACGATCTTTAAGAATGGATTGAATAAGTTGATAACCACAATCATGACCTTTCTCAATTTCTTGTTTTCTTGACAGAGAGGAGTCAGAAATTCAATGAGACAAGGAGTCGTCATCTTTTTATTTTTCATAAAAGGATAAAGCAACTTAGCATACCCCGAGACTTCTTATCTACATCTCTATCAATATCAGAGTCAATATCATCGAAAAGTTCATCCAATTATTTTTCTAGGCATGTTTCCTAGTTATCCACACTTTCTTCATCACTCGAGGTGATTCATGAAGGTTTTCAGATAATGATTCAGATGCGACAGTTTCCTCAGGTGGTAAATCCAAACTTTGAATAAAATCATCCAGTTGATTCTGAACTGGTGGTTTGTTATTAGAGATAGTACTTTTGTCCGTAGAATCATATTGCTTCAAACATAGACTTACTAGGTCTTTCGCTTGTTTGCTTGCTCTGATACCAATTGAAAACGTGGGGGTACCAAAATACACCACCAATTTTTTCTTAGGCAACCTGTATGGACTAAATTCGAATACAATTTCAAGAGTTCAACTTAATAAATCTCAGTCAAGGAATTATACGAAGAGCTCATATCACTTTCTCTCCCAATCATAAAGTTTACAGAACAAAATCCGTGAACCTGACTATGTGTGAGAGTATTTGGACGATCTCAAAAATCAATATCCAAGAATCAATCAAGTCGTATCCAAAAAAAAAGGATGGATGTATCTACTTTAATTGATTTACGTACAACCCGTGATAATTCAATTATAAAGATAAAACAATATAATGCGGAAAAGAAATAACATAATCACAATAAATTTTGTTAATGAGGAAACCGAAAATGCAGAAAAACCCCGGGACCTAGTCCAGACTTGAACACCAAACTGTATTAAACCTCTACAGACACTAGCCTACTACCAATTAACTTCAGACTGGAATGTAGTTGAGACCGAATTAAACCCTTACAACAATTCATTTACAGTCGCGCTCCTTACGCCTCTTGAATCCCAGCAGGACTTTGCGCAAATGATTCCCTTAGATGACGTCCTTTACAGCCTAAGAGTTGCTTCAACTCAATTGAAGACTTTAAACCAATTTGCCTCCCAAAGATAAGCCTATATGTGATTTCCTTTTTGATCGATAGATAAAGGTGAGACTAGATTTCGATAGCAATAGACAAAGTCCAGCTAACCTCAAAATCCGGACTTATGCTTCCCGAAAAGCATCCTAGATTATTATTCACTTCACAAGTATTAAACTTGTGGAATCACAAAGTCTAAAACAAAGAGAACTTTGCGATTTATATCTATCTTGTTTGAGTGAGCAGCTCAACAATCAAACAAGATCAGGATACACGAACTATCAAGATAAAATATTATTAGACCTGGCTTCACGAATCCCTAGGTGAAGTCTTTTTAGTCGCTAAACCCTACAAGGGTTTGAGGGAGAAAACGACTCTAGTTTACAACTAGGACACACAAAGAATAGTGTCAGGGATCCAAAAATCCCAGTTGTTGAGGTTCTCCTTTATATAGACTTTCAAAGTATAGGTTGCTTTAGGTTTAAGCTAAGATAGCTTTGGAACCAAGCAAACAATATCCACCGTTAGATGAATCTTTGAAGTGAGATTAACATAACAAGATATACACTCTGGTTAGGATGAACCGTAACCGAACCGTGTATAAAGACATTGTTCATGGAAGGTTAGCCAAGACTAGTCGATTGAACCATAAGCTTAATCATTTTCATATAACACTTAAGACTTTGAGTTTGAGTCACAACCATAGGTTATAATGTGATCAATCATGTCTATATAGTGTTTTTAGAGATTTATTCAAATGCCAATTATCTCACAGAAATAATTTTTGTGCATCTAAAAATATTCGACAAGGCAAGTACGTGTACTCTGCCTTGTTCGTGACTATTTTTTGTCATGGTATATGTTCTGGGTATGTGTACCTTTAAGACAAAAACGAGTTCAGGAACTTACAGAACTTTTCCGGTTTGCGTACCGGGTATGTATACCACTATGGTTTCAAAACCAACAGTTCATTTACGGTATGCATACTGGGTATGCATACCATTCCAGGTTCACGAGCAACAAAATTTTTATGGTATAGATATTGGGTATGCGTACCAAAAAGTTGTTGTCGACATATAGTTACTCCGGTACGTGTACTGAGTAAATGTACTACAGTTCCGGACCTATAACAGTTTTCTCCGGTATGTGAACTAGTATGCATACTGTCATGTATCCAGATTTACAGTATTTCTATATTTTTCTCTAAATCAATTCGGAACATTCCCAAATTACATCAATGACATATATCACTGTTCCAGGCTATTTTCGAATGATAATCTTGAATCACGATTTAGATTATGAACAATAAATTTTTATTAACCGTAATTCATTAAGTATGAACAATTGTTCATTAAGCTTAGTCATCTATATTTCGAGAACTAATTACCAAGATAAACTTGACTCGAAATTCTTGGTATGCTTGCAATAGTCTAATTAGTCATGCGACAACATCTCATAGATAGAAAGATGAATATAACTTGAGAAATATGTGGTTTAGTCTTCACTTACCTTTTGTTAAAGAAGTTCTCCAAAAGTTACAGTTGATCTTCACCTTCAAACGGTAGAACGCAGTGATGTCCGATTCTCAACTACATACTTCTATCCTAATCCGAGACTTGACTAGTTGTAGACTAAAAATCAAGATATAGTTTTGATCAACTAAATTTTACAACAAGCTTGATATAGCAACACTTGTGAGTTCGACCGAGTAATGCTCTAACATTTTATTACTTCAATTCATGACTTTTCCCTGATGAATCCCATGGATTAGTAATCAATATTCACCTTTCGAGTATATGGGTCACCACCAAGTAAGCCCCCAGAAAACGGTGCGGGTGTATTTTATAACAATGCTCAAACGAGCACCCAAAATATGGACGAATGAGGATATCGAAAGATAATCAAAAGAGGAAAGAGAAAACTAATAGTAATAAATAAAAAAGAGTTTACGGGACCGGGCCCACTGACAATGCTGCGTGCCGTGGCTGGTCCTCACCCTTCCACTTTTAGAAAAAATTTATTATTCTTTAGTTGAGGACTTTCTCATTCAAGCAACTCTTGATTTTCCATATCTTTAGTTCACCAAATGGCTACAAGTCAAACAGTTCCGCTACCATTAGGATAACTGTCGACATGACCACCAAAAAATTATCAAAATTCCTAGAGTGGATAACTGTCGACATGTCGACATGGTGCCCCTGCACCACCATGTCGGTCATAGTCATCCCTTGGCCACATGGATGGCCGGTCCCACACTCATTAATTAATTATTTATTTTATTAATCCACCAGTTGGACAATCATCCATGCACCGCCTAGCCGGTTTCACCACCACCAACGGCCGGTCCTGATATTTTTATGGCCCCAAGCAAAATTAAATTTTGTGGATCCTAATAGACAAGCCAAAGTTTTTTTCTTTTTTTCTTTCTGGAATGCCTAGTCCTACAATACATGCTTGTATATTGTTCATTTCACAAGCAAAATGAAACTGTAAAGTAAATTATCTACATAAGTTAGTTTAGAAAAATTACGTATGGTTAAGATAATTGTGTAACAAAATTTTGACTGCTTTGATGGCAAATAAAAAATCGTACTAGATATTTATTTATAGTCTTATTTAGCTATTTTAATTATTTTAAAGGTTTTCCTTAATAAATTGTTACATGAAATTAGCTATTTTAATTATTTTAAAGGTATTTCTTAATAAATAATTACATGAGATTTTAGTTATACTGTTTGTTTAGTCCCAAAATCTTTAATATATAGGCAACTTTATGTTATCCATGTCAATTTGTTAACTTACATATTGACTAATTCGAGACTTGTTCACGAGTATCTGAGCAATGGACAAATAAGATACACCAAGAAGAAGCTAATGTCACTGTAATATAGTGGTAAAATCAAGATATGACGTCGTTGATCAGAGTGTAAAACTTCTCAACACGAAATATTTTACCGGTTAAAATTTTAACCGATCGAAAAAATAATTGAATAAAAGCCAGAGGCTTTTTCACTCATTATCAAAACAAACAACCTTAGAAAAAGTATATATAGACGACCTAACTATACGCCTTATTAAATTCTTATCCCGAGACTCAAATACTTAGGCAACTGTCTTGATTGACTGTCACTGGTCAACCACCAACTACACTTACTACATCAAACAAAACAAAATTTTTGTGGCCTCCTTATATTTGTGGCCCCAAGCAAGGCTTTCCTTGCTTATATGGCAGGGCCGGCCCTGGGCCGGTCCTCATACCCATTGGTTGGTCGGTCGGTCTACCCATATTGGACAATCCTCCATCTCCTGGATCCAGGGCTTCCTAAAACTAGGGTTTCGTACTTGATGATAATTCTTATCAAGTCTGAGCATCAATAATTTTCATGTTGGTTGAATTATCAATATTTTAATTGACTATTTAATGTTCGGCCTTGCTACCAACATTTTGCTGCTCGATCATCCGATTGGTTAATCATTCAATATTTCATTGGACGACCATCCACTTGGTCGATCATCCAATTTTTACAAATATTTTAATCTTTACTTTATCATTCGACAGCTCATAACATGGTGGATCGAGGATTATAATAACTCTGCAATATTTGATTTTCTATCAAATACTCTACATATCAGAATACATGTTGGTCCATAATCGATCCAGCATTCTCATCAGACCGACGTTCATCAATCCATAACATTCGAGTATCATTGTTGCCCTTATATGATTTTAATAGTGGTAAATAAGGATCCATTACTCCAACTTGTGAAGAATGATTTTAGATTTAAATTTTAATAGTAAAACTAGCAAACAAATACAAGATGCTAACAAGATTAAGAGACACCGGGACTCAAGATTCCACCATGATTCATATTCATGAGATTCATGAATTAATTCTAGACAATTATAGCTTATATAATAATAATATTGACTCTAATTCTTTGCCAAAGGTAGCTTTTTAAAATATTAAATGTAAATTATAAGCATGGCATATTAAAAGTACTTAAGACTAAGCTCACACCATCAAACCAAAATCAAACTTAATTAAGAAAAATCATAAATCGATTAAAATCAATGCAAAAAGTCATAAAGGATTAATTATCTTTACCACAATCATAAAATATGGCTTCCTCCATTGTCCCATTGATGGGGTTTAACTCTCCATTAATTATTACAAAGAATATATATATATTTTTACTAAACTACTTCTAATGTTGGTTACTGGCTCCCCAAACATGTTCTAAAACACGTCCAACTCTCTCCAGCCATACGCAGCCTCCAAAAATAGCTCGAGAAATCCCAAGAGACTTCTCCAACTTTGTTTTTCTTTAACCCAATTTTTCAGCCCAATTTAGTCGAATCCAACACATATACAAGTGACTGCAATGCTCTGAAATGCATCTACAAAGATAAGGATTGAGTCAGGAGAACTATATCCAGGGACTGAAAGAGTGCACAAAAATTCTCTTCTAATCAGGACGTTCACTTTCTCTAAAGAACCAGTAAATGAAGCAGTTCAATCCGTGATAGAGCATTTGTGTAAGTTTCTTTACCTATCGAACGTGCAAAGGAAAGAAATGTTTTCCTCTCTTAATCACGTTGTGTCAGGAAAACGCCTATTTTTCCCGGAAGTACCTCCTGAACCTCCAGTCACAGACAAAGAGACGTACAACTGGGGATTGCTTTCCATTCTACAAGAATTCTTGACAGTGCTTTGAGGATCAGTAGAGAATATCTTAGTGCCTGCAAGCCGATGGAAAATGATGAACACAATACTATGGAAATTAATGTATCGTAGCTTCATCCGAGACAGGGATACTGCAAACTAAATTGTGATGGGTTTTCAATCATGTTAAAGATGTTAGAATAAGGGGAATAATTCGTGGAGATGATGGTGCTTTGCATGCTTATTTTGCTAAGAATAATAGCATTAGGGCAGAAGTTTGGGCGATAAGACATGGTTTGTTTATTGCGAAGGATCTGGGTGTGCAAAAACTTGTTTTGGAAAGTGACTCAACTTATGCAATACAATTCTACAACGATGACATAGAAGTTCCATAGGCTCTGCAAGGCTTGTTGAAGGATATCCAGGGAATGAAGATATGTTTTGAAGATGTTGTGTTTGAACATAGATATAGAGAAGCTAATTCAGTTGCATACTTTCTTGCTAAATCAGAAGCGGCAAAGGAGATGAATGGCGTGTGGATGTCTTGTCCTCCAGATACTATTACAGACTTGATGTATGATGATTTGAGTGGTATGGTAGATACTAAAGGGATGAAAGAGAATTGTTAGTTGTCTGGACTTGTTGTCCACTTAGAAAAAAGAAAAAAAAACACATGATGTAATTATATGCTCTTAGATTTCTAAATAGTGGAATTTGGGTCGTTACAAAGTTGGTTTCAGAGCTCACCATTAGATTTTGTTTCTGTCTATGCTTTTTACTTTATGACTTTGGATCATAACTGGTTGGAAGATGTTATGTTCCCCACTATTTTTATCAGTGATAGTATCATAATTAATTTGACTGGTATCCATCGTAAAGAAGTTACTTCATGTACAACTTTTTCATTTTCTATTTGAATATTTAATTATAAATTTTAGTTTCCAATAACATTATTTTCACCCGTGAACAATTATATACATTAAACAACTTGTGTCGAAGAAATGTTACTTATTTTTTAGCATAATCTAAAATTCATAGGTGCATTGAGTTTCTTTTGCGAGATAATAACAAATTAGTTGTTATTATCATTTCTGAAGAATGTACCTATTACTATTATCTATTCCCATGAATGTTCCATGGAGTAATTTTTTTTTTGATAATAGCATGAATATACCAATTACTACTACCCAATTTTTTAAATCCTTCAACCAATCAATCAAATTAGATAAGTTTGCTCAACTAGATGCTTTTAGGTTTAACTGTTCAATTAAATCAAATTTAAACATAATCAATACGTGTTGATGTTCTTGAAATATTGGGGAGAGAAATAGGGAGAGATAGAGAGAAAGAAAAGTGAAGCAGGTGACAGAGAAAATAAAGATGAGTTACGAACAAAACAACAAGAAAATAAAGATGAGTTACGAACCCAAAATGACAAGATTAGCCTAGTGGAATCAAACAGATGCACGTGCAACACGTGTTAGGCGAGCCTTCGAACACGATCTTGGTACATTTTTACACGTACAAAACTCAACCGCATTAAAAATGCATTATGCATGTTAACAACAAAATTGCACGTAAAATCTTTTTAAAGCATCAATTGCGTATAATATACAAGTCACGGGGGGTTTTTCATTGCAAATCAAAAAAATCTCTTAAAAGTTCTTTTCAAAATT
>JAJJMB010017174.1:2181206-2230346 GCA_023531105.1 Papaver atlanticum
CTTTTCAAAATTTAAATAAGAAGAAAAAGATCTCACTCGCATAGTGCGTCGGCTTCGCCCCCATTGCTGCAGCAGTTATCTAGTTATAAATTTTAGTTTCCAATAACAATATTTTCACCCGTGAGCAATTATAAACATTAAACAACTTGTGTCAAAGAAATGTTACTTATTTATTTTTAGCATAATCTGAAATTCATAGGTGCATTTAGTTTCTTTTACGAGATAATGACAAATTAGCATAATCTGAAAGAATGTACCTATTACTATTATCGATTCCCATGAATGTTCCATGGAGTAATTTTCTTCTTCTTCTGATAATAGCATGAATATACCGATTACTACTACCCAATTTCTTAAATCCTTCAACCAATCAATCGAATTAGATAGTTCGCTCAACTAGATGCTTTTAGGTTTAACTGTTCAATCAAATCAAATTTAAACATAATCAATACGTGTTGATGTTCTTGAAATATTGGGGAGAGAAATAGGGAGAGATAAAGAGAAAGAAAAGTGAAGCAGGTGATGGAGAAAATAAAGATGAGTTACGAACAAAACGACAAGAAAATAAAGATGAGTTACGAACCCAAAATGACAAGATTAGCCTGGTGGAACCAAACATATGCACGCGCAACACGTGTTAGGCGGGCCTTCAAACACGGTCTTCGTACATTTTTACACGTACAAAACTCAACCGCATTAAAAATGCATTATGCATGTTAACTATAAAATTGCACGTAAAATCTTTTCGAAGCATCAATTGCGTATAATACACAAATCACGGGGGGTTTTCATTGCAAATCAAAAAAATCTCTTAAAAGTTCTTTTCAAAATTTAAATAAGAAGAAAAAGATCTCACTCGCATAGTGCACCGGCGTCACCCCCCACTGCTGCAACAGTTATCTAGTCATAAATTTTAGTTTCCAATAACAATATCTTTACCCGTGAGCAATTATATACATTAAACAATTTGTGTCAACGAAATGTTACTTATTGTTTGGCATAATCTGTAATTCATAGGTGCATCGAGTTCATTTAATGAGATAATAAACTATTTGGAGTTAGGTTTCAAGTAAACATTGTTGATTTAGGAGTCAGAAGGTTTCTCGTGAAATAGTTACGATCCTTAATAACATATGATGTAGAATGTGCTCTTAGGTTTCTAAATAGTGAAATTTGAGGCGTTACAGATTTGGTATCAAGAGCTCACCATTAGATGTGACATGGACAACAATAAATCAATCGCCATCGGCAAGTTACTAAAACTAGTTTTTATTAGGACTGGGTTGGGATGCTAGATACAACTTGATCACGAATAACAATAAGAACTATAAGATTAATTAATTGATCAAAATAGGAGTATTATGTTAACAAGAGAGTACCAATTTTGATTTATTTTATAAAATTTCCGTTTAGAGCTTCAGTAGTTATAGGACGTTTGGGTACAGTCGACTTACAAATTGAAAAAAAGTAAGAAGTTAGTTTGAGGGTACAAATCAAAATGAATTTGAGAAGCAAGTCTAATATCCAAACATGCTCTAAGTAGAGTGTCTAATGTTCTGTTCAGTATCCAAACACTACTTCGACCATATTCTTCCCCTTGGGGAATTTTGGAGTACTAGTTACTCGCGGTAGGATTTGCTCTGACCAGAGTTCATTTTGGCTAAAATGGAACCACCCATCCTACTTCGACCATATTCTTCCCCTTCTCTTGCTCCTACTCACTGATAGACGCATTTATGTGTCTATTTTCATCTCTATTGTGCATATTGTCAGTACCCATTTTTGTACTAATTTTGGTATTTTATCCCTTTGTAGGTGTTTTTGGAGAAATAGGCTTTTGCGGCGAAATTGGCTCAAAAAGTTGTTAAAGACACCTGGAAGGGCATTTGCTATTCAGACTCTCATTTTGGATAAGGGGTAACCCATTTCCAAGCAGCTACTAAACACAGACCGGGACTGGATAGGGGGAGGTCACTTTCTTCTCAAAATTCAAATTCTGTTTTTGGCGGGAAAATATAAACACATTCTGGCAGTTTTGGTGGTAGTGATTTGGAGGAGTTTGAGGTCGATTAAACCTCTGATTTTAATAGGGTAGACTCCTTATGGGTCTAGGAATCTAACATGGGTGTTGAAATCGATTAAACTGGGCTCAATCGACGGATTTTTATCTCAACAGCAAAATATGGAAAGTCACGTGTGTGACCGATTTTAGGAAATTTTAGAGAGATTAAAGGCAAGATTTTCTTCCCAAAGCTTGATATCTATCTAAGGAAGAGTTTAGAATCAAAAGGAAAGCTCAGATACGCGTGGAAATTCTAAAACAAGAAATTGCCGCAACTTTGCCGTGAAGAGAAAGAAAGAGATTTCGGAAGATTTTGGAGAGATTTAATCGGTATTTTTGATATAAATAGATTGTTTGGGTCATATAGAAGGTGTGTCGAGAGTTTTGGAGGCGTAGAAGGGCTGAGTAGTGAGAAATCAAGACGAACAGAAAGCTACCTGCTGCTGTTTTCTGCTGGTGCGGAGCTGAAGAACACGAAGAACATAAGACGCACACAGAACAGTCGCGAAGAACACGAAGAACTTCGACCCACATATAACCGTTGCAGAAGCAGTCTTATATTCAACTACGAAACCCTTTTATCGTTTACTTCTGTACTTGCTTAAGATATTCAGCGACTTCTATCTTCCTTGCAAAAGGCCTTCTGTAACTACAGTTCATTCTCTTCAATAAAAACACCTATTCAGCCATGCGTTATTATTTTGAGCGTGTTTTCACCATGAAGAACTATAACCCAACATTGGGATGACGGAGGGAGTCGATTTTCATCATATGGTAAATTTAATTTATTATTTTTATGACTTTTGCATTAATTTAAAATTGAAATATGATTTGAATTAATTAGTTGTCATTTAATTTGATGATGTATGCTTAGCTTAAATGTTTTGATACATCATGCTTAGGATTTACAACTAATCTTTTGAGAATCCACTTAGGCAAAAATAAGAGTCACCATATCGTATTTTATTTGGGTTATAATTGTTGAGAATAAATAAATTGAACCACATGCATGAGAATTGACCAAATCCTTAGTCCCAATATCTCTCGCCCATTGTTTATAATTTGTTTATATATTTTTATTAAATTTAAAAACTCGAATCTTCACAAGTCCGAGTGAACGACAGCCTTACTTACCACTTTAAAACTACTCACCATAGCAGAATCTCTAGAAAAGTTCTAAAATGTGATCCGAAAAGCCTCTCTGTCAAAGCTTCAGCCAGTGGTGGAGATTCTGGTAAATCTCTTTTCCACAAGTTTAATATTTCTTTCGAACATTCTTTATTGATGAAGAAATTCACATCGTTTGTTTTCAATTGTCACATTATTGGATTATGGGGCATGAAATGTTCGAAGTATCAGAAATGCAATTCGAGTTCTTGGTCATGAAATTAAATATGTTTATTCAATTTCTTGTTTGAAAAATTGTACCTATCATTTACTAGGGTTTGGTGGGATTTATCAATTTTTGCTAACCGTCTTATTTTTCCTGGGTGTGTTTTTCTGAATAAGAATGGGTGTGTTTTTAGTTCACTACTAGAACATGCTTATCTTAACGTTTCTTGTGCTTAGTAGCAAAAGCAGTTCTCTGGTTGTCCCAAATTTGTTTCAGTACTCCTTAAATTCAGATTATGTCATGTTGTTTATCTATAAGAGCTGATAATTCAACATTCGTTTTGGTTTTCATTTTGATTTTTCTACATCGATTCCACGTGTTAGGTTGCTTAGAGCATCCTTTTTTAGGTATTTATCTTGAACTTCAGCTACTTTTCATACTTTTTGATGTCTATTTTCACTTCTCTTTTTAATATGCCGCCATCTGTTTTAGTCTTATTATGTTTATGTTATGCCAAAACCTAAACACAACCTTTGATGAGTATTCGTTGCCCTTGATTATCTCACTCCTTATGTTCTTGCATATCCAGCTTGTTTTGTTTTTTAGGGTTGTCGAACTTAACCTGGTGTGGTTGGGTGTTTTGACTCATCTCTTGGTTATAAAGTACCCCATATTGGTTGGCATGCTCTACAAATTAAAAAGAACTCAGAAACTTCGGATGATGTTGGTTGCCAGCATGTCTATTTTTTTCACTCCTACCGTGCAATGCCTGTATTTTTCTATCCATACCGTATTTTCATAAGTTGGATCTACATCCTGAGTTCCTTATTTAGTTGACATTCATATTTTCTTTATGTTCAGTCCAACGCGGACGACGAATGGATCTTGTCAACATGCAGCTATGGTGACGATTTCAGCGAGTCTATTAAAAGGGGAAATGTGCATGCAGTTCAGTTTCACCCAGAAAAAAGTGGAGGCAAGTAATCTTTTTATATATTCAGTATTCTGTACCATTGGTTTTTTTTTTCTTTCTTATGTACGAATATATTATGCATCATCCTGGGATAACATTCAAAAATGACTGTTTCAGCTGTGGGCTTTTCCATATTAAAAAGATTCTTGCATTCAAATTCGTCCACTGCAAAGTTAAGAATTAGAGCCTGCGTTTTAATGTGTATCTTTTGGCTACTATTGTTTCTTACATTATCTAAGAACGTACATGTGCATGGATATACATAGGCCAACCCAAGGGAACACTTCAAAACTTTGCCAAAAGAGTAACTGTTCAAAACCTGCCATGATGTTTCTCCCATTATGTATTAGTCTCTACTTGGTGTCACTTTACTAATTGCTCCCACTGATTAAGGTAATTGCATGCCTTGATGTAAGGAAAAATGATAAAGGAGACCTTGTTGTAACCGGAGGAGATCAGTATGATGTGAGAGAGCAACCAAGGAAAATGAGGTTTGGCATATATTACGGAGGTTGCTTCCGTATTTGGATAATGAATAATGCCTGGTAGTGTGTTCTAAATAATGTTTATCAATCATTGTGAGATTGAAACCATAAAAAGAACTAATAATTCATTCTTGTGGGAGATTTCATCTGCCACTTTCTTCATAAAGGGATGATCAATTTTATTAATTGCACAATACTGTTTTATTTTTGCCGAACTGCTTTAGATCTGTATCATTGTTCATTAGCTTGTATCTCTTATGAACTATTGAAAGGTCAAATCTTGGCAAACCAGTGGAGCTTGCTAGACAATAGGTTAGTCACAATACTACCTAGATGGGCCTGTACAGAACTTCCTATAGTTTGTAGATACTACTTACTTTATCCACCTTTACAGAATTACAATTGCTAAAATGAACACCACTGCTGGTTAGTTTTTTTTTTAAATATATGACAGCATTTCGTTCCTTGGTGATTTGCCAGTGTTGAAGATTTGTCATTCAAAACCTTGAATGTATCACAACGAGTTTGTCGACCTGTTGAACTTATAATTTCCTTCTCTTCCTTTCATAATTACTTCCTTGCCTTTCATATTTAAATTAGTTTGCTAATTGATGTGATTTATATGTACTGCGTCTCACTTCTGAAAATGTTTTTCTGCCCCTTACTGCGGGTGGTGGAATTAGAGACTTCACTGATTTTAATGGGAGGTACTGGTGTATTTCTTCTCCAAACCACTAAATTAGGTGTCTAAGAGAGACTAAATATATTGATTTTCCTTAAATACTTCACCGAATTCGTTGAAACAACTTCTGCGAATTTTTAAGTGCATCTTACATATTTATTGTCCTTTCGTGGTTACTTCACAGGCACTATACTAGCTTGGCAGTTGCATCATAGCACTTCAGATCTGGTGCACATAAGATCTCCATCGGGAGCTACGCAGTTTATGCCGCTGAAGAATATATACGAACTGGAGTATGTGTAATATTACTGGTGAAACTGACTGTCTAGTATGCTGCTGAACAATACTGGTGTGGTGCAAATATTATTTCTCGAGTTGTTCCCTCGAGAACAAATGGGGAATTAACTGTCTAGTATTTCTTTTACTTATCTTTTTAAGGTAATCTGGTAATACTAATCTGGTACACGTATTTGTTTTAACCTTCAAACTTCCTTATATTTGGTCAACTTAATTTGTGATTCTTTCTGGGGTAACTCTGAAAAATTTATTCACACTTCTTTCGTAGGCAGTGGTTGCAAGTATGATCCCTAGTAGAGTTTACCTGAAATCTTCTGAAGAAGCAGAGTTCAAAGCTGTAAAAGTTACAAATTCGGGTGAAAGTTGTTGATGATATTGTTGCGTTTTCCATAGTTGCCACCAAAAACTCAACTTCTTGTTCTTGTCCCCCCGGTAGTGTTACTGTCCTCTGTTTTAAATTTTTGCATTCATTTCTTTCGGGCAGAATTGTTTTGCTTCAACATACTACACACAGTAAGTCACATACGATGTTTTGTTGTCGACGTCACTTTCAGTTTTAAACGATTGGTAATAAAATGAAGTAGTTTTTGCTACTGGGTTGCCTGAAAGTTGGACTGGATTGCTATCCCTAGCTATAGAATATAAGTCAATCTGCCTTTAGTTGTGAGTTTCATTTTCTGAAACAACTCATATTTGTATTCTGCTCTATCACTAAACTTGGAGATCCTTGTGAACTATAGTCTACCTTGGCGAGTAGGTAAGAAGTGGGAGAGAGGGCCGGCCTATTGGTGCATCTGAGCTTGAAGCTGGGGAGGTACAAGTAAATTACATTGAATGTGACGGTAAACATGATTCTGTTTTGTTTTTGTTTTTTTGTCACGGTAGTCCTTTCTCTTTTTCTGTTTATTTCCTATCTTGGGGAAATATGGTCCTAACTCAACTCTTGGGGATTGACCTTTTTTAGCATCGAGTATTTTTGTGCCTTCTCTTTCAACTACCTTGATTGAGAAGTGTTCATGTTCACATCTTTTGTATTGATACCTTTAAACTGCTCACTTTTTGCTTCGATGTGGTTGTAGGTCAAAGAAAAAGAGATAGAGACCAATAGACCTGTAATAGCAAGTATGGAGCAAGTAGTAGACCAGAACATTCCTCAGAGGATTTTGAGAAAACAAATGCTTCAGCTGCCCTTGCTGCGGGAATATTTCACAGGAACGAGGTAGTTCTTAAAAACTCGCGGAATTATAACACTAATACCTGAAATTACCAATGAGTAGAAGTACCCCTTAAATATTAGACACTTGGCGAGAACAAAATAAGAAACACCAAATAGTTGTTAAGAGTCCTACAAAGTGATTCTGTTCTGTGGTTGCAGGTACCGACTCAGGCTGTGAAGGAACAATTGCCAAAGGAATCGAGGTCATAACAAACGTTACCGCGAGCTTAACACATACTTTTCAGCCTTCGACTATCTAATTTAAAGAAATAGGTTAAATGCGTTGTTAGAAGAATAGATGTAAGCTAAGCCTTCAACATCATCAGCTTTTCCCCTAAGAATCTTCAATAGTTTTGTCCAGAATTTTCAATAATTTGGAGCGCCCGTCTACTTTTATCAACCAAAAATAACTTCTCATTGATGTTGGAAACACTTCTGGTGGTTAATTTCTAAATTTGGGTTGCATGATTGAAATTTGAAGCATTCCAGGAAGCTCTTGTGTGTCCATATATGTTCACAAGTACTTATTCTACTTTCTAGTTCTCTTTAGACCAGTAAGCTCAACTACTGCCACATGATTGAAGCTTAATACCATTTACCTTTTCTTACATGGAATTCAGATATAGCAAGGTATGCTAGAGGGTATGCTCACCAAAGAAGACGAGAATGCAAACTAATCCATTCGGATACGGAATATGGCGAAAAACCTTTTGTGGACAGGGAAAGAATTGGCCATTCCAAGATGCAATTGACCAATGGTTTTGCCGAGAAATCCTTCTCTAACTACAAAAACAGCTCTTGTTGGCAGATAAAAGAATGTACATATCCTACACAACTTGTTTGGTAGTGTACATTGAATGTCGGTTGTGCTAGGAAAACAACTTGTAGTTACGACCCTGATGTGAACCCATATTAACTAACGCTTTGCGATCAATTTCAACTTAAGTCCTAAAGGAAAAAAGAAAGAAAAGTCCGGAGGTTTTGGGGTGCCAGTCCCGATAGAATAGCTCTTTCCTAGTGGAGTTCTGTTTGGTTGAATTTGGTATAGCAGATTTAATTATCCCACATCGATTAAAACAGTGTGGTTCAGTTTTTTTTTTGGTAGGTGTGTGGTTCAGTTTGTTGATAAGACGAAAACGAGTCTGGGAAATCGCGAATGGTGTATTAGTTATTTGTACATGATATCAGATTAAGGTGTCAAATTGAGTTTTGAACCCTACGCTCCGATACCAGGTATTACTAAAAGCATATTGATCCAAAGAAGATTTTAAATGAAGGAAAAGAGGGAGATTTATGCTAATTAGATTACTCTCCTTGTCGACGAGTTGGCTTCCCACACAAACGGTTAGGTAGCGTGTCAAGGGGATGAGTTTATAAGAATACAAGCTCCGTTATTTATAGTGTTATGACCAAGGCTTGTTCCATATCCGAAAATCCTTAAGATATGCAATAAACATATATTTTTCTGTTTTGATGAATTCCAACTGTAATCTGAAAATCACTCTTAGTTGACAACTAATATTAGCTAGCATGCTTCCATATACTTTATTAATATAATAACTAGAGATACGCAAACCTATGGAATATGGCAAGCATATATTTTAGATATCTAAAAGATATTAGAATTTCGGTTTTAGGATCATTGCCTTGAGTATCAAGAAAAATGCTTTAACATTAAGAAATAAGAGTTCAGAACATGTTCAAATCACTATGTCGAAATTATGTGAACATTTCAAGTTCAATACGTGTACATATCGATGTATGCACAAACCCGAATATCACCAAACATATCGAAAATGTAAACTTGGATTAAACTTCAAACATAATCTGTTAGAGATCGGTCCTGTACCTGAGATCGATCATTTCCACAAGGGAACGGTCCTTACCAAGGATTGAGATCGGTCCTGCACCTGAGATTGGTCATGCGATTGAGATTGGTCCTGAATTCTCTTTTGACTACAAAATAGAATTTCGTAAGTCCACTTCCTTAGATTATGGTAATGATATTCCTTGATATATAATCTCAAGGGTTGAGTTCATTCTGGAAGTTCAATACAGTAAATAATAACAAGTTACCAATTAGTGTTATGTCAATTCACGATGTACTTCGTAACTCTATATACTCAAGTTGTAAGAAGCAACTAATATATGGTTCCTTGATACTTTAATCATGGTATAATGACCAAGTCACGGATACGAGAGACAAGTAAAAATCTTTACTTCGTATATTATGTTTTCAATAAACAATGACTTGAAAGAACAAATATGGAAATGGGACAAGTCAAGTTTGTTGTTACTAGCCTCGAACTGTAAGATGATGTGTTCATTGATGCCGATATGTCTTCAGGTTCTTCATGAGTAAAAAGAACGACTCTCAACATTTCTATGTTCCTAGCCTAACCTAACGAAGTTGATTCTAGTAATCAAATAAAGCATCTTCGAGTTTTTGAACTAAAATATGACAACCAAACTTGGCATACCAATGCTTGATGAGTTCAACCAAACAATGCTCTAACATTTACGAACTTTGAATCCTCGGTTAACAAGTAAAATTGAGAATACGATTTTATAAACAAGAGTTGGTTTCTGAATTTGTTAGGTTGTGAAAAGACAAGTGGAATATGAAATTAAAGTACAGGTTTCATATAAGTGAAGAGTAATTTTGGAATTAGGTTAACTTAATTTTTGATCAAACCAGTAGGTTATCGATTAGAATACCATCCTGAACTGTTTAACTTAGTAGAGTTTGAGAATAAATTCAGGATGCACTTGCATGTGTTTTCATTAGATAAAAGGTCATTGGATAGAGTATTTTGACACTCATAATAATAGAACGATGTTTTGGGGACTACCCCAAAACAGTGGGGGACTACTTTGTGATAGAAATGTCTACCCTATATTTATAAGGGGTGTCCTAAAGTGTGGAAATGACTAACCTACCCTTAACCTAATTTAATTTAAAACAAACCTAATAACCACCTATATATATATAACCACCACCTCCTCCCACCACCGCCGCCCACCACCACCGCCCAGCACCTACCACCTCCAACTACTACCACCACCAACCACCACAACCTCTATGTATATAGCTTAATTTAAATTATTAACGAAGATATTCTCACAAACCCATTACTTGTCATTCGTTTTTGGTTGAAGAAATGAGAAGTAATCATCAAAATGAGTTGAAAATGAAAGTTGCAGAGAGAAGTTCGGCTAGGAATTATGTGAAACAGTTTGTCGAACTAGCCGAACTCAGCTTTAATGGAGTTTTTTCTTTCAGAAAAAAGTTCGGTTACCTCGCAAAAAAAAAAATCCCAGTCGAACTTTTAGTTCGGTTACGTCGCAACTTTTTTCGTTTTTTTCCTAGCCGAATTTTTAGTTCAGTTTTGTCTCAATTTTTTTCTACTAACCGAACTTTTTTCTGAAAACCAATATATTGAGTTCGGTTACGTCGAGAGAAAAAATTCTCAGCCGAACTTTTAGTTCGGTTACGTCGCAACTTTCTTTTTCCTAGCCGAACTTTTCTCTGAATGCAAAAACTCCATTAAAGCTGAGTTCGGCTACCTGTGTCTTCAGAACCATTAGCCGAACTACACTTGCAGATGAGTTCGGCTACCTGTTTTTCAGATGTCGTAGCCGAACTTCATTTCCATGGTCGAAATCAGTTTATAAATTTCTCATTTTTTCGAAAGTTTTTGTCAATTCAAGCAACATTAACTAAATTTGAAGTATACCTAAGTACCCAAAACCTTCATTTCGAAATCAACCATCTTAAAAATCGAACTGCAAGTTTGGTGTTGACAGATCAAAGTTCGGTTACCACATAGAAACTGCGAAGTAACCGAACTATATTTTATCAAAGTTCGGTTACCTATATAAATTTATCGACTAAACCGAACTCAAAATTTTCATATAAATAAGGAGTTCGGTTACGTTTTTTTTTTGCGAGCTTACCGAACTACATAGTTCGGTTACCTAAAAAATCCTAATTGTCCGAACTGTTCTTCATATTGAAAGTTCGGTTACCAAAATCTAGGGTTTTCAAAATTTCTCCTAGCCGAAATCTCTACTGTAACGACCATTTTCAATGGTTTTTGATGATTTCTAATCGATTTCTTCAACAAAAACCTATTCAAAGGAATGGGTATGAAGGAAATTACCTGCGGATTTTCATTTTAATCGAATCGGACTTCTTGGTTGATGTTGGAGAAGAAGAAGAAGAAGATGAAGAAGAAGAAGAAGAAGAAGAAGAAGGAAATTAACTAATTTAATTACCAAGGGTAAATTTAGTATTAAATTTTTTTATGGATAAGGGGTAACCCAAAACTACTTCAAATGTCCTACCAAAAATGAAGGAGTAGTGCCCCACCTATTTTGAGTAGTACCCAAAACATCATTCTAATAATAGTTGAGTGATAGCAAGGTAAACCCATAATAAAAAGTAATGAAGCAGTGGGGTTCATCACAGTGGCATATAATGTGCTGCCCATATTTTATTTTTATTTTAAAAAAGTAGACGACGAGGTTTTATCTAGATATCTGAAAACTGTAAATGGCAGAAAGTGTACGGCCGACACCTGTGTAATACTTTCCGCCATGAAGTGGAAAATTTCAAACACTACTTCATATGAAGTAGTATTGTTTTGGAATAATTTCTACACCCACACTGGCCTGTTTTTGCCTTGTGTTAGGCCAAACTAATTCACCTTGGAATGGTGACTACTCCACTTAGCCCTTGTGCTTAGTTTAGTTGTATTAGTTAACATTAGTTCTCAAGTTCGAACTTAAGCCCAACTTGACACTGGGTTTGTTGTGTATGGCCCATATACAATCAACCCAAAAGTGTTTTCTTGGTTCTCAAACAAGTTCTGCCGCTTCTGCATAAGCTTATATGATGAAATGTGATCATAATTTAGCAGGGTGATTTCAAATTTGGAATCAACGCTAGCAAAGAGTACCATGCTAAAAAGATGAAAATAGTGCCAATAAGGATTTTTTTTTTTTTTTTTTTTTTTTACCTTGAAGGTCAATCGGAGGAGAGAGCGTTCATACAACCGGTTTCAATTAATATAATTGAGGGATCCTTCTATCGTCATAGGAATGTGGTCATGCAAAGGAGATATCTTGCGAAAACTTCCCACTTTACCTACGTATGTAAACATTGTTTTGGGTGTGAAGGGACTGCGGGGTTTGGAAGATGGCAACATAAGAAAGGGCCGAAGGGTTGGATGACATATGTATGTGTTCGTTACAAAATTGACCTGATAGATATGCATAAGTCGCATAGAATTATCTTGAATGGAATTTGTGCACAATAATTTACTTCAAGCATATCCAAGATAGTAAAGCTCAAAAGTTTATCCAAAAAAGGACAGAGATTCCCAAGATCAAAGCCATGCATGCACAGGATAATATGGAAGAATAAAGATATTTCTATCTCCACCGACTCGGATATACTGTATCATCCAATGAGTCAAATACAGGCCGTTGTCCCTTAATCAAGAAACAACATCCTTGTTGGGTATTATTGCTGGACGTTGATCATTTTTCACTTTTCCTGGCATTTTGGGGTTTCATGCGCTCATTTTCTCCTCATCTTGCATGCCGTTTACAATCTTGAGGAGGTTGCCTGGTGCAGTTTTTACAAGTGGTAAGAAGAAGGCTCGATTCTCGGACTTTTTGTAAAGGTTCGGTTTGAGACTAATAAAGGAAAATACTAAATAAAAATAGACAAATTAATTTTTTGTTGGTAAAAGAGATGGAGAACTAGGGTTAGGATTCCACTATTTTGATGTTGCAAATTCACTAATTATAACTTCTACACAATACTCCAAATTACTCAAGGCAATTTTGAACTCAATCTCATGCCTTGGAGGATAAAACGTTACAAGCTCTATTTTTATGACTCTGTCATTAATCTTAGGCCTAATTCTCCTTCGCCTGTAAAAAATCAATAGTCTAAAACTATTCAAAACAATTTAAATGGGGCATGCAAAGAAGAGAGATTTTTAAGGAATTATTAGCACAAAAGTGGAGTAAATATGATAAAGAAAATAATTGTTTAAATAAACTCATCAAGAAAATAGCTTCCTCCCAACCCTAGAAAAGAAACTTAGATACTCATGAATCGAAAAATGGAGAAGAATTGATTAATCATTGTATTAAAAATAATAGAAATTTGTTTACAACGATTTTTAATCGCTAAAGGTATTCAGCGGCCAAATCAGCTCAGCTACAAAAGATAACAGCCACTATGGTTCAAGATGCAAAAGGTCTTTGACTGCAGTATGAATAACGATAGACTGATACTGTGGTTAAATAGCGATAGCTTCTGCGACCGAGTTCAGCGTACCTTTGTTCTTCGTGTTCTTGGTTGCAGCAGCAGAAAATATTTTCCTGCAACCTTCAATTCTATCGATTCTAGCTCTCTACTTCTTCCAAAGACTTTCCATCCCCCTTCTCTGTGATCCCAGCTCCCTTTATATACTCTACAGGTCTCAAATCTTTCGTGTTAATTGCTGATAATCTTCACAGTAAAGAGAGAATATTTCCCGAGATATTTTTTTCTTTTCCTACCATGTTACGGGATTTGCTTCCCATTTTATCTCTTTCACACGTCTTATGGTCGTGTACACGTCTCATAGTGTTCTAAACATTCTCAGAACACAAGCCAATCCTTCCCGAGCATACTCCAAACTCTGTTTTGCTGAGAACTTCCTTGTTTTGTTTCAATCCACGTAACATTCCTCATTACTCAAATCCAAGTCACTTACCAACCCTGATTCATCGAAACAGGCTGGTACTACTCCAAATCCACGCTTGAATCTCACCCAAATTCTTCACAGGTCCGAATAGAATTTCCCGGAGAAGAGCAAACCCGAGAATGCCATTTTCTTCAACTTCACGATTCTATCCAATTCTGGTCGAATCAAAGGCTATCACCAACCCTGACTAGACATTAAGAACAAACCCAATTTATCTGAGCGATCGAGTCTCCCTCTAACAACTCCAAAACTTGAACCCTAACTTTTCCGGTATCTGCAACAATTTGATTTTGATTATCCATCCAAATTTAACTAATTCTGAAGCTCAAATCATCCCTGTATTGACGAATCAAATCTTACCCATGAATTCCAGCGATTGAATCTCTGTAAAAGGCCTCCGAATTGCTAACCCTAATTTTGCCAGTTTAATAATATATTTTCCCGCCAATTCTCAAATTCGAAAGGTTGAAGATGACCTCCCCTTATCCAACAGCGGTGTCCCTTTAGCAATTTTGGGTATAATGAGTAATTTTGGGCTGTAAATAGTGAAAACTCTTGGGGTGCCTTTATCAACTCCTCCGGGTGCCTTTAACACATTTATGGGGGGGTGCCCTTATCCAAAGTATGGGTGTCTGTAGTACTTTTCTGGGACCAAATACCACTTTTTGAGCAACTTTTTCCACAAGAGCTTATTTCCTTTAAAAGACTTAAAACGAGTTTATTAGCAATAAAATGAGTCATAACTAATGCAATTATGGGTGAAAAAGTGTCGCACTTACGTGCTTATCATTCCCTACATCTGTGTTTATACTTCATCGGTTGCTGTTGAAACGACCCAAACAAGCGGGACCAAAACGGAAGAAAATAAAGCCTCGCGCTTAAAGATACATGGGGCACACGGATTTTGAGATTTGGCCTTAATTTCTTTGCTAAATTCTAAATGGCCGTTGTTTTCTTGTTGATTAAATAAATAATTTTTTTAAAGATGTTCCATGTATGAGTTCATGGTTTTGACGTGGTGAACTTATCGCCTATCTCTATCAATTCTTAGCTAGAAGATTAAGAAAAAGAACTATCTATAGGAATCAGGATAAGTTTATAGTGATGTAGTATATCAATTATGTAGTCGATCTAACAATTCACGTAGAAAGACCCGCAGTAAAAGTGATAAACTTACCAAAACATGGTGTGCATGCATAAATTTTTTTTCAAGAGGTTAGGTCTTGCAAGAAAATCAATTGATAGTTCACAAGACAATTACTGTAGAACATTCCATCTAGAATCAGCTGTTGGTTGGATGAACTTTGGTTTTACGAACGAAACAACTCAGCAGCTCCCTTGAGTATTATTGAGTAATCAACAATGATGAAGAAGACCCGACTTTTGAAGAGTTTTGATAACGATAGTGTAGCTAACTCAATCCCTGATTGTGATAATAATCATCGAGCAAAAATAATTAATCATCTAGCTATTCAAATTTATTAGCTGTGTTTACGACAAGTTTCATCTGCCAATTTTGGGCGGGACTCATACATGTTGGTTATCAGTTGGTTAGACTGATAGGTAGAATTCTTTCGTCAAAATAGATTTTTTACCTACTTTGTCTTTAACACTTATCATGCTAAACACCTATGCTTTTCCTCCATCTTAATTATATTTGTAGAAACTTGAAAGCGATGTAAAATAAAAATAGATACTTCGTGAAAACTTCCCAACTACCTACGTATGCAAACATTCTATGGTGTAAAGGGGGTTACGGGGTTCTGGAATTTGACAACATAAAAGCCTTGCCCTTATCAATGAGTCCTCTCTCAAGAAAAGAAAAAAAAAAAGTCAGAATATCTTCTTCGAATAGGTGGTTAAATAGCTCAAAACAAAAGTTTATCCAAAACAGGAAAGAACAGGAGGAGGAAATATCGTTTTATAGTACGTCGTTCTCAAAAAAGTCAGAGTAGATTCGGACATTGATCTTATTAGTCTTCAAGAAAATTTAAGATTTTATACTGCTTCGTGGCAAATTTAGGATTTCATGCGGTCATAGGAAAAGATTTGAAAAAGATCCAAATCCGAAAAATAACCTAGCATTTTTAGGGGCCACCCAAAAGGAATTAGGGAGACAAAAATGGGTCACCCAAACCTCAAATGAAGCCACCCCTTATCTTTCGGTTTTCGTAATGGCTAATTTGCCCTTTACAATCGGTAGTCAAAATCACAATCGGTAGTTAAATTTTGGAATTATAACAATCGGAAGTGAGATAAGTGAACCTAACTTCCGATTATATAATGGCATTTCGAAATGAGAATTACCATAATCGGTAGTATTTTAAGTTAAACAAACTTTCGATTATATACTGGCCCCAAAATGAGTTTTAAAAAAAAACCCTTAGTTTTTCGAATTTTGGAATTATAACAATCGGAAGTGAGATAAGTGAACCTAACTTCCGATTATATAATAGCATTTCGAAATGAGAATTACCATAATCGGTAGTATTTTAAGTTAAACAAACTTCCGATTATATACTGTCCTCAAAATGAGTTTTTGGAAAAAAACCTTACTTTTTCGAATTTTGGAATTATAACAATCGGAAGTAAGATAAGTGAACCTAACTTCCGATTATATAATGGCATTTCGAAATGAGAATTACCATGTTCGGTAGTATTTCAGTTAAACAAACTTCCTATTATATACTGGTCCCAAAATGAGTTTTTGAAAAAACCTTTAATTTTTCGAGTTTTGGTACTAACATAATCGGTAGCCAATTATGTTACTTTAACCTCCGAATATATTCAATTTTTGAATTTTGGTACTACCATAATCGGTAGTAAATTGTGTTAATTTCAACTTCCGAATATATATGGCCCCAAAATGAGATTTTTCCAAAATCCTTTAATTTTCGAACTTTGGTACTACCATAATCGGTAGTCAATTGTGTTAATAAGTGATACTCATTATCGGTAGTCGATTGTGTTCATGGCCCCGAATTCAAATTTTCAAAACTAAATAAAATTTCTACTTTCACAATCGGTAGTTAATGGTGTTCATCATCTATCGATTGTGCTTAATTTTTAGTACGGAAGAGTTGAATTAAGAATAATCGGTAGATAACAATCAATTTACCTACCGATTATGGTTGATGTTCTTCATTTACAGTAGCAGAAACATAATCGGTAGATAACAATCTATTTTACCTACCGATTATGGTTGATGTTCTACCGATTATGTTTCTGCTATTGTAAATCCTAGAAAAATTCCGGATCAAATTTTTGATTTTGGGCAATCAAATCCTAATTTTGGATCACAACTACTATCATCTATCCGTTTTGTTTGTTTAACTTTTTTTTCTCTTTTTTTTTTATGTTATAAGTTTCAACTTTAAGGTTAATGAATTTTGGGTTTTAATTTTAAACAATCAATCATAAAATTTGTTTGATCGACGATCTTTGGTTTCAATCAAAATTAAAACGATGAAAAAAATATTCAATGGGTAGAAAAGAGAATAACAAGAGGAATGATATAGGTTTAGATTTAGTATAAAGGTGAAGGACAATATAGACAATTTCTATTTTTAAGACACCCCTTAACCCCCTTCAATGGATGGGAATAAAAAGATGGCCCATAATTTCTTTCAAATGACCCCTAAATATGCCAGAAAAAATAACAAGGCCGAGGATTATTATTTATTATACCCACTGCCAACTACCCTTGGATCATATATTAACCCATCTAGCAGTCTTGATAAATAAGGGGCAAAAAGATTTTGAGCTTTGGTAAACTGAAATTCTAAGGGCCCGTCTTATGATAATAAGTTTATTAAAAAAAGAGTGAGCATTCGTTGAGCTCATCGTTTTGACTTATCACTCTATCAAATATACTTAGATGATTCAGACTAAGATTATGGGAATTAAGATAGCCAATATTTACTAATTTATATCTACAGGGTGTTTTGTTTGGATTTTTGGTACCATAATTCAATCATGAGAATTGGATTACAAGGATTGAATTCCCCTGTCGAAACTTTATTCATTTGGTTCAATTTTTAGTTGCTCAAGAATGAGGATCTGAGAAGACATTCTCATGGAAGACCTTGGTACTGTTATTCAAATCAAATTTATTGAACACCAAAATCCGAGTGTTATGTTTGATTGAATACAGTGAAAATAGAAATAAAGTCAAAGTTTAAAAAGTTTAAGTATTCATTGGGTCTTGTTATCTTCATAGATTCTTAGCAATCTTGATTCCAAACAATTTATTGTTCAAGAACTATTTTTGTGTCAAATGGATCATTTGGAAATTTCCCAAGCAATAATATTTATATTTATGGCAAATGGGAATGTTTCAAAACATCAAAAGATAGTTTCCAGAACTATTGAAATTTGGACTCAGGTTAGGTATGCATATCCAGTACGCGTACCATGGATAACTGAGGTTCCAGAGTGCATATAGGTACGCATACTCAGTACGCGTATCATGATGTTCTGAATTCATGAATTGGGAGAAGGGGGGGGGGGATGCATAACCGGTACGCGTATCTCAAGGATATGAGTTCATGAATAGCCTAACACATACCCAGTACGCGTACCTTGGTCATCTGAATTCATGAACTGGTTTATAAGTATGTGTACCTTTTCGCATGCCTAGGCAGATGCTCATGAACTATTTTCACAAATATGTTTAACATTTCTACAACTCTCGTGAACACCTCTAAGACATCGTTGATCACTAAATCACCTTGTGTATATGTATCATGATTCAAGTCTTAAATGTTTAAATGAACACGATATTGCTTATTAGTTTTTAAGGCATACTTTCCATGAACTATCATTATACAATGTTCTGGTACCCTCGACCATAGTGTATATTCTATGTAATTTCAAGATAGACTTCTCACATGCTTACATGAACTCCTAACAATATTTTCATCTGAACAAAGAAAGTGTTTGCTTGAATCTCAAGTTATCTTAGCTCCAATTCTAAGAAACCTTATTCTTGAAAGTCTATAAATAAAGGACTCAAACAACTGGGAATTTCAATCCGTGATAAATCTGTGTCCAAGTTGTATTCGAGAGTTGCCCTCTATGAACTTAGGTTGAAACATAAAATGGGCTTACGCCTTAAAGACTTCACTTAGGGATTCGTGAATCCAGGTCCGACTATCTTTACCTTGATAGTTCGTGTATCCTGATCCTGTTCTTTCGGTTATCGAGGTTTTCGTAATCTCTTTCAGGAACGAGATAAATATAAATCACAAAGTTCTCTTCGTCTCAGAATTTGGGATTCCTCAAGATAGATACCTAAAAACTCTTCTTCATTGATTGGTTTAAGATTGTTATTAAAAGGCGGTTAATAATCCAGGCTTCTCAGTTAACTGATTATAAGTGTTCCAGATTTATGAGGTTTGTTAGGATAATTTTGTTTATTGCAAACAGATTCCCAAGCCTTGATTTATTCGATCCAAAAGGAAGTCAAATAGGCTTATCTGCTGGAGGCAAATTGGTATCAAAAGTCTTCCTTAGGCTGAAGCAACTCTTAGGCTATAAAAGACATCAACTAAAATCAATTGCATAAATCCTTGCGAGGTTCAAGAGACGTAATGAGCACAACTGTAGGTGAATTGCTTCGATGGTGAATTTGATCTCAACTACATTACAGTCCGAAGTTTGATAGTAGGCTAGTGTCTGTAGCGTCTTAATACAGTTCGATGTTTAAAATTGGATGAGGTCCTAAGGTTTTTCTACAGGTACAATTTTCCTCGTTAAAAAAACTTCCGGTGTTTGGTGATCAATCTTATTAGATACGTCCATATTAATTGTGATCAATTATGAGACTCGTTCTTGTAGAATTCGTATCTTGAAAGATAAATAACAAGTTTTGTACTTGGCAGAATTCGGATTCGGTCATTTAACCTTCTCATTTTTGAAAATCCACCTTTGACTTTAGAACTTAGTCAAGAATCATAGTCAAACAAGGTTGACTACATGATTCAGAAGTGAAACGATTTTATTGCACGATTTAAATCGATTTGAAAAAAAATATGAAGCGAACCATGATCCCTACTATCTTACTGATGAGTTTGACTCGGAAGTGTAAAGAGAAGCAGCCAAACATAGTGCTGAGACTCTTAAACCTCTTAGAATTCAGGCTTCTGAGGTCAATAGGCTGAAAAACAAAGTCAATACTCTCATTGGTAAGGTTAATGAAAAGGATTCACGAATAAGGATTCTTCTCAAAGAAAATGCTGAAGTGGATATGCAAATTATCTCACTCGATGAACAACTAGATAAAAATTCCTTGGAACTTAAACGTCTACAGGATATCCCTTTTACTCCTTGTGGTATTTGTGAATCTGAAAAAATTATCCTTATCCATGGCCTCTGAGAAAATTAAGGAGTTAGAAAAAGTGATTGTCGATGGTACTCATGATGTCCTTACAAAATCTCCTTCAAAGTGCCACTACTTTGTTAAGGGATGAGCAGTTAACATTTTCTGACCTAGAAACAACTGTCTCTCCGAGAAGGAAAAGTTCTTCTGATAGTTCTAGTATCAAGTCTACTCTTTTTAATCCTATCATAACTCAGAAGTTTTTCTACTTCTTTAATACAGAAGGACATATTCGATAGAAGTGTAATCTTAGATCGGAGAATAATCGATTTGGGTGTCTCCAAAACACCTTCAATCTCATATTAGAAGGTGTAATTGATATTTGAAATTCTAAACTTCTTAGTTCGAAAACAATTGGTACTGGTTCTCATATCCAGATATCGTACTTTAGGAATATTAGTTCTGCTTACTCTACTAATCGAACAGAAAGAAAGAGTAGTGGCTCAAAACGTTCTAAGAAGAACTCAAAGAAACCTTCGAAAATTTGGGTTCCTAGAAGTACCCAAGGTACAATGGAGTCTAACGAGATACCAGTTAAAGAAAATGTTCAACTTTGTAACATGAACTTGATGATCGTAGGTTACGATAATCTCATATACAAGTTATCCTGCACCTTTAAGGTAAAACAGATAAACTCAGGTAAAGGTTCTAACTTCATCTCCTTCCATGATGACAGTAAATTTTATGATAACTTCTCTAGTCCAAAGTGTAAAAACTCAAAAGGAAGTGTTATACACAAATCTAAACGTTGGCATGTCTCTCATGATGAGTGTGAAAATACTCACACGTGTGCTTTCAAGCAACCAATATTTGGATCCTCATCATTGTCAAAAATCTTGTAAGATGAAGATTACCGAATTACAAGTGTTCTATTTAATTCAAATAGTTATGCTATATGACTCTCTACACTATATACCTGAATGTTGCTGCAATTCTTCTCATTTAGTATGTCCAACGGTTATGATCCGACAACTCAAACTAAAAGAAAAATTTGACATCTTCCTATGTTGAGCCTTCTCTCCAAAAAATGTAGTCATCTTCAAACCGTTATGTGACGGATTGAGTATGTATACATTGTTTATCATTGATTGTCTTAATGCACCATCACCATAAGTCAGTGACTTGGTGCAACCACATCTTGGTAGAAGTCCGAAATGTAATAACTTCATGTGGGTATCAACAAACCTTATGCTTTTTGTATTATGTTCTCCCTGCCAATCTGACTCCTAAGCAAGAGACTAGAACATGATCCATGAGAATTTCTACATAACAAGCTAAGATAAGGTTATATTCTTAGATTTTATAATCATCTAAGTTGATTTAAACTTAAGCAATATTGATGGATCTAATTTGTGACTACAGAGAAGTGCTTCACATATTAATATTGGGCATTTATTTACAATAATACCCTTGGGTATGGGAAACTGCTTGCGAGCTCATTTAAAAAAAAGATGTTTATGTTTTGTAAAACTCTTGGGTAAGTAAAACGGTCCGCAAACTATTTTATTCTAGGGAAAATTCTTGTGTTTCCTACTTTGGCCCAACTTCCAGAAAGAGGTAACGAAACCGACCTTACTTATGGAAGTATCCTTTGAGTTCACCATATATATACCACAAACTTGTGTTGAGTTTTCTCATTTAAGTCTCTCTTGCAATTAAGCATGTCTTCCATGTCACGTACTCTGTCTCACAAAAACATAGAAGAAGCTCTCGGTAACAATTGCAGTGGTATTTGGTTAAAATGGTATAAGAAAAGAACTTTGCTGGTAGAAGATGAAGGGGAAAATTTTAATACTTCTTAGGATCATCCTGATGTTAATTTCTACTTTTCCTATGATCATCAATATATAGAACAAGAGGAGATGATCTCTGCTAATGTTTTTTATGATTTTCTAAAATAGTTTGAGGAGGCAAAGATTATACTTGTTGTAGCCTTGAAAGGTAAAGACATGTTCAGAACTAAGTTGAAAAAGGTTTGTTCTGACCTTGTTCTCGTGAAATCACATGTTAATGACCTTCTCAATGAATAGATATTTCCTGAAGAATTCGTGGATGCTGTTGAACACAAAATCAAAGACCTCAAAACCAATGATGTTGTCGGTGCTATCTAATTAGATGCCATTTTCCCTTTCTTTTAGTTACTAGTTAACTCCTTGTGTGAATTTTATTCTTATTGTTTAAAGGAAGAACACTAGCTTTTGGAGTAGCGTTTATATGGTTACATTAGCTATTCCAACTACTATCATGCTGTAATTATTAAATTTTATTAATTTATTTAAATTTTATTTAGAAGATGACTCACAATACCTAATCTTCATTGGTTATGTATATATGTATTTATTTTCTGAAATTTGTTCTTTGCTAATAATGGCAGTCAATGAACGACATTCCTTATGTACAAAATAGTAGTAACCCTAAGCTTGCTATGACAACAAATTTGTTCTGTAGTTAACATACATAGCCTAACATCACAAAGAAAAAATGTGCAAAAATTGGAGCAACCTTTGTTAGTTGATACTAATAGAAATAATTTTATATGCAAATGCTCGTCTATGGAAAAAGCCGAGACAATACGACAACTATGGTATTCACTTTGTGTGATCGTCTATGGATATTAAATCGAGACAACACGACAACAAAGTGATCACTTGATAATAGGTAAGGTGCTAAACCGAAACTTTATAGGATCAATATCAAGTGACAAGGATTAACGTACGTGTGTAATTTACTTAATTATAATAACAATTATAATGCATAAATAAAGTAAATTACACAGCAAGATTTTGTTAAAGAGGAAACCGCAAATGCAGAAAACCCCCCGGACCTAGTCCAGTTTTGAATACTCCCAGAATTAAGCAGTTATACAAAATCAAATACCAACTTCGTATAGTTGAGACCAAGTAGACTACCCCTAGATACTTAGTTTCCTCAGTATCCCTGCGCCTTCGACTTCTAAAGTCACGCACGTGAATCACCAATCCTTTATATCGTATTCCAAACAGGAAAGAATAAATTTGTTTGGTAACCACTCTATTCAATCTTGGTAATAAGATATTAATGAGTCGTTGACAAAGGCTCTTATGTTTAATCTAATAAACCCTTTTGTCTGGTTAGATCAGTCTAAACTTTGACTACCGAAATAATCAAACTCTAAATTTGCAATCAAACAATATAGATCTCAAAGAGAAACTATAAGGTCATGCCGATCTCACACAACTAGCCAATCAAGTCTATCAAAGATAAACAAGATTCTAGTTGGATCCCATCCGATCAAGGGTTTGTGCACACAATTCACAAGATACGAAAACTAATAACAATTTTTTTTTGTCGTCTTCAGATCTTCGTTTGTCTTCAATAATAACCTGTACAACACCACTTGAATCCTCTTGTGATCAATCACACGCAGAACGGAGTCTGTTAACGATGGATTATCACAAGATATCTTTAGATCCGAAAATGGTTCTAAAGATCCCGTCAATACTTTAATCTAGTTTGAGTGAGCTTTATATCAGAAGAGAAGGTTCTCAAGAATAAACAAACTAGGTGCAATCAAAGTTTCAACAACCGTTAGTCAATCAAATCAGTAATTGAAACTACAATAACAATGCAATTATCTAGTTTCCCACCAAAAATACTCGTAGAGCTTCTTGATCCCACAGAAGTCTTTAGACGAGCGGTCGTAACTCGTAAGATATTTCGCCTAATTAGGGTACTTTCCTCTCCAAATAGACGGCTCCACCAGAAACAACAAGAATGAAGTTTGCCTGGCTCTTAGGATGGTCTACAAGAAATGCAAACTCAAGTATTAATACACCAAGGTTGTCTGGACAACAAGGAAATTCCAAACTGAAAATATTCTCAAGATATTCATATTAAAGTACCTAATTTCGGTTTTCCTATTTCCAATTAATTATCAAACCATATTTCCGAAAACTCTCATAGAAAACTTATATTATTAGTCTAGCATTTTAACTAATAATATTTTCCAGAGGGTATGCTTTAATTGCTGGTAATGAAAACATAATATTATGAAAATCATAATTAAATGTTTTCCAATTTTTTGGACCTGGGATCACGTTGAGTATCTAGGAATATCTTTGAACAATTAATGATAAGAGTTATGTACATGTTTAAATAATGCTGACATCTAGAAGTTTCCCAGCAAACCCTAATTTCAAGCTTCACATAAAACATAAAGAGATATATGAATATTGGAAACTCGGTTTTGCTCCTTGGGATCAGTTGTACCATGTTTCCCAAACCAGGTTGTGACCGGTTACACCTTGCTTCCCAGAGGTAGATTGTGATCAGTTACACCTTACTTCGCGAGTTAGCTTGTGACCGGTTACACCTTGGTTCCCAAAAAAACTTGTAACCGATTACAACTAACTTCCCAAATTAACTTGTGACAGGTTACACCATGCTTCCAAAAGGTAGCTTGTGACCGATTACAACTAACTTCCCAATGTAGCTCGTGACCGGTTACACCATGCTTCACAAAGTAGCTTGTGACCGCTTACACCATGCTTCACAAAGTAGCTTGTGACCCATTATAACATGCTACATCATATAGGCTATGACCGGTTATACCTCAAATCTCAAAAAGTTAAAATAGGTTCTACCTTGTCATCTTATATTGGTCATTCAAAAGATATTCAATAAAGAACCTGAACAAACATGATTTCCTTTCGGTTATGAAACAAGTTCATATATGTACTTCCTTTAAACAAATGTTATAAAACATTGTTTCCTAGGGTGAAATCATACCTATATCTTACACATAATCAAGAGACTATATAAAAAGATTAAGTTGATGTCGTATTTACGAAGTTCCAAAAGATAAGCATTTATACTTCGTAATTCAATAGATTCCTTGACACTTTGATTACTATGTTATGACTAAGTCTAACCACTAGAGTATTATTTATATACAGCTTCACGTGTTATGTTTTCAATATAATCCGACTTGAAAGATACGTTAGGAATAGAAACAAGATCAAGTCAATATTACTAACCTCAAATGGAAGGATGATGTGTTCTCGTTGTAGTCGTTACTTCTTCACATTCTTCAAGTCTTCGGAGTAATACTTGTATGTCTCAACATTCCTATACTTTCTAGGCTAACCTAAACAAAGTTGACTCTAGTATTTAATCAAGCGACTCTAGATGAGTGTTGATACTAAAATATGGCAACCAAACTTGACATACCAACGCTTGGTGGGTTTAACCGAGCTATGCTCTAACAGAGGGTCGTATGCCAAATTCCTATTCTAAATGTCATTCATTTTCCCAATTGATTGGTTGTGATTCTGTTAGCTCAACCATGCTCGATTCTGTTAGCTCAACCATGCTCGAGCAACACATGAACTATTTTTTTCCTAAATAATGATACCGAAATTTTCGTTTCCAACATATAATTTTCTCTCCTAATATTTTGTATCTTTTTTTTTTCCAATAATTAAACAAACTTTGAAATCTTTTTGAAGGAACATATATTTATGTTTTGAATAGTTGGTGTTTAACTAATTTAATGCACTTATAATTTAATACACCCTCCGTTCCGTTTTAGTTGATGTTCTAGGATATATTTTTTTTGTGTTCCAAAATAGACGAGGATTTAAGTATTTTCTCCAAATTATCACTAATTTACCCCTCCTTTGGAATCACACCATAGCATTAATTCTCATTGTAATAAGCAAATAGATAATTACTTCAATTCTTAAATCTACTCTATGGAGGATATATATATACTCTATCATGGATAATTATTTAAATATGCTGGATGATTCTTTTCTAAAAACTAGGTGTTTTGAACTTTTAAGAAGGTATTAATATGGATGAACTTGGAAAAATATTAGTTTTTCTATTATTTCTTAGTCTGCGTGAAAAACTCTAACACATCATCTAAAACGGAAATGATCAAGTAAAAAGTATACCATATTTAGTTTTCGGACAAGAAAGTATGAACACTCGAGGGGCCATAAGAGTGTGACAAAATTTGCATTTGCTGGTGTGCAATGTACATACACTCTAATTGTTTAATCGAGTAAAAATAAACTGATTAAGAGATACTCATGGTGTGGGAGATCTAATTTCTAGGATAAAATGAAACGTGATAACCAGACAAGTTTTGTTTTAAGGTCAAAGATTCTTAAGCAAACTAATTAGTTAATTATTAAACAGTTAATTTTGTCACAACGGACAATAAATTAAAGAAACTTGTGGGGTACGGAAATCTTTTCCCCTCAAGATTTAACTAATTGTTAGCTAAACTAGGTTAATCGAATGTAGCTTATATTGCCATTTGAGGTACTTGAGCAATATCTAGACAAAGATAGTCTTTTCTTCGTCCCTAAATAGATGATTTATTCATTTTTAAGTTTACGAATATCCGTTGTATAGTTTAAAAGATAAATCATTTATAAATTTTATTAGTCATTATCCACAATAATATTAAAAAGAATCCTTAAAAATATTCCCCTCTCTTCATTGTCTTAAGAATTGTGCAAACTTGAACTAGGTCATCTATTTTTGGCCGGAGGGGGTATATACCTTAATTAAGGTTATCCAGATGATGACACTTGATTAGCGCAATGTATTTATAAGAAAATTTAACCAGCATATCGTCGACTTGTGGTCGCGGGTAATTCGTAGCTTTGTGGTGACCTAGATATAATCTACCGCATTCATCCAAAATCCAAAGTTTTATAAGTAAACTAATATATGTTATTGTGACATGATTTTTTTTTTTTGAAGCATTATTGTGACATGGTATATGTCATATGATCCAAAGTTTTCATGGTTAAATTTGGCCGTAGCAGTAAACACAACCTACGATATAACCCCCGGCACACAAAAAAAAATAGAAAAGAAAAGTTCATATTAAAAGAGAAAAGAATTCGGTACAAACCAATGGTTCGGCTAAGTTGTTACTTACTATGAAGAGTTGGCTCCCGGTTATGGCCCCTGACATAAAATTACTAAATAACCTAAATTAAAAAATTTCTTCATCTTTTTTTTTTTTCTATCGACAAAAAAAAAATTGCTGATAAAAAAAACAAGAGGGTTCAAAAGAACTGAACCACCCTACAAGAGATAGAGAACATAGATCCAGTAATAGGTTACTAGATCATCGAGACTAAGAAGAAAAAGAAACTGACAAGGCCAATTAACCATAATCGACTGACAGCCTATGTTTTCAAAATCCTTACTCACCAAAGATCAAGTGAACACGTTGCATTTAGCTTTCGCAAAAACAGTGGTTATAGTGTTCCATCGAAAACTCGAGAGTTCACAATCTAGTTATTTTCGTTTGTAGAAAACTTTATCCCATGTTCCAAAATATAGTACTATAGACTACAATTTTCCATTGCAATTTAAAATCTATCATGTAAAAAAAAAGGTTGCATTATCAATCTGAATATATGATTCTTGAATTTAGCTATATAACTCAGAAATCAAAAGTTGTCTCTTACGTGAAAATTGATGTGTAATCCCAATTATTCCCTACGACACAAAATTGTCATTTCGACTGACTTTTCCATTGTGACTCCAACCCGATGACCCAAATCTATTTATTGATTCAAAGTTCAAATATAACTCGAAATCAATCATCTGGCTAAGAATATGTCACTTATTAGCTCAAAATTTAGTCCATGGCCCAAACTTCTACTAAACTTTATCACCATAAGTTTGTCAGTGACCCAAGATATGCATGTTACTTAAACTCTACCTAGTCAATATAAGTTTAATTGTCAGTGATTCAAGATCAGTCTAATATAACCTAAAATTTGTATTATCAGCTGCCTGAAATCTTCCATGGCAATCCAAAATTCATCAATAACCTCAAGTTTCGAGTTTCATGTTTGTTGTTCGCCCAACGTTTACAATGTGCGTGGTCTAAGATATATGCATTATTAGGTAATAACTCGATCATCGGGCACGACTCTTTATCCAGTTGACCTTCGCTTCTCTTTAAATTACTGTATGACTTTATAGTTAAAAATTCTAGTAGCACTGAAGTCAAAATTTTACCAGCAGTGAAAGAAGTCATTTTAGAAGTTGCTAAAAAGCTAGACTTGCCAAAGGTTACAACCAGAAAATAAGCTGCAAAAAAAGTTGATTATGGGAAGAAGAGCCCTCCTCTTCAAAAACTTTTTTCTAAATGAGAGTCCTCCAATGGAATGTCAGAGGCTTGAGAAGAAATAAAGCTAAAGACAAACTTCAGAGGTTAGTTAAAAAAATTAGTCCTTCTTTGGTTTGGATAGTTGAACCAAAAGTTAAAGTAAATTCAAAATATATCAGAATGATGAGATTGATTGGAATGCAATTTACACTAATTCATAATACTACTAATGAGAAAAAAGGCAACATCTGGTTGTGTTGGAATGCATCTATAGCAGATCCTAAAGTTATTTCTGTAACAAGCCAAGCCATCACAGTGGATGTTGGGGGAGTTTTAATCACTGGAGTTCATGGACATAATCTAACAATAGATAGAAGGGAGTTGTGGCAAGAGTTGTTATTAATCAGTTCCTATAATCTTCCTTGATTAGTGATAAAAGACTTTAATGCTGTCTTATGTATGGATGAGAAGAAAGGAGGAAGGAATCCATTGAGAGAAGCCATGCTGGACTTCAATAATTGTCTTAGTTAATGTGAACTAATCACAGCTCCTAAAACAGGCATAAAATTCTCTTGGTGCAATAACAGAGTGGGAGTAAAGAGAATGTTGGGAGTAAAGAGAATATTCTGTTATTGCACCACGAGAATATTGTGCAATTTAGATAGAGCAGTGTATAATTCTAAGTGGTTGGACTTATACCCAAACTGGGAATATAATGTTGGTACCAGAGGTATCTCAGATCATGGGCCTCTAACTGGAGCAAATAAATCATTTCCCAAGCCTCAGAATGTTCCATTTAAGGCTTTCAAGGTATGGTCTACCAATGAGACATTTATGAAAGTTATTGAGAATAAATGTAAGAGAGAAGTTATTGGTACTCCTATCTTTGTTTATATGAAGCAACTTAAGACAATTCTTAAAAGATGGAACTGGGAAATATTGGGGGATCTAAATACTAAATTGTTACAAGCTGAAGAAAAAGTATTATCTGCAACTTTATTATCTGACAGTAATCCTGAAGACATTCAATTGTTGAATAAATTGGTGACAGCTAGGGAGAGCAATAAGTAATATCTACCCAACAAAGAGAACTTCTACATCAAAAATCCAGGAATAAATGGTTGAAAGAAGGAGCTGCCAACACAAAATTCTTTCACACAAGTATCAAGATAAGAAATGCTCATAATACTATTTCTGAAATTGAGAATGAACAAGGTTCATTGGTTGCAACTCAACAAGAAATTTCTGATGTTCTAGTCAAACACTTTGAAGATAAATTTAAATACACTGAAGTACAAATGTCAGATAATTTGTTACAAGTTGTTCCTGAAGTTCTGAGTAATTGAGACAAGTATATACTAGACTCAGTACCTTGTGCAGAAGAAATAAAAGTAGCAGTCCATGGATTGGACCCTGGTAGCTCACCAGGACCAGATGGGTTTGGTGGATGGTTTTATAGAAAATGCTGGTCCATAATTGGAAATGATGTCATCAAAGCCATACAATACTGCTGGAAGAGAAGTTATATTCCTAATGGGAATTCAAATTTTTTTAGTCTTGATATCTAAGGTGCAGAATGCTAAGAAGCCATATCCGTTCAGACCAATTGGCTTGGCCAACTTCTTCTTCAAAAAATTTATTAAAATTCTAGCTATGAGGATAAGCAGTATGTTGAGTAAGATTATTTCTCCTCAGCAAAGAGCTTTTATATAAGGTAAATTTATTTAAGAACAGATAGTACTTGCTTCAGAGATGGTAAATGAATTGGATACACCTAGAAAAGGGGGAAATGTAGCAATGAAGATTGACATCACTCAAGCTTTTGTATCTATCAGTTGGGAATTCTTATTTGAAGTCCTAAACAGATTGGGGTTCTCTGCTAACTTCATTAAATGGTTGAACACTCTGTTCTCATCTGCAAGAATTTCAGTTTTGATCAATGGGGGACCAGCAGGCTATTTCTCAACAAGTAGAGGGCTCAGACAAGGAGACCCTCTATTTCCAATTCTATTTATCATTGCTGAAGATGTATTAAGCAAAGCTTTAATCGAAATGGTGAAGGATAGAAAACTTATTCCAATGGTGAATAGAGATGGAATTTGCCCTACCCAATTTTTTTTGCAGATGATATGTTCTTGTTCAGTAATGGAGATAAGAGAAATGTAAGAAGATTAATGCAGACTTTAAAAGAATATCAAGCAGCATCTGGTCAAGTAATAAGCTCAGTTAAGAGCAAATGCTTTGTTGGAGGAACTCAGTCTTCAAGAAAAGAAGCCATAACAGAAGAATGTCAAATGCAGCTATCTATCTTCCCTGATAAATATCTAGGAGTAATGCTATTCACAGGAAGAGTCAAATCTTGCCATGTATGGAGTGTGGTTGAACAAATTCAGCATTATCTAGCAGGATAGAAAGGTAAGATGCTAGCATTCCAAGAAAGACTTACATTAATCAAAACTGTTTTATGCAGCATACACGTGTACAATATATCCATATACAAATGGCCAAGAAATGGGTTAAAAGAATGTGAAAGAATCATTAGAAACTTCATATGGTCAGGTGACCCAAATGTGAGAAAGACAACTACACTGAAATGGGACAAAGTTTGTTCTCCTTTAGAAGAAGGTGGGATGGGCATAAGAAGACTGAACATCATCAACAAAGCACTATTAATGAAGTTAGCATGGAAAGTGCAACAGGGAGAAGAGGAATGGGCATTGTTCTTTCAATCAAAATTCAAGAATAAAAATTGATAATGGATAACATATTATAGGAAATCTTCCATTTGGCCAGGTATAAGGAGTGTTATGAATGATGTAAAGGAAAACACTAGATGGCTAGTGGGTGATGGACAGAGCATAGATGTATGGGAAGATGCTTGGATCAAAGACAAGCCATTAAGCACATTATATCCATAAAATGAATTCATTCAGCAACATAAACATACAAAGGTTAGTTCACTTTTGTTTAATGGAATTTGGCACATTCCATCTGAATTCTTAAACTTCTTTGCAACCAATGAACTACCAGTTACAGATGGACAGAAAGACAAGAGAATATGGAGTGGGTCTATCACTGGTAACTTCAGTGTTTCTTCTGCAGTACAATGCATAAGAGAAAAGTTTCTAATTATAAATATTTTTAAGATGATATGGAAAGCATGTGTTCATCCTACAATTAAAAGCTCAATGTGGAAAATAACTAGACATATCTGTGCAACTGATGACAGAATGAGGAAAAAAGGATTTAATATTGCTTCCAGATGCTCCATGTGTAAAAATGCAGAGGAAACACTTGAGCATGTGATATGGTTCTGTGACTTTAGCCTTAACTTATGGCTTTGGATTGCTAATATCTTTAAATTCAAGAATCCAAGTTCAGTACAAGATATTCTGGAGCTAGCTAAACATAAAAGTTCAGTAATCCAAGAACTCTGGATAGCAGCTGCCTTCATTACATTGAGAGAGATATGGTTTTACAGGAATAACTTGGTTTTTGAAGAAGAAATTGAAAATCTTGTGAAAATCAAGCAGAAGATGGTATTTCTTACTGGAGAGTGTGAATTCAGACTGAAAAGATACATGAGAATTGATGATTATGATCTTCAAATCCTGAGTTTCTTTGATATAAAATATAGAAAAACATATAATCTCAAGGTGATGGAACTCCACTTCACCCTGCCAGCTGAACCAAAAATCTTAATTTGCTGTGATGGAGCCTCTAAAGGTAACCCAGGGATGGCAGGATATGGATTTGTTGCAAGACAAGGTATGAATTTTCTTATTGCAGTAGCAAGTGGACTGGGGATTGCAACTAATTTCCTTGATGAAGTAATGGCTATAATCTGTGCCGGAGAATGGGCGGTACAGAACAACTTTCTTCAAGTATGCTTTAGGTCTGACTCAAAAGCTGCTGTGCTTGCTTTCAAAAACAGGAAATTACCATGGTTTGCTATTGTCAGATGGAATAAGATCAGCCCTGCATTAAATGAGTATGACATAGAACATAATTACAGGGAAGTCAATATCAGTGTTGATAAGATGGCAAAAGAGGGAAGTGGACTTAATAAAAATTGTGTAAAAACTTACACTGAAAGTAATAATATTCCTCTAGAAACACCTTTTAAAACCTATTATAGATTTTATTAGGTGCCTTTAGATAGCTACAATCATTTTGCTTTATTTTGTATTGCCTTTTAAGGCTCCTTCTTGTATTGATCCAGTTATAATAATGGTAATAAAATCACAATTTTGATTGAGCAAAAAAAATATAGTTAAAAATTCTCTAAATTAATTATTAAGTGTGTAGTATACAATGAGATGAAATGAAGAAAAAAGAGCTAGAGATCAAATATGCTGCTTTCCAAAAATCCATCACCAAAATTTTGTTAAGTAAAAAGCAAATATGCTATTTCATTAATATTTGATAGGTGATAAAACTCAAAATTTACCATTGTAACTCAAAAATATATCAACGGAGCTCAAAGCCTAAAATTCGCCTCAAGGCCCAAAATTTACCTTGCCGCCTAAATTTAACCCTTCCAAATTGTCTTTGCAATCTGTTTCTTCCATATAATCCACCGTGTTATAGTTATGGGATATTATTCCAACACTTAACTGCTCATAATTTAATTCTGAAAACAACGTTATAGGTTATTTCTTTTTTAATTAGAGGACAATATGCTAGCAAAGTTTATATAGAGCGTTACCAAATGCGGCTGTAAGTTAAAATTATTTTGTTTTATACAGAGTATACTGGATGAAATTTAACACTGCTAATAAATTGTTTTATCCCGCGTGCACCAGCAACGGCAAAATGTGGATTGAAAGATGCATGCAAACTAGTTTTGATTATACCAAGCAACTGGTGCAGGAACCTAAAAGGTCGGTCACAAACATAATTCGACTGTCCCACGTCAAAATATTATTAAGAAACTTTAATCACATATGAAGTAAAACAAACCAAGAGATTCTTAAGGTGTGGGAGATCTAATTTCTACGTTAAATTAAGACGTAATAACCAGACAAGTTCTGTTTAAGGTTAAAGATTCTTAACAAAAATTAGTTTTATAATTACTCTACAGTTAATCTCGTTATATAGTAAAACAAACCAAGAGATACGCACGGCATGAAAGATCTTTTTCTTTATAAAACTAACAAATAATAACTGAAGGATCAGATTACATGAACCTAGCTAGTTAGCTTGCTATCTCAGGTAATTAAAGCAATATCCAGATAAAACTACTCAGTTGAGTGAATAAGTACTTGCTTAATTAAGGTTTATATAACATTTGTTGCAGTGGCATACCCAAGAAAGGTTAACCATTGTTACCGTTAATGATGTCAGCCATTATGACTCTTGAAACATAAAGAGACAATTATCACATTGAAATGAATCGAAAAGAAACACAGTGATGTTGCTACACTACAGCGATAAAAAAAATTGGGCGACGATATTAGTGATTTAAATCCGGTATATTACTAAAAAAAATGTCGAGCAAAAAAATTTAAAATGAACATTAAGAATAAGTCTAAATTCATTTCCAAACAAAAGGTAAAATTTTCCAAAATTGGTACTGCCCAGGCTCGAACTAGGGACCTTCAGTGTGTAAGACTGACGTGATAACCGACTACACCACAGCACCTTCGTTTAATCTAATTAATTAATTGATAATTAAGCTGATCTCATTGTTAAGCTAAAGTAAATTAGGAGATACTTGGGGGAGGGGGGCGGCGTGGGAAATCAAGCTACCAAGCTCCATAAGAACTGGACTACATTAAATGAACCTAGATGATGGGAAGAAAGCTAAAAATACTGAACTCTTTTTGTTGTTTCTTGTCACGGAATATAAGCTGCCAATTACTCCCTCCGTTTCTAGAAAATAAGTTTGTTTCCTTACTTGGGTATGGCAAAAAAATAGGCTTGCTTCCATATCTGAAAAGTCAAATGTTATGATTTTACTAGTATACCCATAGAGGGACCACTTCTCTCCCTCTCCCTCTCCCTTTTCTCTCTTAATACAGAAAGGGGACCACTTCTCTCTCTTCTTCCTCTAATAACAAATGAGTGGGGGTGAAAGGATAAATTTGGAAAAAACATGAAAAAGTGGCTACAATGATTAGTTTTTTAATTTTTGTGCAAATCAAACAAGCTTATTTTTAAAAAACGAATGGAGTAGTAATATTAAATCGCTCTATTAAATCAATATCTGTAATTCCAGTGAGTTCTGAAAAATAAAAATAATTTAGTGTATAGATTAAATGTATATGGTACTCGTGGACAGCAGTACGTACTTGTACATACTTAAAAAGTTAAATACAAAGTTCACTTTTTCTTTATGATCGGGAACCTTAAAATATAAAGTAGGAAGCACATAAAATGAGCATATGCTTCTGATTTGTTTGTGTTTAAATTAGATCTAAATCTGATCAGCAACTAATTAACCCATTTTCCAATTCTAGGTATAGTCAAATGAGCCAATAGCAGACCTTTCAATCCTAAAACGGACAGACAGTGCAGAAAAGTTCAATCTTTTAGTTTTTACATCAATCATTCTAGACCGGACGCATTTTTGAACAAGCCAAAAACTGCATCCTCACAAATAATGGGGCTCGTCCTTCTCAAATTTATAGGGATGTTAGTTTTTGGGGCCGCCCTTCTCGAGTTTGTAGGGAAGCTAGTTTTTGGGGCCTGTGTGTGAGCGATCAGCTTTTTGCTTATCCAAAATCGCGGTATGTATAGATTTTTGGTTTTATATTGAAAAGAAAGGTTATATATGAAATGGAAAAAACATATATAGTATGCTGGTCTAAAAGTCCCACCAAATCACACTCTTAAGAATCTGGAAGATGATGGGCTGCTCATTTTTTCCTATAAACGTGTCTGGAACCCAAAAATACCACAAAAGGTAGTCTTTTTCATTTGGATAATATGTTATAATGCTGCTCCCACTATATGTATATAATATAAGAAAATCTATAATAATCAATGGATATTTGTTATGTAACAGAGCTGCAAAATTAAATCAACATATCTTCTTGCATTGTGATACAGATAAGAGAAATCTGGAATTATTTCTTATCTTTTTACAATCTGAATATGGTGTTTTAAGATTCTGTAAGACGCACAATTTGGGAGTGGAAGAGAAAAAAGAAGACTAACAGCAGTATAAGAGGAAATATTTGGGATATCATTCCATTTGCAATTTGGTGGGAAATCTAGTTAGAGAGGAATGCCAGAGTTTTAATGGCAAAAGTAACTCTATAAAGAGAATCAAAGACAATGCTAAGGCTCTGATTTTTAATTGGCGTGTAGGAACCAATATATTTAGGGGTTTCTCTTTGAACATAGTGTTGAACAATTGGGAGGCCGTTATGCATTAGCTCTGATTTTCAGTAGCTATGCTTGTTTTGTTGGTGCTGTTTTTTTTAATTATTATTTTCATGTATAACTTTTGCTTCAGTTTTATTATTGCTTTAGCGATAGACTGACTTTTAATAAATTTTGTCATTCTTGAGTCAAAAAAAATATAATCACTCTTAAGGAGGTTACGTATTCATAATGTTCTCCCTGCAGGCAGGCTATAAAGTATATTGTCCCGAAAGAAGAAGATGATTGTGGCTATGTTTTTAGGCTAGGGTGGTGATTGGTACTTGTACAGAAAAGGTGTTTTGTTAAATATGAGGAACTATTTCATGTGCTGAAGTATACATAATCAATTTATGAAAGGCGCAAGAAATGAACTTACATTATTCCGGAGCCCAACCATACTTCAAGGGAGTATCATTCATGGTTTTGTCCTCACATATTGGGTACCAATTGAACTTACATTGTTTCAGAGTCGAACTATACTTTAAGAATATATCATTCAGGGCTTTGTCCTCACAGTTTGGATATTATCATAGCTGCAACACGCACATTATTTGTAGGACGTACTGACTGCAAAAGAGTACAAAGAGTAAGATCTATATATGTTCTAATTGTAGAGTAATAAATAAATTTAGAGATAGCTACATGTTCCAGACGATGATCAGCTTGCACTTGACTTCAGTAGTCATTTTCATAGTTGGTCGAGCTGATTTTGCATCCTTAGAGGGAGCACCGTGTATAACTGAAGGAGTCTCTAACACAAAGTTCTTGAGAAGATATAGCACCATATTCGAGAACTTCCCATATTTAACTGTTACATGTGGTTTTCTACAAGAACGCAATAAAGAAAGGTTTTTCCCTGGGATATTATGAACATCCAATGTCTCCTTCAGTACCTCTACAGAAGGCGCCTCAGTACAACAACCAAGAATATGTTGATCAAAACCTTGTTGATGAGTTGCCCGGTCAATATCATATCTTAATACCGAATAATTTCCGAAGTTGAAGGAAAGAACGTATACGGAGTACGTTGTTCATAGAAGTAGCCTGACCAGTAGTAACGATGTTACTCTGACCATTTGACCAGACCGTCGAACAATGTTAATAATATCAACAAAAGTGTTTGAGTGGATTATATGCTTAATTATCGAACCCCGGGGACTAAAGTTCACCTTTTTCTCATCGTTCATCAAATCAATGAGATTCACAGAGGTAAATTTCTTCCCACTCAAAAGGCATATTATTACTTATTCAGTTTCTTTACTTGGATACAAAAGCTCGGTTTGAGGAACATACCCATAAGATTCATAAGAGGACTTTAAAAAGATTAGAGTTTGAAATTATACTCACATACTAATACCTATGGCTAAAATTTACTAAACCCAACAACTCTTACTAACCGTTCTAACTCGGTTCGGCTCGGTTTTAGAGGTCAAGCAGAACATAACCAAGATAAGTCGGTTTCCTCTAATCCAAAACCATTGATTATCATTAGAGTTTCGGTTTGGCTAGGTTCGGTAATTTTTCGGTTCGATCCGGTTTTGCTAGTTCACATAGTTATTTTCCACCATAAGTAATTATTGACATCGAAGACTGATGGTACTCTAACAAAGATTGAACTCTTGTCCATATATTTCAGATCACCACAAACACAAACTTATTAGGTCTACTCAAAGCTTTCCTGCTCTGATACCAATTGTAAATGAGAGGGTACCAGTTACACCACCAACTTTTTTGTTCAGGAATCCGTATAAACAAACTTGTTACAATCAGTAAATATAGTATCATGTACCTGATTTGTAGACAAGTTACTTGGACCTAAGAATCAACCTAGCATGTACCAAAACTTTACACGAGCTGTATTCTAACAAGAACAAGTTTTGTAATTTTTTTTTAAAGAAGCGAATTCACAAAAGCAAGTCTTGTAGGTTTTATATAGTTTGAGCTGAAGAACTGTCTAGGTTGTTTAACGTATTACTTATGATATTTCTATTACAAAGATTAAGAATATAATGTTGAAAAAAAATAACAAAAGACGCCAGAAATTCAGTTAACGAGAAAAATAGTTATGTGAAGAAAAACCCTGGGGCCTAGTCCAATTTTGAACATCGTCCTATGTTAAGCTACTACAAATGCTAGCATACTATGTAGTGCTTATGGAAAATATCTGTTGACTCTAGTAATTTGGTTAGCAAACAATCATTACTAATTCTATCGACTGCACCACTCAAGTATCCCTTTTATTCCATCCCCCCTCATTGGTGGACATGACTGCAATAGAGAAGTAAATTCACTAGGAAAGCTAATTTTCAATACAAACCATATATATTTCTGAATTTGCTATCCTCTTTGGTACTTGTACTTAAAAATAATTATTCTTGTCGCTTTTCATTCCTTTTCTTATTGTATCGGTGCCTGATGCTGCTTCCATATATAAAAGCCTGATGTTGTGTTGGTGCAGAGCTTTTTAACACTTCTGTCACAACAACGTTATCCCGGATGCTAGTCTGCGTGCGAAATTTATGTTTCACCTCACAGATTATTTGGTTAGTAACAAGTTTAAGAAGTTTTTAGTTTTACTAACTTGAACCTTACAGCTCTCTAGTAGAACTAACAAAAGCTTACTCATTGCAAGTGAGTGTTTACTTGAAACGGACATTCAAGTATTTCTATTGGGCAAGTTTCAGAGTATAGAATTTAGCAAACATTCTGGAGGATTTCATTTGATTTTATGGGGGACTCTTTTAGTTGGAGAAGGATACAAACATACAGTGAATACATTTTAAGTTTCCTGGGATTATGTTTTCGTATTGCAATAATTACACTATCACCAGGTGTTATTAATTCGTCTAGCAGTAACTTGATACATGGCATAGTCAAGTCTAATACAAAATGATCATTAACTCCATCTCACTCTCTGTACCTTCAAAATAGCCAATGCTAAAAAGGTAACTAAGAAAAGTGTTTAGCCACAGTAATGTATTGAATTACATGGGTATTTAGGTTGTAATTTTACTTAATCATCTCCCTAGTCTTTGATCGTTGTAGATTAAAGAATACAAAGATGAAATATTAGGTTTTTTTTTTTAGTGATTCACCACCTCTTAAGAGAATGACCTTGTTGGCGCAAAAAAATAAAGGAAGAATATGAAAATCCGGTATTTGGAAAAGGTATGTATGTGAAATATTCTGAAAAAGATACGCGTATGTTTAGAAATCCAACTAGATAACTGGGGTTAAGTTTCCAGTTTGCTGATGTCATATCTAGTACATCTTACGGTTCTGGAGCTGTGAATTCAATTTTGAACTCGTGTTGCGAGTTCAAATTTTTTTTCCTAACAGATAGCCTACTGATTTTCTTTAAAACGATATACAATCAAGGTAATGGAAATTGGTTTGCTTATGAAGGATCTTCAAGGTAAACAAGATATCAAGCAAACCTCAAAAATTAGGATAGCTTACTCTCTTCAAAAGTTTATATAGATGCCTAATCAATTCTACCTCACAAAATCAATGAAATAAATATGATACTTGTGGTTACGAAGTCTGAGACGAAGAGTACTTTGAAATTTCTATCAATCTTATAATTCTTGAATGGTAATATAATATAAGATACATAACTTTGGAATACATAAGAATCACGATAATCAAAATAGGATTCTGGATATCACGAACTATCAGGTAAAAGATAATTTGACCAGCTCCACGAATCCTTTAGTGAGGACTTTAAAAGTGGTATATGAATACATTTGTACGAAGAAACCTAGGTCCTTAGAAGACGAATCTATCCGTAACTAGGATATGAAGGTGCCATGATTGAGATTCTTGTTTGCAGAAAGTACTATATTATAATGATGAACAACACTTGGTAGCTTACCATTAAAGCTAAGTTCGTGAACTAGTTTCCATGTTTACAAATTACTGTAATATTAAGCAACTTCTCAATATAGAGTGATAATGAAAGCATGTGAGAACTTTGGCTTGAATTACAAAAATGAATGTGCAACCGTATATTTGTCGAAATAAGTTTTATGAACCAAGTGGTTAGCCCAAGAACAATGGTTAAGTTTTTCGTGCACTATCAAGAATTCGTAGAGTTCAATAACTCTTAAAGACTAAAACAATTCGTGAATTGTCCAAAATAGTTTGTGAAAAATTTGACGTCTCGGAGTTCAGGAACCTTTCGTATCCATAAGTTCACAAACTAACCAAACCAGTTCGTGTACTCAAGTTGCTACAAGTGTCTAGGAACCTCTTAGAAAATAATTCATCAACCATTTTGCACACCGAACATATCAGTTCGTGTACTTGAGGTTCAAAAGTATCTAGGAATATCTCAAAATCAACCAGTTCGCAAACTGACCATATCAGTTCGTTTACGCGAGTTAATTAGAAAATAATTCATCAAGTCTTCTTACATAAGTTTCAAGTTCGTATACTGAGTAAACCAGTTCGTGAACATAAAAACTAACTTGACGACTTCTTTTGAACTTAATATGCAATTATAAAATTTCGAACAATAAATTGCTCTCAACTTATTACGCGATAAGTTCTATATTGCTTATTTTTATGATTCGAGGTCTACCAAGTACTAGCTTGAACTCGAGATTTATTCTTTGCAATATTCATCATAATACTAAAGTCATATGACATTGTCCTGGTAGATTGAACGGTATATAATATGAGTAAATAGGATAGCCAGTCTTCATATATCTTTGTTGATGAAGTTCTCTTACATATCCGTTGTTCTGCAGTCTTCAATCTTCAAGGTCCATTGGAAAATTCGGATACTCAACCATCATGCTTTATTCCTAGGACGAGACCGACCTTAGTAGACTATAAATCAAGATATAGTTTTGATTGATATACCAAAAGTTGTGAGTTTGACCGAGCGAAGCTCTAATAATTATACAATCTTACTAAGCTAGATCTTCAACTATATCATCAGCTCCAATGTCTATCATAGAACTCTTGTCCAAGTTTATTTTAGGACCTATGAGTTTTTCAAACACCATTAACCTTTACTTTTGACGCACTTAGAATGACAATCGACAAACTGAAGATGCAAAACCATGATTCTTCATTCTGCTATCTTGACACCACTCCTCATCATGCTCATTGCTTCAATAATCGACTAAGATAATATTTCAACCACCAAATGAAATAAAAATGGTGATGATGAATCACACTGTTATATCCCTTTAAAAGGCTTGATTATTATCAGTTGATGACCTAGTTACTATAAAAAAAAATCGGGTTAAGTGGAACACCACTGAATCCACTCCTTCCATCTACCGCCAAAGTCCGATCTCCTCAAAGTTGCAAAGTTAGAGCGTTGATTTACATTGTTAGAAGCTTTTTCAGTGCATTCATTTTCCCCTAAAACTCCATCTAGAATTTGTTTTTATGAATGAAATCTCGATTTGAGCCTGATTACTAAAGATGGGATGACAAGCTTCAACATCCGACAAACCCAACTTTATCAAAGATTTATAGTGCTTTTAAAAAATAATCAAAATCCAACCTTTTCATATAATTGATTTCTCATTGTTTTCAACTGTAAACATTGTAAAAGTAATTATTCACGACTAGTTATTGTTTTAATACATAGGTGAAATTAGCATACAACAACAGATTATAATCATAATGTTCAAAATTTTAGTTTATAAACTCTTTATATCCTTATAGTTGTTTTGCTGGAGTACTGAAAACAACGAATAAAATTGAAAAAATCGACTTTAGTTGTATCCAACACATATGCAATATCACAATTAGGCTTTTAAATATGAATGCGTAGCCAGATTACCTTTATACCCCCATAATCATTTATGTTTTTGTAGTAATGGAAACATGAAAACAAAGGTAAAACCGGATTTTTTTAAAGGCTAAACTAAATTACCTTTAGGTCCATAGTTAATTATTTTACACCCTCAGCTATTAGTCACAATATAAATTTATGAAAATATTTAAGAGGGGTATAAGAATATGACTAAAAGTAGTTCCCTTTATATAATGATGAAAATATCCAGCTTCACTAGAAGTGGTTCCATTCATATAACACCCAAGCAGTAATGAATTAAAGCTAATATTTTGGTGACATGTTACTCTAATAAAATGGATAAAAATACCCAGTATATTAAATATAAATATTACAAAGAATAAAGTGGTTCTGTCAGAGAGAAACCTCCAAGCTAGTTGCAACCGGTATTAAATTGGAAAAACCAATTTCACTAGCATCCAATAATGAAAACATGAAGATAGAGGTTAAATTGAAAAAAAAATTGAAGGCTAAACTAAACTACCTTTACATCCCATAATCATTTTTACACCCCCAGTTAATAGTCACAATATAGGAATACATAAAGGGTTAAAAATAAGAATAAAAATATCTAGCTACACTAAAAGTATAGTTCTCTTTGTATATACAATATAGAATAAATGTTATACGTACTATTACAAAATTGCAGAAAACTCGAATATTAGAATAATGAACCTAGAGAAACAGAGATTAAGAGTGAGTTCGGCACAAGTGGATTTGAGGGCGGAATGGAGGTATAGGAGGTACGTATTTGGAGGAGGTAGTTCATATTACTCCTGTTTGGCATAAATTTTAGGGTGGAATTGATTTTCCTGTCAACCACATTCGAGTTCTGATTCCACCTTTGTTTTCCACCCATATATAAATAAAGTTTTCCTTTCTTTTCTCTTTCCTTTCAATTTTTCCTCTTCTTCTGAAAATCTCTGCTTTAGAGATGAAACTTTAAAACCTAATCGAGGTGAATCCCAATATTCTTCTCATGTTCGCATTATGAATCGTGATCAAATATCCTTCTTTCTTTCTCTTATGTAGTCATATTCATCATCTTTTGATGGATTTATCGAACCCTAGTTTTTTTCTGAACCAAACAATCAATGCCTTTTTTTTTATTTCTACAAACATGAATCTGATTTACTTGTTTTATGATCTACAATCCATAGAGGTAAAGAAGTTCTCATGATCAATTTTTTTTTTTTTTTTTTTTTTTTTTTTTTTTTTTTTTGAGTACAAACATGAATCTAATTTACTTGATTTATGATTTGTGTATGTTTGTAAATCATAAAACATGAATTCATGATTAAAAAAAATGGCCTTACTAATTTCACATGTAGACTGTAGTTGTAGAAAATCTAACAACCACACCCCATGAGATCTAACACCTAGTATGAAGAACTACCAACAGGTGAGAAGTGAAGTGTATCAAAGTAAACATAAACATAAGGTTTTTACGTAGTTCGATCATTAACGAGATCTACATCCACGAGGTTTTCACTATGATGATTCTTTTACATACAAACTCCATTAAATAGAATTGGAGTTCTTGATGTGGTTCTTGGTGTGCTCTAAGTTGTAGGAAGAAGAGGAATCCCTACAAACATATCTATGTTTTCCTTTTAAAAGGAAAAGGGTATACATCAAGTTACAATAGTGCTCTTAAAGCTGACTAGTTAAGATAAGAACAAGTAAAGAGGGGTCATATGTCTGGATATTTTAGGACTACATCACCACATCAATTATTTCTAGCCCTTCATCTGGATTATTTGAAACAGAAATTACTGCTATATATGACAAGTTGTTCCTCTTCCCTTTGTTATTATATATGACAAGTTGTTCCGCTTCCCTTTACTGATAACTTTCATGCTAAACACCAATATTGTATAAAAGGTAGTCGAAACCACTTGGCATTCAAGTTTTAGGTACTCAGAATTACTTAGGAATTTAATCCCAGTGCCAGTGGTACCCAACACGGCTAAGAGAAAAACTAAAATAATCTGTTTCCTTTTCCTATGGAAACCTATAACATTTTTATTGCCGGGGAATAAAATGTGCATTTTAGTAAACAAACATTACTATGAATCAATTAGTCAATCAACTAACTTAATATGGAAAACATGTACGATTTGCCTACTTGGTACTTGTCTAAGACTCTTAAGGCATCCATACTTGCGAATAATGGAAATCTTAAAGGTACATGGGCATATTCCCTAAGCTATATTAGTTGTCTATGATAGCCATTTGTGAACCATAACAAAATATATTGTTGAATAATAATGCATAGCTTTGACAATTAATCAATTTTTTACAGGCAAATCGTACGGATGTTTTCAAAGAGAACAATAAACTATGAACGCCTTTTTAGGATTTCTAGGGTCGAAGAATTTGTTTCCTCTTGACAAAGGGACAATTCATTAGGCGGTTCTTCCCCACGGCATATCAATAGGGACGTACATCTAATACTTAGATTAGGAACAATAAAAAGTAGAGAAATCGGCATATCAAAACACAAACAGAAAACAGAACCAAAACCGAATAGGACGAGGAACGATTTCGACTACTTTCGGCATCAGTTGCAAAATCAACCAACAACTCATAACAACATACTCCAAATTTTATAAAATCCGAGACGACACACTACAACTTTACATATAAACCAATGAAACAAACCCGCAATTATATCCAACTCAAAATTCGTAGTTGTTTGGTGAAATCAAACTACAATGGGAGTTTGTATACCATTTGCACGACCCACGAAACTAGGCCAAGTTCATTGCAAAAATAGGAAGATCTAACTCACAGTATTTGAGCAATTTGCGTGAAAATTTACACCAATATCAAGTAGGACTTCAACATTTTTTTCTATCTTTTTCTTTCAATTTCAAGAGTACAGGGCATTAACATAGGTAAAAAAGAAAGAAAAAACAATCACAACTTCAACGTTAAATTGTTAAACCAACAAATTATTACAAAACCATAAATTAAACCAGCAAATTATTACAAAACCATAGTCCTTAATACATGAATATTTTTTCTTAAGAAAACAATGGATTGAGAAGGACGACCGTATTTGTGTAACTGGCTTTGACGACAGAATCACTTTGCATGCGCTTCTGCAACCCATCAGATTTTGCGTCTAAGGCCGGTTCCTATGGGGGTTGGTTAAACCCTCCATTTGCCATGCCAGCTAGCCTGGCAAACTAGCCGCGCCACTATGGGGAAAAACTTAAGCGGTCGAGACTCCACCGAACGGTTGAGACTAGACCGACCGGTTTTATGAAAACCGCTAGCGGTCTACATAAAACCGGTCGGTCTAGTCATCGTCGGTTATTAAATAGTGAAGTAACGGCTATTTCCCCCCACGTCTCCCTATAAATTCACCCCATTCAATTCAATTTAACCACACTTCATTTTCTCATTAACTCTATCATCTTACTCTTTTGTACCTTTAATCATCTGTTTAATTTTTATTTTCAACTCAATGGATTCTTCTGACGAAGAAGTGCGTATTCATATGGATCGATTTGAAGAACAACAACTAATATTCGTTCAGGCGTTGAAACAAATTGATGATGAGTCAGATGAAGATAAATTCTAACCAACAACTTGTTGCAGCTATATTCATTGGGGCAAATACCCAGAGATCCAGAGCCAAAAGAAGTGTTCACAAGAAGATATACGTACCGGGGTCGGGATGAATGGCACGAGAAGCTGATGCACGATTATTTTCTTCCCGACTGTGTGTTCTCTGATGAAAATTTCCAAGGCCGATTCCGCATGCCCCGACATTTGGTACTAAAGATCATTGGTGAGCTTTGTCAGGTAGAACCTCAATTTAATTATCAGTATGATGCACTGAATATTAGGGGTCATAGCCCTGACAAAAGGTTACTTCGGCCTTAAGGATTCTAGGATATGGCAGACCTCCAGATTCTAATGATGAGTACCTTCGCATTAGAAAAAAACCGCATACAAGTATCTTTCGTTGTTTTGCGAAACAATGATTAATCATTTTGGTCCAACCTATTTACGAAAACCAACTGACGCAGATGTTAGAGAAATATTAAAACAAAATCAGGAAAGGGGATTTCCCGGAATGCTGGGTAGTCTTGACTGCATGCATTGGGTATGGACCGGATGCCCTACCTATTGGGCCGGTCAGTATAAGGGTCACTATGCAAAACCAACGGTTATCCTTGAGGCTGCTGCTTCATATGATTGTTGGATATGGCACGCTTTTTTTGGTCTCCCGGGATCTCAAAACAATATAAATGTTTTACACAAATCGCCATTATTTGAAGATTTAAAGTATGGAATTTCTCCTCGGGTAAATTTCAGTATCAACGGGAATCAATACACTCATGGTTATTATCTTGCAAATGGAATTTATCCAAAATGGTCAATTATAGTTCAATGTTACCGTCAGCCACCTTCCGGTGAAATGGGTCGTTCATACTCATATTTCAATAGTAGACAAATGGATCTAAGAAAGGATGTGGAACGTGCTTTTGGAATTCTGAAGCGGAAGTTTGCAATCATTTGTGGGCCTTATCGTGGTCTAAGTACTCGTGAAATGCATAAGACTATGCTGACTTGCATCATTATGCATAACATGGTAATCCAGGAAACTCGTCGTAATAAGAATTGGACTAACCATCAAGATGAAAACTTAAGGCCTAAGATTATACCAGCAAGAGGATTACCTGCAAGGAACTATGCGCAAATGACCAGTCATATTGAGAACATAACTCTGTATAACAGGTTAAGGGAAGATCTCAGAGCGAATATGTGGGCTGAGTTTGAAAGAGATGGAGGACGAATTTAGTAGTGTTGTTTCATTTGTAATTTTTTAGTTTTTTTTTTTGTTGAAATTGTTTAATTGTTTAAGTTTCATTTGTTGTTCCATAGTTTTGTTTTGAAGTTGTTTAAGTTTAAATTTTTTAACGGTCATTTAAAGTAGCGGTCTAGACTCAATCGCCAACATTCCTTATAAATATACCTTCGCTTCATCCATTTCAAAATCACACCTTCACTTCGCTTCATCCATTTCAAAATCACACCTTCACTTCTCTACAAAAACACTTTTCTGGTTAATTTATGGATGATCCTAGATTCACTGAAGATGAAGATTTATCTCTTTGTAGAAACTATGTAATATAATATCCGAAGAGAGGTGCAGAACGACGGATGCGCGGTTCACCTAGTATGAGTTATTTGGGTAAAATTCATGATGCCTTCTGCACAGAGACATGTAATCCTCATAACCGGGATCGTGCTGCTTTGTTTTGCCGATTCATGGCTATCAAAAAAGATCTTGTAGATTTTATAGCTATGAAAAAGATTGTCACTCGATATCGTCTTAGAGGTGAGATCAATGCTGAATTGGGAATACGAACTCGAGACGAGTGGCGAAGATGGAAACGAAAAGATTTCGAATACGAAGCACATTACCAAATTCTTAAGGAGTTTCTAATAACTCGTATGGGATGTTAGGCTTAATATTAGTTTTCATGGATGTTGTCAAGTTTAAGTTTTAATGTAATGAAAAAACTGGTTTAAGTTTTAATGTAATGAAAAAACTAGAACAATGTGTAATGAAAAAACTAGAACAATTTCATTCACCATAACTACTACATCTTCATTAACATTAAAGCTGATACATTAATTAATTAAGTGGAACTACTTCATCGTGGTCTTCATCTTCATCTTCCTCATCTTCAGCTTGAACTGCAAATTGTTTTTCCAACTTTCTCTTGTTTCGTTTTTCTTCTAACTCCGCTGCTAACCTGTCCATCTCCATCTCCCATACCATATATTGTCTGGGATTCATTGTTGTGGTGTTTGCATTTAGAATCTTATTCTTGTCATAGTCTGAAACAAATTTCTCTTGAGTTTGTCGATGTTTTTTCATCTCCCTAGTCAAGAACTACCGGTCTACATCTTTGCTTTTTGGCAATCTTCTGATTCTCTATCAAAGTATCCAAAACACCTTCACTCGGTTCTCCTTCTTGGGCAGCTTTTCTCGCTGCTCTTGCAGCGTTTTTTCATAATAATTTTCTCTTAATCGCAGCATTGACATTCAAGTTGGAGTTGTTGTTTGTCGTGGTTTCTGGTGAAGAAAATGGACTCCGCGAAGGGGGATGAGATGATTGAGATGGTTGTGAAGCTGACGTTGAAGGTGAAGAAGTGTATGGTGAAATTGCAGGTACATTCTGCATGTTTGCTAACACTTCTGGATTATATTTAGGTAACACTTTCAAAATATGATAACAACTTTCATAAGCAAAAAATTTCCCATGTTTATGATGCCAATCAGTTCGACATTTTCGTTCGACATCAACATCGACAAGACCGCTCGCTCGAGCACGAGCAGCTTGCATTAGAGCAACGATATACAAGGCAACTTGGGCGTTGGTTATAACGAAGCGACCGGACAATCCATTTGCATCACGATCGTTGATGTTCATAGTTTCATCACGAAATTTAGCAAATATGTTATCCCACAACTAAGTAGATTGTTGATGGGCACCATCAACACTATCTTGTGTATAGAACACATAGTTTCTGCAAATGCTTTCATCTTCGGCTACGGTAAATTTTGCACCCCTAATCTTCTTAGTTTTATTAGATTGAGTATTAGATTGAGACATATTAAAGAAATTATACAATACGAGTGAATGAAAGAGTTGGATGATGAAATTTGTTTTAGATTAACAAATGTGAAGAGTAGAGAAGAGAAGGTGTGAGTTAAAATGGTAGAGGAATGTGGTATTTATAGGGGGGGAGATTTATGGCCGTTGGATCAGATTCTACTTAGCGGTGTAAACTAGACCGGACGGTCTTATAGGAACCGCTAGCGGTGTTACTTTGACCGAGCGGTTGAGACTCGACTGCTCGGTACAAACTTGACTTGGCCTGGCTAAGTGGCAAATTTGTCACTTAGCCATGCCGGTTTGCCAGTTTGCCAGCTCCATAGTGGGTGCAAAAATAGCAAACTTTTTGATTTGTCACACCCATAGGAACTGGCCTAAGTGATGCGCATGCACATCTCTGAGTCCGATTTTGTGCACCCGCGGGTGCACATTCCTCCCTTTTTGATTTGCTGGAATTAACGGGATCTTTTACCGTTTAAGAATTATTTTTTCTTTCATAATTTCGATTAGAGAAAAAAGAAAATACAAGTTCCAAAACGTGATTTTTTCCCCTCGTCTTTCTTCTTTCTTCCATCTTCCTTACTTCTCTGCTTCTGTATCCCAACATTTCTTAACCCTTCTGACTTAACTTGAAATGCTTTATAACAATTAGACTTCTAAGCTAAGACAAATTCACGAACAAGCCTAACTTTAAACTCCCACCAAAGCTTAGGTATTATTTTTTTTATCCACTGTAATTTTGGTTTTCTTTGATGGGTTTTCTCCATACACCCTTTTACAAACGAAAATGATTATGTTTTATACCAGATCAGATGAAATTATCAGATTGGTGTATTGCACCAAGTCCGTTTGATGAAATGATGGTATGAAATTTTAAAGCTTCGAATATTATGATCCTTGTTATTAAAGCAAAGTGGAAGATTTTTAGTGATCCTAGGCGGGTTCACTGTTCAGTTGGGGTTAATTCCCAACTTTGTTTGATTTTTTT
>JAJJMB010017174.1:2235265-2245449 GCA_023531105.1 Papaver atlanticum
TATATATATATATATATATATATATATATATATATATATATATATATCATAATTATAACGGAAACATGCGTCCGATGGATTTTTAAAAGATTCCACAATTGTGGGATATGCATATTAATCGAGGGATATGAAGTACTTTCTCATCCTAACTATCATGCTAAGGGGTGTCTTTAAAGTATAAAAAGTCCAAGTTACCCTTTCTGAATATTATTAAATTATTTTTAAAAAAAATCATTTTTTTCTTAAAACACCATAAACCTAAACAAAGTTTAATATAAATAAATTGCATTGATTGCATTTAACTGTAATTTTGTTTTAGACAACTTTTCAAACTTATTAAAACTCTTAAAGTAAATTTTTGGAATCCGAAAATTAATAGTTTTATGCTAAAATATCACCAATAAAATAATATATTTATTTTTCATAAATCTCCCTCCATTATTCTATCGGTGTTGGAGAAGATTCGTCTTAGAATCTTGCCAGCACCATGTTACGCACGTGTAACTCCTTGATGACAATCTTCATACACATGAATTAATGGTGTAAAAAAATATCTATATACCTTACAAAAGCATGAGGTATGATTAAAACCCCAAACAGATCTACATAAGTTGATTTAACAAATCTCCGTTGTTAGGATAGATACGGGGAAACCATTTGTTTATCACAATAATTAGTAACTAGCTTATTCTTTGGCAAAGGAAACTCTGGGTATTACCAAATCAATAAGTTAATCATGATTAAATGACTCACCATAGAACTGTGGTAAACAATGTGAAATCTCCTTGAATTATTTTTCTTTGTCAACAATGGGATGTGCTTCGTACTTTTGAGAAATAGATTTTGGTAGAGCAATGCTCGGTCGAACTCGCAAGTTTTGTTATCTCAAGCTTGTTATCAATGTTAGTTGCACAAAATTATGTTTAGCTTTTTTTATATAGCTCCGCGTCTCGGTGTTAACTTAGGCGATTAACTCGGTCACTAAAATTCTTCAACGAATTTTCGTTTTCAGTGTTTACTTCATTTAATTCAGGTGTTTTTCCGATTAGATCCTATGATTGGTGGTAGATTTGTACAATTTTTTCTTCTTTAAATTTCAAATCTACATCGGAAAATATGGAAAATCGATCGGAAACAGATTTTTTTTCTAGGTTAGTTCCACAAAATTTTGGGAGTAATTTTTCGAATCAAAGCAATTCAGCTACGAATTCTGAGAAGATTTCCAACAATCCAGTATGTTTCATTCATGATGAACTAATTGATGAAAGCTTGGATGAATGGAGATATAGCTTAATTGGAAGATTGGATTTAGTCAAGCTTAAATTCGATTATGCAGTGACGATATTGAAAAAACAATGGAGATTAAAAGGTATTGTATTCCTCTTGGTAAATGTTTTTTCATAATCAAGTTAGATAATGCTGATGATAAACATTATATTCGGGAGGGTTACTGACCAGTTGAAACTCAAACTTTAAAACTCAGGGCATGAGAACCTAATTTTAATCCTAAAAATCGAAAATCGACAACAACTTTTGTTTGGGCTCAGTTCCCTGGTTTGAGTATTGAATATTGGAAGGAGAGTATTCTGATGCATATTGGTAGATCAATTGGTAAACCAGTTAAGGTGGATGAAACAACTCTCAAAAAGGAAATTGGTTATTATGCTAGAGTTCTAGTTGAGATTGATTTAACAAAGTCCATTCCTAGCAAGGTGCAAGTTGACACTAAGTATGAGAGTTTTGAACAGGTAGTGCAAATCACAAATCTACCAAAATTTTGTAATCATTGCTCTGTGGTTGGTTATTATGTTGTTGAATGTAGATCAAAGAGGAAGGAATAGGAACAACAACAGGACATACCAGTTGTGTCTAAGGAAGGACCAAAAGTGTGGAGGAGAGTGAATAATAAACAGAAGAATAAAGGTTTTGATATTTTCTTTACAGATGAGGAAATGGCAGAGATGCTTTCACCACCTCAACAAGATAAAACTATTAATTCAGAAGATTTGCAAATTGCACAAGTGGTGGATAGTGTTATAGAAGCAATTGTTCCTTCTTTGAGAAATGATGCAGAAAGCTCAAATCAATAGGAGAAGAGTATTAATTCTGGTAAATTCCAAATACTTCAAGATATGAATGAGAATATTTTGGAATCACACAGTGAATTTCCTGCTTTATCAGTAGAACAAGTAATTCAAGCTGTTGCTAGTTCTCTTTCCATAAATGCTGTTGTCAAAGTGTTGTCTCCATTGGGGAAGGGTGGTACAAGTTCAGTTGACATTGCTTCTGCAAAACAGAAGAATCACAATGTGGGAAAATTCATAACAAGAAAACAATCTACAACTTTAAGTTCAAATGGTAGTAAAAATGGGAATCTGCGAAGCCTTTCTTCTCAACCACAATCATCTAAATGAAAGTGTTATTTTGGAATGTCAGAGGCTTGAGGAGACCAAAAGCCAAAGACAAACTAAATTTTTTGGTCCATTCTTTATGTCCTTCTTTAGTTTTTGTTGCTGAACCAAAGGTAAGAGTAACTTCTGATTTTTGCAAGAGATTGAATCTACCTAATATGCATTACAAGTTAATTCATAATTCTACTACAAATAAAAAAGGCAATATTTGGATGTTTTGGAGTGCAAGTATTACTACACCTACAGTGGTATCCATTTCTTATCAAGCTATTACTTTAGATGTTGGGGGAGTATTAATAACAGGAGTTCATGAAGCTTGTTTAACTGTTGATAGAAGAGAGCTTTGAGAGGAGTTGGAATTCTTAAATTCTCTAGATAAACCATGGCTTGTCATTGGTGATTTTAATACTATTATGTGTGATGAAGAGAAAAAAGGGGGAAGGAGTCCTCTCACTATTTCCATGATTGAATTTAATAATTGTCTTCATATCTGTGGTTTGATTCAAGCACCAAAATCTGGAATTGAATTTTCTTGGTGTAACAATAGAGCAGGTACAAAGAGAAATGTCTTCAATCTGGATAGGGCTGTACTCAATGCAAAATGGTTAGATCTTTATCCTGGTTGGTGCTATAAAGTTGGTGCTAGAGGGACATCAGATCATAGTGTTTTATTAGGAACAAATGCAGTCATGCCATAACCTGCAAATGTTCCCTTCAGGGCATTAAAAGTATGGCTTAGTGATCGCTGTCGTATGCGTCAAAATTAATTCACTTTCGCACTCAAATAAATAAATGAATATAGTATGTGATAAGAAAGAGTTCGTTCCACGGGAGGATAGTGTTGTTATATAATTTCAGTTTCTTAGTAACCAATGGGGGGATTTTTTTGATTTAACAAAGCAATAAAATAATATTGGAAGTAATCAATAAGAAGAATATATTGGTCAAGGGGTAGTATCATTCACAAACATGTATTTCATCAATGACTAGAATTGATAATTTAATCTCTCTTTTATTAAAAGTCTTAGGATACCTTGATCGCAAGAATATCCCGTTAATTTCCTGATTTCATCACAAACACATTAAAAGATGCACATGTGAATTCTACCTAGAAATCAACCTAAAGTGTAAAAGCACAATTAAGTTTAACTCCCTAGGAGCACTAAGTTCTATGAAATATACTAATCAAAGTAATCGAACGTGTAAAAGCACTAATCCAATTTAACCAAGGTTATTATTCATATATGATTATAGAGATGTATCACTACAAGTAATAACCACACTATGCTACTTATAATCAGGGATTGACAACTATTAGGTATTGAAAATCCTAATATAGATTAAGATATGAAAACAAATCCAATTGATTCCGGACTCAACCAAACTAGCATTCAAATCATATGACAATATAAACCATGAATCATAAACAATAAAGTTGAGACAAAACTAATTCATTGAAGCATTATCATGTTGTGAAATCAACTTTATCCCATAACCAATAATATGTGTTTAGATACTCATAGCTTTTGAGTTCATCATAATCAATCAATAATAAAATAAAGTAAACCCTAGGATTGTTCTTCTCCAAAAGCTCCAAATAGTAGTGTATTACCTCCCAAGAAGTAGAAAACTTTCCCTTTTTGTAGCTCCTCTTAGGTCACGTCTTCAAAAGTCCAATAGAGAGAAGTCCTCCAAGCCCATATGTGGGAAAAAACCCATGTAGAATTCTTTCCAAAAACTATCATCGAAAAACTGGTTCCACCACCGGAAGTTGACCGGAAAAGTGATCGAAAAGTAGCTCAGGTGACCGGCAAAGTCCACCCGGTCACCGGTCAAACGAGTCAGTCAACACGGTCAAGCTCAGTGAGTCACACTGAGTCAAGTATGAGTCGGATCAGCTAACTCATCTGAGTGGGCTGAGTTGGTATTAGACAAGGCCATTGCATTGGCCTAAGCTCTGTTGCACAATCATTATGCAGCAGCATTACACATCCAGCCATAATGGCTGCTTCCTGCACATCAAGCCATCTTGCCCAGGCCATAACCAAGTTATCCCCATGATTGAGCTTCACCCTTCATTCCATACTCAACTATACTGCAGTTAAATACTTTCTACTCCATGGCAGCAACACCCAGCCAGCAACATTCCCTGTAGCTTCTACCAACTTGGACCTTCTTGCAGCTGCACATCCAGCCTTTCTGTAACAACATCTAAGCTGCACTTTTTATTTTTCTCTGCTGTAACTCAACTCAAACTATCCCTTGTAGCACATCATACCCTTCAACTGCTTCAGTTCACACACAACTGCAATCAGCTCCAACACAACACTTGCTTCACTGCAATCTCAGATGCAAACAACCATCTGCAACCTCCTCCTGTTCAACTCATTCAGTCATTCAGCTTCAATGTCATCTCTACTCCCTTGCAATAACAACTGCTCCATTCTCTACAATCCTTCCATTTTAGCTTGCAGCTTAACTCAAAACCAGTTCAGTTCAGTCCCCTTGCAGCTCAAACATTCACCCAACTCTTTCCTTTACTCCAACAGCTGCAACAGTATTCAGCTCCACCTGAACATCAATAGTGCCTTCACCTATATTTCGTGCATTCGCAGCTCTGCCAATTCAACCACCGCAAACTCCATTAACAACACAAAACTTTAGCTGGTGAACCATACTACCTGGCCATCTGTAATCTTAGTACCACCAGCATTAACAACAACTCTTGAAATGCATCAACAACTCACATCTCAGGCTCAGTTTCACCTACAACTACAGCTGCAATCAGTCCTTGCTCCTCAGTTCAACTGCTCATCAACCAAACTAACAACTTCCTTACCATTCTCTGCAATTACACCTGAAAAAGCGGTGGTCTAACAACCACACCCAATATTTCTCTTAGCAATCTGTATGGACTAACTCCAATATACTTTTAAGAGAATCAACTAGACAGTCAGACTCAATCTTAAGAAAAGTATATTAAAGAGTTATATCTCAATTTCTCAATTCAATCTGGAATCAAACAAATAGGAATTTACGAGCCTGATTGAATATAAGAAATAACTTGGACGGTATCAAAAACTAATATCCAAGTGTCAATCAATTTAATCAACAACCAAAGGTTGGATTCCCAATTGATCGAACTTACGCACAACTTGTGATATTTCAATTATATAAACAAATATAATGCGGAAAAGAAATAACACAAACACCAGAAGTTTTGTTAACGAGGAAACCGCAAATGCAGAAAACACCGGGACCTAGTCCAGATTTGAACACCACACTGTATTAAGCCGTTATAGACACTAGCCTACTCCAAGTTAACTTCGGACTGGAATGTAGTTGAGCCCTAAACTAGTTCTAGAGTTGTTCAATTGTTTATATTCTTGTAGAAGTATACAAGACACAATTGAAGCAAAATCGATTTTGATTCACTCGAATCGATTCATGAACATTATAGTCACGGTTTGCAAAATATTACATTCCTTATTATATAAATGTATTTGTTCATGAACAAACCGATTTTAGAACATAACCTACTCAAGTATGCAAACGGGTACACATACCTAAGTGGCCGGACTAAGTTTGGATTCGCCAGTATGCGAACTGGTACGCATACCACCAAACTCAGTAAAGTCCCGAAACTTGAACCTCATGCCAGTACGCGTACCGGTATGCGTACTTGGTTCCCGGACCTTGACTAAACCAATCTGTACGCATACGGGTATGCATACCATAGTTCTTGGACTTGGATTACACATATGCAAGTACGCATACTGTGCTTATATCCAATTGTTCTAAACTCCCATTTCAATCATTGAAACATTCTCGGAAGATGACAATAGTTGTCTCACACAAACTATTAGCTTCAAAGCAATTTTCAAGTGATCGAATGATCAATACGAAACATTCTGAGTCTACATCAAATGACTATCTCACACAAATCATGTAAGATGTTACCAGGCGATTTTCACATGATCATCTTTTGACTTTCGTCAAGAATATAAGATGAACTTGGTTAAAGTGAAAGATTACCAACACATATTTCAAGAAATATGTAAGCGAGTTGAACTCAGCTCGAAATATCAAATGTATATAATTGAAGTCTATATAGCTATACGACTTTTGTCTCAAATAGGAGATAGAGTAGATAGACCTTTGAGTGATAGATGAGTTCAAGTCTCCACATACCTTTTGTTGATGAAGTTCCACAAGCTCTCCTAAGTAGTTCTTCGTCTTTGATTGATGAATGTCGTGAAGTCTAATGCTCAACTACATTTTCTATCATAATCCGAGACTTAGCTATAAGTAGACTAGAAATCAAGACTTATAGTTTTGGCAACTAAACTATACAACAAGCTTGAGATAACAACGCTTTCGAGTTCGACCGAGCAGTGCTCTAACAATCTCCCCCTTTGTCAATTTTAGTGACAAAACTATCAATACATATGGATTAAAAAATAAATAGACTTTGTAGCTCTCAATCCAAATGCTTGATCTCCTTGGTTCTTCAACATTACTCGAAATTTTCGTCACTTCCAAGTACTCCAGTGATTCTGAGCGTGTTCAAATCAGCATCATAGTTGTTGAAGATCCGTAGCTATAACAATGAGAAAACAGTAGCTCTCAATCATTGTTATACAGTGTCATAGTATTATTACACAGCATCAAAGTCCAATTGTATCATAACTTTGACAACAATACTATGGTGATATGTATCACTCCCCCTTAGTCAATACTTCATCTCACATGAAAACCACTCCCCCTTACATAATGATCCATAAACCATATGTATTTTTAGTGTGAACTACACATTAATTTCCCCCCTTTTTGTCAATATAAATTGGCAAAGGTATGAAAACTAGTGGGATCCTAATGAAATTATCATGGAGATACTTCATGACCAAAAGAAAACATATCAACTTTGTTTAGATGCAATCATATAGCCGAAACTAAATGAATTCATCAAGGAGTTAATAGAGATACAAGAAAACTCATATAATATTCCACAACCGCACTCCCACCAAAGATTTGGCAATTAAGCACAAGTTCAATTAAGAACTCTCCCCCATAAAATGTCATTCCCGAAAGAACAACAAGAGCGACCTTACTTTTACCAAAAAAGAATGATTTCTTTAGACATTAACAAATCACATGAAACATGAATTTGTATCCAAAATACTCAATTAAATTAACCACAAGAGAACCCATGATTAATTTAATCGGAAATGCTCGACATAAGAAAACTTACGGAGCCGCACAGTACATACACAAAGATGTGGATCAGGAAAAGACCAATATTGCGGAATAATCAAAGATTCATTCTATTTTTAATCAATATTTGCATAAAGACATATAATAGACTTAATCTTTGTAATCAAAAGTTCATCCTATCTTCACCAATATTTGCATAATGACATAATAGGCTTAAATTTTGACATATATGGGACAATCATAGTTCACGGACGCAAACACACATATCCGATAACAAGTTGCAATATATGAAATCATAAAGATCAATACTGCAAAATCATCTTCCAAATAAACTTTAGAATTTAAATAAATAAATCTAAAAACATTGCAAGATGAAAATCGTTGGCAATAGCTATGTGAACTCACAATAATGGCTATTCCAAACCCTAGTTATCCTTCTTAAAACACAAGAATAAATTCTCATAAGAAGTTTCCTAGACAGAATATTGGCAACAAGCAAAGATCAAAAAACTCCTAAATCAACAAAAACGATCATGAACGGAAATCAAGGATCACTTGTGGAACCCCCACGAGTCTTAAGACCTTTGAGCTTGTTATTGACAGCATCCAATGCTTCTTCAGAGAAGATATACTCATTGAGAAGTTCTTTAACACGTGTCTTCATGAGAACAAGGTCAGAATTAACCTTTTTCAACTCAGTTCTTAACACATCAAGACCCTTCATAGTATCAACGAGTTGCAGTTTTGCTTCCTCAAAGTATTTAAGAAAATCATGAACCACTTCAGCAGAAACCATATCCCCATTCTTAACATCTTGATGAGTGTATGCATAGTAGCATGAGGCATTAGGATTTTGATCATTATCTTCTACTAGGGTTCTTTTCTTCTTCCCCTTGGACTCGAAACCAATACCTTTATCAAGAAAACCTCTTGCAAAAACACCAGTGTGAGAAGATGAAGACATTCTTGACAAAACGATAACAAAACCTAGAGTATGCGTGCGTGACTCAATAGGTTTGGTATTTAAATGGTTTCTTAGGGAAGGTGACTTTTAGGGTTTCTAAAGACAGTTCGTGACAAGTCAATCAAGGGTACCCGTACGAACACAACCCGAACCCAACAAAAGCAAAACGTACCTTAAGACTCAACAGTAATTTTGCTACGTGAAGATTTTCTTTCACAAATTTTTGGCTCAATAAACTTTATATCTCCATTGAGAAACAATTTAGAGCACAAGAGTAGCAGGCAACATAGTTGCAACAAAATCTTTTTCAAAAACAACAAAAAAATCGAAGAGATTATTGAGACACAACCAATACTTAGTCAAAGCTATCCATGGACAATAGTTTAGCTATGGACAATAAGAAAATAGCTCAACTAATCAAAAAGCATTTTTGCCAAAAGTATACTTGATCATTAGCAAATCTTACTCAATAGGATTTTTATGAGTAAGCATTCAACCCTTGTGATTAATTAGCACAAGTATGAGCTCTAAGCTCATTAAGTGAATGGTGTTCACGATTAAGTATTTTCTTTCATCCAATTCTAGGAAAGGACCCTTTTTGATGTGAAAAGTTATCATAAAACTTGGTGTCATCAAGATACGAGACTAAGTTTGAGTCCTTACCGGAGGAAGTTTGTTTGGAGGATTTTGACAGCCTGTTGATAAGATCCTTGTTAGAGCACTGATTAAACGTTATATCTAACGAAAGAGTAAAGCATTGATTAAGGGGGAGAAACCTATCATATTGTTGTTGTAGTAATCTGACTACAAAAAGAGGAATAACAAAGATGTAAGCTAGGTAATAAGAGCTCTTACCTTTAGGGGGAGTAAAAGCTTTTGTTATTTAAATGTCAAAAACAACATTTATTAATTGAATATATGCAGGTTATTGTGATGTTGAAACTTGGAATCAAGCGTATGTAAAATGAATTCTTATGTAATTTGTTTATCCATATGTAATAAGAGTTTTGTCACTAAAATTGACAAGGGGGAGATTGTTAGAGCATAGATCGGTTGAACTCACCAAATGTCTGTATGTCAAGTTTGGTTGTCATATTTTAGTGTGTCAAAACTAGTCTAAAGTCGCTTGATTATAAACTAGAGTCAACATCGTTTAGGTTAGACTAGATAGTCTAGGAATGGTTAGACATACAAGTATTACTCCGAAGACCTGAAGAATGTGAAAAAGAAGCGAACTAACACGATGACATCATCCTTCCTCTTGAGGCTAGTAATATTGACTTGAACTGTTTCATTCCTAACGTATCTTTCAAGTCGTGCTATTGTAAGAGCAATGCTCGGTCGAACTCGCAAGCGTTGCTATCTCAAGCTTGTTTGTCAATGTTAGTGATCAAAACTATAAGTCTTGATTTCTAGTCTACTTATAGTAATGTCTTAGACTAGGATAGATTGTGTAGTTGAGCATTAGACTTCACGGCGTTCATCATTTGAAGACGAAGAACTACTAAGGAGATCTTGTGGAACTTCATCAACAAAAGGTATGTGGATACTTAAACTCATCTATCACTTGGAAAGTCTATTTCTACTCTATCTCC
>JAJJMB010017174.1:2245849-2514537 GCA_023531105.1 Papaver atlanticum
AATCTTTTCTAAGATTTGCTCGAGATTTAATCTCCGATAGGCAAGATTAAAAGTAGTCGCAAACATCTTCGTCTCATCGTTTGTGATTCCACAATATCTTTTTTCGCTACCATGCGATGAAGATTATTGTGAGGTGATTGATAATACTAGGCTGTTTTTCGGGAATATAAGTTCGGTTTATCAATTGGTTCTTGTGCACCTTGATTTATCAAAAGACGGAACAAAAATTGTAGGTATTTCTGTGGGAGACATATTTATCTATTCTAATAGACTTTTCTGTGTGAGACAGATTTTTTTATCAAGTCTTCGACTTTGGGTCGTAGCAACTCTTAGTTGTGTGTGAGATCAGCTAAGGGAATCAAGTGCGTAGAATCCTGCTGGGGTTTAGAGACGTAAGAAGCGCAACTGTACCTTGATCAGTGTGAGATTGATTAGGGCTCAACTACATTCCAGTCCGAAGTTCATTGGTAGTAGGCTAGTGTCTGTAGATGCTTAATACAGTGTGGTTTTCAAAGCTGGACTAGGTCCCGAGGTTTTTCTGTATTTGCGATTTCCTCGTTAACAAAACTTCTGGTGTTTGTGTTATTTCTTTTCCGCATTATATTTTGTTATATAATAGAAATATCACAGGTTGTGTGTTGAATCGATCAATTGGTAAATCCAACCTTTGGTTGTTGATTGAAATTGATTGATCCTTGTATACATTGGTCTTTGGTACCGTTCAAGTTATTTCTCTTATATTCAATCGGGATCGCAAATTCCTATTTGCTGATTTCGGATTGAATTATGAGATAGAGATATAAAACTCTTTGATATACTTTTCTATAGATTGAGTCTGACTCTCTAGTTGATTCTCTTGAAAGTATATTGGAGTATGTCTATTCAGATTGCCGAATGAAATATTGGGTGTGGTTGTCGTACCCCCGCTTTTTCAATTGGTATCAGAGTAGGCAAACACATTAAAGACCTCATAAGTCTATGTTTGTAGCGATCTGAATATGGACAAAAGTGTTATCTCTATAAATTTACCACCAGTCTTCGATGGCTCAAATTACTTATGGTGGAAAATTGCTATGCGTGCCTTTCTTCAAGCGCGTGATTTTCAATCATGGGTTAGGGTTGTTAATGAATATAATCCTCCCTTAGTTACAGTGAATGGTGTAACTACTGGAAAGGATATTGGTGAGTATAATCCTTTAGAAATTCTTGCTGCAAAGCAAAATTCTGACGGGTTAAATGATATCATCCATGCCATTACCCAAGATTTACAGCATCATGTGACTACTTGGACAAAGTCTAAAGATGCTTGGGATATCTTAGAAACCATATTTGAAGGGAATACCTGTGAAAAAGAAGCTAGGCTTAAAAACCTAAATTCTGATTGGGAAAACCTTCGTATGGCAGATGAAGATTCGTTTGATGAGTTTAATCACAAATTTCTGAAATTGTTAATTCATCTTTTGCGTTGGGTAAGACTATTCTTGAAAAGGACATTGTGATGAAAAATCTCAGATCGTTGCCATCCAGATACGATTCTAAGAAGCATTCCATCATTGAAGGAAATAACCTTGCAACTCTTTCCAGAAATACTCTTGTTGGGAAGTTAAATATCTTTGATCATGAGCATACATCCAAATCCGGAAAGGATGTTGCTTTCAAAGCACAGAAGAACACTAAATTACTTGACAAAAGTAAAAGTGTTTGCATCTCTGAAGATGACCTTTCTGAGGCTGATTCATCAGATGAAGATCTTGATATGTCAGTCTCTTTGATCAAAAGATAGTTTAGAGATCTTCTTTTGAAGAGAAGTAAACGGTTCTCCAGAGATAAACCTCATTCATCAGTTAAACCTCATCGTGTTCCTCCTAAAAATAGGGATATTGACGAAACTGATGACGACGATATGCCTCGGTGCTTTAAGTGTAAAGGATTTAGTCATTTTGCAAATGAGTGTCCGAATCGCATAAAATACACTGGGAACAAAGGTCTTGCTGCAACTCTTGATGAAATATCTGATCACTATGATTCTAATGAGGATGAAAAGTCAAGTGTTTCACTTCTTTGCGAAAATATTGATTTTGATAATTGTAGCAATACATACATCAATCTTGATATTCTTTCGGAAGAAACCTCAACCGTTCTGGAAGAAAAAATTGATTTATCTGTTTCTGCTGGAAACTTTATGTCTGATTTTTCAGGTTCCACTATGTGTCTAGCAGCTTGCACACCTATGGCGTCTGAACCATCTTTCATGTTGACATGTTCTTATTGTTTGCTCAAAGGGCATGAACTATCAAAGTGTTACAAGGACAAACACAAGATAAGATACGTCAACAAACTTCAACGAAGAGCAAATCGATTAGCAAACAAGATCAAACTTGTTCAAAAATCATCTGAGGTATGTAAACTCATCTCATCTTCTAAGAAGTTAGTTTCCAAAGAAAGACTAGACCACTAGAGAAAAGGGTAAGGTCTAAAGTGTCTGAGAAAAAGAGTTCTATGAATTCCATTAAAAAGGAATATGGTGGACAGATTATTGTTCACCCCAGCACAACTTAAATTGTGTAGATTGTGCTTCTTGTCTCATGTGTCTATTCAAAAAAGAGACAAGAGTTTGCACTCTTCAGGCTTTAGGAAAAGAGAAAAAGTTTTTCTGTTTTGTTGTTTTTCCTCTTTTCTTTTGGAATTCTTCCATCTTTTCATATCTAATTGATATTGAAAAGGGTTTACTCTGTTTTAATAATAAAAGAGGGTTAATATCGACAATTCTTCCTTCTTTAGGGCCGTGAGTTATGCGTACGTGAATCCTTTTTAGTATATAAAGGTTTTGTAACCCTACATTCCTTTTTCCTTCTCTGAAAACTCTTTTTTATCACAAGATTGCTTGTTGAGTCTGATTTGTGAATTCCTCCCACAATCTCATACGTGTATGGAGAATCCAAGCATTATGTCTTCTGATGGAAAAGATGTTAATATGATTGTTAAGCCATCAATCATGAAGGAAAAAGATAAATCTCCTATATCTTCAACTTTGAAAAGAAAAAGGAGGAATGTAAGAAAACCAAGAGCTGTTCCGTCTAATCAACAGAAGTTCTCTGGGGTTTTTGAAGAGTTGAAGAACAAGAAAAGAGATTCAGGAAATAAAGGCTATTGTTTTTAGGACTCTCGAAATTCAGAAGGCCCTGGTTCGGCATCAGTCTAAAAGGCTTGTTGGAATTAACTCATTTCTTCATGAACCTTATGTTCCTACGGCTGTTGACGACAAGGAGTTCGGGGATGATAAAGAATTTTTTAGAGGTCTTAATGTCTAGGAAACTTCTTATGATAATTTATTATTGTGTTTTAAGAAGGATAACTAGTGTTTGGAATAGCCATTTTTGTGAGTATACATAGCTATTGCCAACATTTTCATCTTGCAATGTTTTTAGATTTATTTGTTTAAATTCTAAAGTTTATTTGGAAGATGATTTTTGCAGTATTAATCTTTATGATTTTATATAATGCAAATAGTTATGGGATATGTTGTTTACATCCGTGAACCTTGATTGTCCCATATTTGTTCAAAAGTTAACTCTATTATATGTCGATATGAAAGTATTGATAAAAGATAGAATGAACTTTTGACTACAAAAGTTAAGACTTTTATGTCATTATGCAAATATTGATGGAAGAAAGGATGAACTTTTGTTTCCAAAGATTAAGTCTATTATATGTCATTGTGCAAATAGTGATGAAAAATAGAATGAATCTTTGATTATTCCGCAGTATTGGTCTTTTCCTGATCCACATATTTGTGTATGTACTGTGTTGCTCCGTAAGGTATCTTATGTTGAGCATGGACAATTGGATTGATCATTTTCCTTGTGGTTAATTCAATTGAGATTTTTGGATATAAATTCATGTTTCATGTGATTTGTTAATGTCCAAAGAAATCCTTCTTTTCTTGTAAAAGTAAGGTCGCTCTTGTTGTTCTTTCGGGAATGACATTTTATGGGGGGGAGTTCTTAATTGAACTTGTGCTTAATTGCCAAATCTTTGTGGCGAGTGCGGCTGTGGAATATTGTAGGAGTTATCTTGTATCTGTATAAACTCCTTGATGAATGCATTTAGTTTCGGCTATTTGATGACATCTAAACAAGTTGGTATGTTGTTCTCTTTTGGTCATGAAGTATCTCTATGAAAATTTCATGAGGATCCCACTATTTTTCGTACCTTTGCCAATTGATATTGACAAAAATGGGGAGAATTAATATGTAGTTCACACTACAAATACATATGGTTTACGGATCATTATGTAAGGGGGAGTGGTTTTCATTGTGAGATGAAGTATTGACTAAGGGGGAGTGATACATATCACCATAGTATTGTTGTCAAAGTTGTGATACAATTGGACATTGATGCTGTATAATAATACTATGACACTGTATAACAATGATTGAGAGCAATTTTTTTCTCATTGTTATATCTACGAATCTTCAACAACTATGATGCCGAGTTGAACACATTTAGAATCATTTGAGTACTTGGAAGTGACGAAGATTTCGAGTAATGTTGAAGAACCAAGGAGATCAAGCATTTGGATGAGAAGCTACAAAGTTTATTTATTTTGTAATCCATATGTATTGATAGTTTTGTCACTAAAATTGACAAAGGGGGATATTGTTAGAGCACTGCTCGGTCGAACTCGCAAGCGTTGCTATCTCAAGCTTGTTTGTCAATGTTAGTGATCAAAACTATAAGTCTTGATTTCTAGTCTACTTATAGTAATGTCTCGGACTAGGATAGATTGTGTAGTTTAGCATTAGACTTCACGGCGTCCATCATTTGAAGACGAAGAACTACTAAGGAGAGATTGTGGAACTTCATCAACAAAAGGTATGTGGAGACTGAAACTCATCTATCACTTGAAAGTCTATTTCTACTCTATCTTCTATATTGAGACAAAAGTCATATTACTATAGTTTTCGATTATGCACATTTGAGGTTTCGAGCTGAGTTTAACTCGCTTACATATTTCTCTAAATATGTGTTGGTAAGATTTCGCTTCAACCAAGTTCATCTTATATTCTTGACGAAAGTCAAAAGATGATCATGTGAAAATCGCCGAGTAACATCTTACATGGTTTGTGTGATACAATCATTTGGTAGACTTTGAATGTTTCGTTATGATTATTTCAATAACTTGGAAATTGCTTTGATACTAATAGTGTGTGAAAACGGCTATTGTCATCCTCTAAGAATGTTTCAATGATTGAAATAGAGTTTAGAACACTTAACCAACATTGGATTATAAACATGTTATGTACTCTTGCATATATGTGATCCATGTCCATGAACCATAGTATGCGTACCTGTTGGTCTGAGAAGTCCGGGAACCTAAATATGCGTGCCCATACGCATACTAGCGTAAGGTTCATTTCTGGAAAATTCTGTTGGGTTTGGAGGTATGCGTACCCATTCGCATACTGGCGAAAACCAAACTTGGTCCAGCTACTTCAAGTATGCGTATCCGTTTGCATACTTGAGTGGTTAAAGTTCTAAAATCGGTTGTGACATGAACAAATACATTTATATAATAAGGAGTGCATTCTTTGCAAACCGTGGCTATAATGTTCATGAATTGATTCGAGTGAATCAAACCTTTTTTTCTTCAATTGTGTTCTTGTATACTTCTATGAGAATATAGCAATTGAACAAATCTTTAACTAGTTTCATTTGAGTTATTTGAACTAGTTATGGTTAAGATGAATAAGGTTTATATGAGAGTGGTCATATAGCTAACCTCGGTTAACTACTGTTGAGCCAACCTTGTGTACACGTTTAGGTATGGTTACATAAACCTAAATGAGGGTACATTTTATTTGTGTATAACAAGCTAAGTTCGATCTAACGGTTGAAAGATATTAGCTTGTATCTAATCAGGTTTTCATCTATCGGTGAATATTGAATGCTTTGTTACCAAGGTAACTTAGATTGCAAACCCTGATTTGAAAATTATATAAAGGAGAACTCTAACAACTGGGAAACCTAATCCCCACACCTCCTGTGTGATACTAGTTGCGACTAGAGTCGATTCTCCTTTAACCTTAGGTTTTTCATGAAACCCTGTAGGTTAACGACTTAAAGACTTCATTGGGATTGTGAAGCCATACCCAACTATTTTCTCTGTAGGTTTGTGTTCTTATCTTGCTTTGTTCTATCTTATCGAGTATTATCTTCTCTAAGATTTGCTCGAGATTTAATCTCCGATAGTTAAGATAAAAAGTAGTCAAAAACATCTTTGTCTCATCATTTGTGATTCCATAATATCTTGTTTCGCTACCATACGATTAAGATTATTGTGAGGTGATTGATAATACTAGGCTATTCTTCGGGAATATAAGTCTGGTTTATCAATTGGTTCCTGTGCACCTTAATTTATCAAAAGACGGAACAAAACTCGAGTATTTCTATGAGAAAGATTTATCTATTCCAATAGAATTTTCTGTGTGAGACAGATTTGTTTATCAAGTCTTCGACTTTAGGTCGTAGCAACTCTTAGTTGTGGGTGAGATCAGCTAAGGGAATCAAGTGCGTAGAATCCTGCTGGGGTTCAAAGACATAAGGAGCGCAACTGTACCTTGATCAATGTGAGATTGATTAGGGCTCAACTACATTCCAGTCCGAAGTTCATTGGTAGTAGGCTAGTGTCTGTAGCGGCTTAATACAGTATGGTGTTCAAAGCTGGACTAGGTCCCGGGGTTTTTCTGCATTTGCGGTTTCCTCGTTAACAAAACTTCTGGTGTCTATGTTATTTCTTTTTAGCATTATATTTTGTTATATAATTGAAATATCACAAGTTGTGCGTTGAATCGATCAATTGGTAAATCCAACCTTTGGTTGTTGATTGAAATTGATTGATCCTTGAACATTGGTCTTTGGTACCGTTCAAGTTATTTCTCTTATATTCAATCGGGCTCGCAAATTCCTATTTGCTGATCGCGGATTGAATTAAGAGATAGAGATATAAAACTCTTTGATATACTTTTCTATTGATTGAGTCTGACTGTCTAGTTGATTCTCTTGAAAGTATATTGGAGTTTGTCTATTCAGATTGCCGAACGAAATATTGGGTGTGGTTGTTGTACCCCGCTTTTTCAATTAGTATCAGAGCAGGCAAACACATTAAAGACCTCATAAGTCTGTGTTTGTAGCGATCTGAGTATGGACATAAATGTTATCTCTATAAACATACCACCAGTCTTCGATGACTCAAATTACTTATGGTAGAAAATTGCTATGCGTGTCTTTCTTCAAGCGCGTGATTTTCAATCATGGGTCTATGTGGTTAATGGCTATGATCCTCCGGAAGTTACAAAAGGAGATGTAACAGTTCCAAAGGATATTGGTGAATATGATGCTGCCGAGATTCTTGCTGCAAAGCAAAATTATGACGGATTAAATGCTATTATCCATGCCATTACCCTAGAGATCCAACATCATGTGATTACTTGCACAAAGTCTAAAGATGCTTGGGATATCTTAAAAACCGTATTTGAAGGGAATACTAGTGAAAAAGAAGCTATGCTTCAAAACCTAAATTCTGATTGGGAAAACCTTCGTATGGCAGATGAAGATTCGTTTGATGAGTTTAATCACAAAGTGTATGGAATTGTTAATGCATCTTTTGCGTTGGGTAAGATTATTCCTGAAAAGGACATTGTGATGAAAATTCTCAAATCATTGCCATCTAAATACGATTCTAAGAAGCATGCCATCGTTGAGGGAAATAATCTTGATACCCTTTCCAGAAATACTCTTATTGGAAAGCTAAAGATTTTTGATCTTGAAATATGTCAAAGAGAAAAACGTCACTTGCTAGTCAACTCTGTTGCTACATCTGATAAAAAGTCTCGACATCCTAAATTGATTGATACAAGAAATGAGAATTGTTTTAATTCAACTCTTTTACTGTTTATACAACAGTTAAAGAAGACTCTTAGACAGAATAAAAGAAAGTTTCAAAATAAAAATCATTTAATCAATAAAAGGGATAGAAAAGTTCAGAAAAACTATGATAATGAGACTTGTTCCAAGTGCTACAGAAGTGTCCATGATTCTTCCAAAAGTTCTGATGAGGAGTTTAGTGAGTTAACTAAAGCATGGATGGCGACTCTTGACTAATGTCCTGAGGAAAACATCTGTGAAGGTTCTCTTAACTTCCTTGTTGATAATCATGCTTATCCCCCTAAGAGTCTTGATTATTCCACGATACACAATCTTACTTCCCCAGAAGAGTTTCAACTGGAAAAGGAATCCTTAATCAAAAGGATTGATAATCTGGAATGTCAACTGCTTATTTTAAGATAAGAAATTGATGTCTCTCGCAATTATGATCCTACTAAGATACATCGAACTTTTTCGATTGACTCTTCTTGGGACTATCAGCAAGTTACTCCTGAATCTATATCATTCTCAAATCACCTTGACAAAAAGAATGATGTAGAAAAATACAAGGACATACCAAATGGTTTGGTTCTCTTGTGTGAAGATCAGGATCATCTAGATACAGTGTGCACAAGGTATCAAGAAAATCTCTCTTCTGCTAAATCTTGTTTTCATAAGATAAAAAGGAAATCTCCTAAGAAACCTTCATCTCTTTCAAAAGAGATTTCCAAAGTCATTCATAGTTTACGAAAATCAACAGACAAGGTATTCGAAACTGTGCTGAAAAGGAAAAATGATGCACATAACTCTTCTTTCTTAAAGACAAGACAGAAACAAGGAATAACAAATATTTCTTATCCTCATAAGAAACCTCCCAGTCATGTTTTGGATTGGAGAGATTAAGTTCTGTAATAAGGTTTAAGATGGTTCTTGTTGTTTTATCTCTTGAAAAAGAACCATAATCTTCAAGAGGGTTGTGATGAAATATTTTTTGATTCTCTAGTTTGTCTCTGTTCTTCTTGTGGCTCCTTTTTGAGCCAAGAACCGTTTAAGTTCATAAACGGCTTTTCCCTGAAAGATTTTTTCCTGGGGATAACCAATTTATGTTAGGGTTTTGGTAAAAGGTATTTTTGGATATTTATCCCCTGTCTTCCTTCTTTTTAAGATGAAGATTTCTTCCTAGTGAAAGCATTTTCATTTATCTCTTTTATCATGTCCTCATCAAGTCTTTCAAGCAAATAAAGTGATGTCTGGACTGCTTTTTTTCCCTCTAAGAAGATTCATTTTGATTCTTTTGATAGTGAGATGTGCTCTGACAAACGCGATTCCTATCTTGATAGGAATCCCTCTGTCTATCCTTTTGATAAGCTCTCTTTAACCATGAATCTCATCTTGGAACAAGTAAGTGCCCTGAAGAGTGAACTTGAATCTTCCTCCAAAAGACTTGAAGAAAAGATGGATAATCTTGAATCCAAGATTGATCTAATAGAAGATGAGCTTGGTGAATATAGTGAATATGAGAAGAACATTCAAAGTAAGTGAAATGTTATGGGAGTTGTTTGTTTTTAATAAATGTCTAGGAAACTTCTTATGAGAATTTATTCTTGTGTTTTAAGAAGGATAACTAGGGTTTGGAATAGCCATTATTGTGAGTACACATAGCTATTGCCAACGTTTTCATCTTGCAATGTTTTTAGATTTATTTGTTTAAATTCTAAATTTTATTTGGAAGATGATTTTTGTAGTATTAATCTTTTTGGTTTTATATATTGCAAATTGTTATGGGATATGTTGTTCACATCCGTGAACCTTGACTGTCCCATACTTGTTCAAAAGTTAACTCTATTATATGTCGATATGAAATTATTGATAAAAGATAGAATGCCTTTTGACTACAAAAGTTAAGCCTTTTATGTCATTATGCAAATATTGATGGAAGAAAGGATGAACTTTTGTTTTCAAAGATTAAGTCTATTATATGTCATTGTGCAAATAGTGATGAAAAATAGAATGAATCTTTGATCATTCAGCAGTATTGGTCTTTCCCTGATCCACATCTTTGTGTATGTACTGTGTTGCTCCGTAAGTTCTATTATGTTGATCATGGGCAATTGGATTGATCATTTTCCTTGTGGTTAATTCAATTGAGATTTTTGGATACAAATTCTTGTTTCATGTGATTTGTTAATGTCCAAAGAAATCCTTCTTTCTTGTAAAAGTAAGGTCGCTGTTGTTGTTCTTTCGGGAATGACATTTTATGGGGGAGAGTTCTTAATTGAACTTGTGCTTAATTGCCAAATCTTTGTTGGGAGTGCAGCTGTGGAATATTGTAGGAGTTATCTTGTATCTTTATAAACTCCTTGATGAATGCATTTAGTTTCGGCTATTTGATGGCATCTAAACAAGTTGGTATGTTGTTCTCTTTTGGCCATGAAGTATCTCTAAGAAAATTTCATGAGGATCCCACTAGTTTTCGTACCTTTTCCAATTTATATTGACAAAAAGGGGGAGAATTAATGTGTAGTTCACACTACAAATTCATATGGTTTACAGATCATTATGTAAGGGGGAGTGGTTTTCATTGTGAGATGAAGTATTGACTAAGGGGGAGTGATACATATCACCATAGTATTGTTGTCAAAGTTGTGATACAATTGGACTTTGATGCTGTATAATAATACTATGACACTGTATAACAATGATTGAGAGCAATTGTTTTCTCATTGTTATAGCTACGGATCTTCAACAACTATGGTGCTGAGTTGAACACATTTAAAATCATTGGAGTACTTGGAAGTGACGAAGATTTCGAATAATGTTGAAGAACCAAGGATATCAAGCATTTGGATGAGAAGCTACAAAGTTTATTTATTTTGTAATCCATATGTATTGATAGTTTTGTCACTAAAATTGACAAAGGGGGGGATTGTTAGAGAACTGCTCGGTCGAACTCGCAAGCGTTGCTAGTTCAAATGACTCAAATGAACCATATTCATATCAACCATATTCATCTTAACCATAACTAGTTCAAATGACTCAAATGAAACTAGTTCTAGAGTTGTTCAATTGTTTATATTCTCATAGAAGTATACAAGACACAATTGAAGAAAAATCGATTTTGATTCACTCGAATCAATTCATGAACATTATAACCATGGTTTGCAAAAGATTGCATTCCTTATTATATAAATGAGTTCATGAACAAACCGATTTTAGAACATAACCTACTCAAGTATGCAAACGGGTACGCATACCTAAGTGGCCGGACCAAGTTTGGGTTCGCCGGTACGCGAGTGGGTACGCATACCTTCCAAAACTCAGTTAAATTTTCGGAACTTGAAACCCACGCCAGTACGCATACCGGTATGCATACTAAGTTCCCGGACTTCCATAACCAACCAGTACGCATACGGGTATGCATACCATGGTTCCCGGACTTGGACAACACATATGCAAGTACGCATACTGTGTTATATCCAATCATGGTTATTTGTTCTAAACTCCCATTTCAATCATTGAAACATTCTCGGAAGACGACAATAGCTGTCTCACACGAACTATTAGCTTCAAAGCAATTTTCAAGTGATCGAATGATCAATACGAAACATTCCGAGTCTACATCAAATGACTGTTTCACACAAATCATGTAAGATGTTACAAGGCGATTTTCACATGATCATCTTTTGACTTTCGTCAAGAATATAAGATGAACATGGCTAAAACGAAAGCTTACCAACACATATTTCAAGAAATATGTAAGCGAGTTAAACTCAGCTCGAAATATCAAATGTGTATAATCGAAGTCTATATAGCTATACGACTTTTGTCTCAAATAGGAGATAGAGTAGATAGACTTTTGAGTGATAGATGAGTTCACGTCTTCACATACCTTTTGTTGATGAAGTTCCACAAGATCCCCTTAGTAGTTCTCCGTCTTCAATCGATGAATGCCGTGAAGTCTAATACTCAACTACACATACTATCCTAATCCGAGACTTAGCTATAAGTAGACTAGAAATCATGACTTATAGTTTTGGAAACTAAACTTAACAAAAACATTGAGATAGCAACGTTTGCGAGTTCGACCGAGCAGTGCTCTAACATTAACTACTAGAATGGGGGGAGTGATTGAAAAGGTAGTTTCTCCATGACAAGGGGCTTTCATTAAGGGGAGAAATATACAAAATCAAATTATGTTAGCATCTGAACTAATAAATAAAATGTAGACAACTAGAAGAGGTGGTAATGTGGGTCTAAAGTTGGACATAACACAAGCTTATGACTCTCTTAGTTGGGATTTCTTATTTCAAGCTATGTCTTCATTTGGTTTTTCAGCTCAACTGATTCACTGGTTACAGGTGTTATTTCAGTCCACTAGAAATCTCTGTAATGGTTAATGGTGGTCCAGCAGGATACTTCTCTATTGGCAGAGGTTTAAAGCAAGGTGACCCTCTTTCACCTATATTGTTTGTTATTGCTTAGGAAATCTTAAGTAGGAGAATTTCTTATTTGGTTCAAGAGAGAAAATTAATTCCAATGGTTAATAAAAATGGCATTCAACCATCACATATTTTCTTCGCTGATGATATTTTTTTGTTCTGCAATGGTGATAAGAGGAACATTAATAAACTATTGAAAATTTTGAAAGATTATCAGCAATCATATGGTCAAGTGGTAAGTCTGGAAAAAAGCAAGTGCTTTGTGGGAGGCACTATTGAAAGAAGGAAGGTTCAAATTGCTAATAACTATGGCATGCCACTTTCAAAGTTTCCAGATAAATATTTAGGAGTTAATTTGATACCAGGAAGAATTAAATCATGTCATGTTTGGGACTGCGTAGATTTACTACAGAACAAAATGCCTGGTTGGATGGGTAAAATGTTATCTTTTCAAGAAAGACTTATTCTGGTGAAACATGTGTTATGAAGTATACCAATATACAATATGTCTGTGTATAAATGGCCTAGGAAAGTCTTGCTTGAGTGTGACATAATAATTAGAAATTTTCTCTGGTCAGGAGATCCATCTAAGAAGAAACTGCTGACAGTAAAATGGGAAGATGTTAATGCTCTATTTGCAGAAGGGGGTCTGGGACTAAGAAGCTTTGTAGACATCAACAAATCACTCCTCATGAAACTGACTTGGAAAATGCAGAATGGCGATGATGAATGGGAAAAAAAAATTCAAGCTAAATTTAAAGATAAACATGGTGTGTGGATAACTCAAGAATGGGATAAAATGAGTTCTTGATGATGTTTTTAATAACTCAAGATGGATTGTAGGAGATGGAGAAAGTATCTCAATATGGAATGACATCTTGATCACAAGTAAGCCATTAAGAACTTTGTATCCTGATAATTCTTTTATGCTGTAGAATCCTGAGCTTAAGGTGATGCAATTGTGAAGAGATAGTGAATGGGTAATACCTTCTGAAATCTCAAGCATGATTGATATAAATGATCTACCGGTGGTGGATGGGTAGAAAGATAGGAGAATCTGGATATGGTCAAAAACTGGAGATTTTACAGTTGCTACTGCAGTGAACTGTATAAGGAAGAAATACCTTGAGCTACATTGGTCCAATTTTTTTTAGAAGAACACATTTAATCCTAGTGTATCAAGCAATATATGGAAGGTGCTGAGGGGTATATGGACCACAAATGAGAACATGAGGAAAAAGGGCTTCAATTTAGCATCAAGATGTTCTCTTTGTAATCAAGCTGAAGAATCCACTGACCATATACTCTGGTACTGTAATTTTAGTGAGAAAATTTGGCAATGGATAGGTGGAATGTTTGCTTTCTTTAACCCTATATCTTTTGAGGAGATTCTTACTCTGGCAAGATCTAAAAGCCCAGCTGTAAAGGAAGTTTGGAGGTCTGATGCTTTCATAACTATGAAAGAACCGTGCTTTCTTAGAAACATAGTAGTTTATGATGGTGCACATCCAAATGCAGAGGATTTAAAGCAGAAAATAGTTCAGTTTACTAAGGAATGTGAAGTCAGGATGAAGGGGTAATATGTGGAATACAGTGGAGGACTTGTAGATTCTTAAATCTTTTGGCATGAAATGCAGGAGAGTAAAGAATTATAAAATCCAGGAATGTTTTTTCTCTTTTCCCACTGGAAATCAAATTCTATTATGTTGTGATGGAGCTGCAAGAAATTACCCTGGAGAGGCAGGATATGGCTTTGTTGGCAGAGATAATGCAGGTACTGTTTTGATAGTTGTTGCAGGTGGAATGGGTATTGCAACTAATTTCATGGCAGAGGTGTTTGCTGTAATAAATGCATGTGAATGGGCAATAAGTAAGGGTTTCTTACATTTATGCATTAGGACTGATTCTATATCAGTCATCAATTCATTTTCAGCTAGGATAATCCCATGGTATGTGCAAACTAGGTGGAATAAAATAGTAGATACTCTGGTCAGTTATAGCTTTATACACAGTTACAGAGAGATTAACTTCTCTGCTGACAGTCTTGCAAAGATGGAAGCTACTTTACTTAGAGGTGATAAGAGAGTTTTCCTGAGTAGACTCTCTTTTATGTTAAATATGGAAAATCCAGGTACTACATATTACAGGTTTGGGTAATTTGGAGGTTAATGCTTGCCTGTAAGCATTCAGCCATGAGAGTTTTTTCTCTTTACTTTGAGTGATTTTTTGTAATTCTTTTTTGGAATCAATAAAATTTTATTATTAAACAAAAATAAAATAAAAAATAGTTGCACAAAACTATATCTTGATTTCTAGTCTACTTAAGTCAAGTCTCGGACTAGGATTAGGATTTGGTAGTTGAGTATCAGACATCACTGAATAATCCTCGAAGATTGAAGATTGAAAATCAAATGAAGTACATTTGGAGAACTTCGTCAACAAAGAGGTATGTGAAGACAGAACCATTCTAGTTACTCACAATTATTACCATTTTATCTATATGAGACTATGTCGTATGACTTCTAATAGATTTAATATTGCAAAGAAGAAGTTTCGAGTTAAGCTTATCTTTCTAAACATCAAAATATGATTCAAGCAATGGATGTTCATAGGTCCTTAGCAATCTTAGTTCGAAACAATTTATTTTTCAAAGAACTATGTTTTTGGGTAATTTGAAAATTGCCTAGGCAATAATATTTATATCTATGACGGTTGAGAATGTATCAAACATTAAAAAGAGAGTTTTCAGAACTACTGAAATCAGGGTAGGTACGCGTACCTACGCATACCATGGATATCTGAAGTTCCGGAACATAGGTTAGTACGCATGTCCACGCGTACCATAGTATTCTGAATTCGTGAATGGCGGAGGTAAGCATACCAATTATGCGTACCTAAAGAGCTTGTGTTCGTGAATAGCCTTAGGTTACGCATACCCAGTACGCGTATCTTGTCCATATGAATTCAGGAACTGGTTCATAGATACGCGTACCCTTTCGCATACCTACACATTATGTATTAGCAGATGCACATGAACTATTTTCACAAATATGTTTAGCATTGCTACAACACTCGTGAACACTTCTAAGACATTTTGATCCCTAAAACACCTTGCGACTATAAACAATAATCAACTAAAGTTAAATAAAGTTTAATAAAACAAATTGTACTTTTAACGTAACTTTCGATTCCGGAGTTCCTTAAAATCACTAAAATCCACGATTTAGCAGCATAATTTTTTTTTTAAAATCTGCAGTTTAAATATTATGCTTGCATAAAACTTGTCTATGAGAGTTTTATGGTTTTAATGCTTGTTTTTGTAATACTCATATAGTTGAGTTAGTATCCATAAATCGTCTTGTACCCCTTTCCCTTCTTCTCAGGTTTTTTCCCATTTGGCTTTGCTGACAAGGTTTTAACGAGGAAACATCTCACTGACGTTGAACTTTTATTCAAAACATTGATATTGTGCTCCTTTTCCTTCGTTCAAATTTTGTCCCATTGGATTTTACTGGCAAGGTTGTTAGAGCATAGCTCGGTTGAACCCACCAAGCGTTGGTATGTCAAGTTTGGTTGTCATATTTTAGTATCAAAACTCATCTAGAGTCGCTTGATTAAATACTAGAGTCAACTTCGTTTAGGTTAGACTAGAAAGTCTAGCTAGGAATGTTGAGACATACAAGTATTACTCCGAAGACCTGAAGAATTAGAAGAAGTAACGACTACAACGAAGACATCATCCTTCCACTTGAGGTTATTAATATTAACTTGATCTTTTTTCCATTCCTAACGTATCTTTCAAGTCATATTATATTGAAAACAGAACATGCGAAGCTGTATATATATAATACTCTAGTGGTTAGACTTGGTAATATTATTATGATCAAAGTGTCAAGGAATTTATTAAATTACGAAGTATAAACGCTTATCTTTTGGAACTTCGTAAATACGACATCAACATAATATTTGTATTTAGTTACTTGATTATGTGTAAGATATAGGTGTGATTTCATCCTAGAAAACTATGTATTATTACATTGGTTTAAGGAAGTAGATGTATGAACTTGTTTCATAATAGAAAGGGAAATCATGATTGGTCCAGTTATTTATTGAATATACTTTGGATGACCAATTCAAGATGACAAGGTAGAACCTATCTTAACTTATGTTGGGAATTGAGGTATAACCGGTTATAGCCTATACTTTGTAGCATATTGTAATCGGTCACAAGCTACTTTGTAAAGCAAGGTGTAACCAGTCATAAGCTACATTGGGAAGTTAGTTGTAATCGGTCACAAGCTACTTTTGTATGCAAGGTGTAACTGATCACAAGCAAATTTGGGAAGTTAGTTGTAATCGGTCACAAGCTACTTTGGGAACCAAGGTGTAACAGATCACAAGCTAATTTTGGAAGCAAGGTGTAACCGATCACAAGATACTTTTGGAAGCATGGTGTAACCGGTCACAACCTAGTTTGCGAAGCATGGTATAATCGGTCACAACTTAAATTGTGAGTCATGGTAGAACCGATCCCAAGAAGCATAACCGATTTTCCAATATTCACGTATCTCTTTATGTTTTGTGTGATCTTGGAATTAGGGTTTGCTGAGAAACTCAAGATGTCGACATTATTTGAACATGTACATAACTGTTATCATTAATTGTTCAAAGATATTCCTTGATACTCAAGGTGATCCCAAACCGAAATATTGAAAAGCATTTAATTATGATTTTCATAATATATGTTTTAATTATCAGCAATTAAAGCATATCATCTGGAAAATATTATTAGTTAATGTGCTACACCAATAATAGAAATTTTCTAAGAGAGATTTCAGAAATATGGTTTGGTAATTAATTGGAAATAAGAAAACCGAAATTAGGTACTTTAATGAATATCTTGAGAATATTTTCGGTTCGGAATTTCCTTGTTGTCCAAACAACCCTGGTCTATAAATCCTTGAGTTTGCATTTCTTGCAAACTATTCTAAGAGCCAGGCAAACTTCATTCGTGTTGTTTCTGGTAGAGCCGTCTATCCGGAGAGGAAAGTTTCCTAATTAGCTGAATCTCTTACGACCTCTCGTTTAAAGACTTCTGCCGGGTCAAGAATCTCTACGAGTACCGTGGTGGGAAACTATATAATTGCATTGTTATTTTAGTTTTCGATTATTGATTTGATCGACTAACAGTTGTTGAAACTTTGATTGCACCTAGTTTGATTATTCTTGAAAGCCTTCTCTTCTAACATAAGGGTCACTCAAACTAGATCAAAGTATGGACGGGATCATTGGAACCATTTTAAGATCTAAAGACATCTTGTGATAATCCAATGTTAACAGACTTCGTTCTGTATGTGATTAATCACTAGAGGTTTCAAGTTTTGCTGTCCAGGTTATTGAATACAATTGAAGATTTGAAGACGAAGAAGATTTTCTTATTAGTTTTTGTATCTTGCGAATATAGTGCACAAACCTTGATCGTCAGGGATCCAACTAGAATCATGTTTATCTTTGATAGACTTGATTATCTAGTTGTGTGAGATCGGCATCACTTTATAGTTACTCTTTGAGTTCTATATTGATTGATTGCGAATCTAAAATTGATTATTTCTGTAATCAAAGTTTAGATTGATCTAACCAGACAAAGGAGTTTATTAGTTTAAACGGAAAAGCCTTTGTCAACGACTCATAAATATTTTATTATCAAATATTGAATAGAGTGGTTACCAAACAGCTTTATTCTTTACTGTTTGGAATATGATCAAAAGGATTGGTGATTCACGTGCGTGACTCTAGAAATCAAAGGCGCGGGGATACTGAGGAAACTAAGTAGCTATGGGTAGTATACTTGGTCTCAACTATACGAAGTTGGTATTAGATTTTGTATAGCGGCTTAATTATGAGAGTATTTAAAACTGGACTAGGTCTCAGGTTTTTTTTGCATTTGCGGTTCCCTCGTTAATAAAATCTTGTTGTGTCATTTACTTTATTTTCCGCAATTATAATTTGGTTGTTATGATTTAAAGTAAATACACTTGTACGTTAATTTCTTGTCACTTGATATTGATCCTATAGTGTTTCAGTTTTATACCGTACCTATTATCAAGTGAATATTTTATTGTTGTATTGTCTCGATATCGTATCCACAGACGATCACACAAAGTGTATACCATAGTTGTTGTATTGTCTCAACTTTGTCCTTAAATGATCATACTCGGTATCAGACTTATAGGTTGATGTTTGAAAGATTGTGGTATATTCGGGTACTCTCGTATTTTCAAAGGTTTTAGTGAGGAAATTTATTCAACATAATGGTCATCCAAGACCAAAAACACACATTCGTAACAACTTTCAAGGGTTATGAATGATGTTTATTCAACATAGTAGTCATACTGATTTTTTGATCAACTGTTATTCACATAATATGAATGATGTTTGATCAAGCACCCATGAATATCAAGTTCATATAAAGACAAAAAAACATCAGTAATTATGGAAAATATTAAAATAGTTATAAAAACAAAACAAAATCAAGGAAAAAGCTATATCATAAATAACAAAAGTGATCGCAGACCATAGGGATTCATGAATGCGCACACATATTTATCAAACAACCAAAGTTAGATGTGGACATATGTAAAAAATAAATAAAATTCTTTTATTTATGTTGTAGAGAAGTTGTTCATGATAACGGGTTGAGAAATAAAGAACATACAAAAAAGTAGAGGGGAATAAAAAACGAGAATTCTAATAATGTATATCGGTATATGGAATAAAAAGATATATGACTCTATTTATAGAGTTTAGGTACTTGATGTCCAAATAATAAGGTCCCAGTAAAGTGGGCATCTACATAATAAACTTCTGTTATAACAAAATCAATTAAATTGAACATATATCTGAGGTATAATGCATTTAAGAAAAAAAATATACTCACGATAATTAATCCTCGATCCTCCTCGCTGATATTCAGTCGTCCTTACCAACTTGGATCACTGTTTCGAGAAGCTACTTAGAAAATTAGAGGATATAAGGATCAAAAGTACACCAATACTTCGAGACACAAAATTTCAATCCGATGATGTCCTAAGTATTATCGTTTGAGTCATTGTATGCCATTGAAGCCCTAAGCTTTTATTATTTACTTTACAAGTTGTGCGACTATTTTATCTTTTTCCGATTAACTTCTCATACTCCAACATGAAAAGCATGAAGTTTTACTCATTCTTGATTTATAGTTATGTTTTTCACTTAGAACTCCACTTGGACTTCCAGGATCCTTTGTTGTCATGTTTAGTCAGATCAAAATCGAGTTTTTTCTTTCCTCTTTCAGTTCTTCTTCCATTCAAACAAAAACTTAATTATTTTACTTTATTCTTCTTTCTAATAACGTTGGGTATGGTTGACCGTTGGGTTGTATGAGTCGGCATGTTTTCAAATAAAATGACTTGTTATTTACTTTTATAAAATCACTGGGATAGTATTGAAATATGCCTGGTTCACCAGTTCTCTAATCCGTTCCAGTTTCCCGATCTTCTTTCCAAAATACTCTTCGTGTTTATGTTTTCCGTGATTGATCTCAAAGTAGATAAATTTATTTTTATTTTAAAATTATACACATGAACTGCACGTGCACGAATAACTAGAGGGTAGCGGTAGTGTTAACAGAAGGGACGGTTTGCCTATTATGAATTAATAAGGGAGGTAACACAAATTATCATATTATCCAGGGGTAACGCAAAAGAAACTCTTTTATTTAACATATGAATTATAAAATAAATTCATTGGATTATTTGCATCCAATCCGTCCACTCGCTCTTCCATTGTATGCAAATTCCTTTTATTGTTAGATTAGATGCAGACATCAAATTTAAAATCCGACATGTATTGGATTGGATGTGAATGTGATTAAAATGGTCTAATCCGGACCATGCTCACCCTTACCCAGACCAGACCCTGCTTGTCCAAAGCCACAAGCTCGAAGGAGACAAAGGGATGAGGAAGATTAAAACAATGACCTCACTAAAAAAAATAAAAGTATCAGATTTCCTTCCCCATCCTCATTATAGGTGTTTGGGTGTGATAGACGCATTTATGTGTCTATTTTCATTTCTATTGTGTATATTGTTAGTACCCATTTTTGTACTTATTTTGGTATTTTATCTCTTTGTAGGTGTTTTTGGAGAAATAAGCTTTTGCGGCGAAATTAGCTCGAAAAGTGTTTTTTGCGCTCATGGGAAAAAAATTACTAAGGGGCACCCAGATTACTAAGGGGTATCCACTTGCTATTCGCACCCTTGGTCCGGATAAAGGGAGGTCATCCCCTACCTTTTGAATTTTGGAAATTGGCGGGAAAAGAAACCAGCACACAGGCAGATTTAGGGTTGGAGTTTTGATCGATTTTTATGGTGATTAAAGGGATGAAATTGATTGGGTTTACTCCTTAGGCCTAAAAAGGCCTGGTAAAGTCTTTGTATTGAACCCAAATTGGCTAGAGATCGAATTAGAGCAAAACAGAGGCGTTGGAAGTTTACCGGGTTCTGTTATCGGATTTGGGGCAGTTATAGTTGGAGTTGGGCGTAGAATTTGTTTCGTGTTATCCTGTTAGTCCAAAACAGGATTGATATGCGTCATAGATTCGAAAAAATAGGCATCAATTCTCGGTTCTTGTAAAACAGGGAGAGATTTATTATCGGGATATTTTCTTGGTTCTATAGATTGGGATTACGTGCATATAAGAGTATAAGATTCTCTGTTTATTCGATACTATCATTGGGAGATTCTTGGACGTCAGATTTAACTCAGAAGACGCGTGCAGAGAAGGTTAGAAAGATATAATCCCGTAACTTGCTGAAAAAGAGAAACGAGAATATTTGTGGATTAACTCGAGAGATTTTTGGTCTGGTGGCTATATATAGGTTGATTCGAGTCATAAAAAGGGGGATGAACACTTTAGGGGAAGTCCACAGAGCCGAGAAATCAAAGTTGAAGAAAACCTGCTGCTGCTGCTGAAGAACACGAAGAACTTCGACCCACACCGAACCGTCGCAGAAGCAGTCTTATATTCAAAGCTTTTATCGTTTTCACTATCGTTGTTTAATACTTTCAGCGACCATTACTTTCCTTACAAAAAGCTTTCTGTAACTACAGCTCGTCCTTCTTAATAAAATCACCTTATTTGAGCAATGAAATCAACTTTTGATCATATTTCTATTATGAGGAGCTAAACCCCTTAGCCGAGGCGACGGAGGAAGCCATTGTTCCATGAAAAGTGGTATATTTCTATTTTAATTATTTTTGTAGTCTTTCACATGATTATTTGCATATAACTAATATTGGAAAATTGATTTTTATTGAGTGGTTGTGAATTGTTTTGATGGAACATGCTAGGTTTTAAAATTTTTGATGTTTCATGCTTTATGTTTACAATTGTTACTTCAAAAATCTATTAGAGGCAATAAATTAGAATCACTTTAAAAGAAAGAATTGCATGAATATTGATTAGATTGTATCACTTAATTGGTTAATGGTGGAATCCAAAGTCTCGGTGTCTTTTTATAATTTTGATACAATTTTATTTGAGCTATCTAATTTAATTAAGTCTAAAAAAAATCCTTCACAAGTCTTAGAGTTCGAATCAATTTTTACTACAACTACAAAACACATCAGGGTGTAAGTTTGATATTGTACCCAGAAATTAAATAGAAGAAGTAGAAGATTTTAGAACCATGACCTCAGAAGCCTACTCCACTGGATTTTCCCGAGTGGCAAGATAGTTGATATTGTAAAAATTATAATATATTACCAATGAGTGTTCCTTCTTACATAGTTCATGATATCCAATGTCACAACTGCAAGTTAATTTTAGGGTTCCATCAAGATTCACTTTTTTTTTAAACTAATGAGCAGTCAAAATATTAGAATAAGGATTGAAGTCTCTCACTTTTATAGAGCTCAGTTATGTTAGTAGAGGGGCTTCTATGAACTAAAAAAATAATAAAAAACTGATGTTTGGTCGATTATATTATATACTAATGATAGATGTTTGAACATTTAGTATTTTACTGGATATCTGTATGTGAGGTATCTTTCAAGTATGAATTGTTTAATTTATGATTCATAAGTTGCATCTTTTTTTTCTGGAAAGAAATAACATCTTAGCCTTGCAAGATCTACTCAATTTATTAAACAGTTGTGGATTCGTTTTTGCTCAAACTATTAAACATAAAGGTGTCTTTGGTTGTTTTAGAAATTGTTGTTCATCTTTTCCATTCCAATAATTAGGTTTTATTGATCAGACTCCTTGAAGGTGGTTTAACTTTTGATATAGTGTTATGGGGTACTTGATCATATGTAGTGTATGATGTCCAATGTCACAGTTGCAAGTTGATTCCAGGATTTCATCAAGTATCCTTTGTTTACTATTGAGTAGTCAAAGTGTTAGAAAAAGGACTGGACTCTGTTACTTCTACAGAGCTCAATTATACTAGTAGAGGGGTTTGCAACTTTCTTATTCCAACAATTAGGTTTCACTAATCAGACTCCCTGAAGGTGGTTTAAATTGTGTAAGATGTGATAGATAATATAATAAATATTCCTTCTTCTTCCCTTAACAGGGTATAATAACTTTTTAATGATTTTTTTCTTCCAAATTGTGTCAGCCTGAATGTAAGCTTTAACACTTAATTATACATTTGATTCTAAGGTTCATAAACCAATATCACAAGTATGCTGTAACTATTGTTTCTCCAAGCAATGTGATATCAAGTAACCTTCCAATGACATCACTCAAGATATACTATTGTTTCTCCAAGCAATGTGATATCAAGTAACCTTCCAATGACATCACTCAAGATATTTCAGTATGTTAACATTGGATTTCAATAATTTAAAAGAAATTAAATAAATTAATTAGGTATATTTCAAGAATTATTCCATGTTTTATTATATACTCATACTAAACAAGCTTATCTTTTTGAAACATAGAGAATATTAATTTAAAAAAATGTTACAAATATGAGATAGAGGTGGAGTATATTTGTTTTTTTAGTTCCTAACCTCATGGAGGTAATTCTTTCCCTCAACCTTTTAATACCAATTTTAGTGCTGAATATATTAACAAGCGATAAAAATATGAATCATATTTTATGTTTTTAACACTTAAGAAATATTTTTACTATTAAATTAATAGTAGTACACATAATAAATATATTAAGATAATATATTTACGTTATCCAGTTTTTCCATGGCTTATATAATACATATATACCAATAGTATATATAATTTAGAGGAAGAAATTAATTGATTATCTCTAAGTTATATGAAAATACATGTTTAAAAATGAGCGAATCAGCTAATATTACTAGCATTAAGATTTAAACATGCCTTTTAATACTTTGAACATTAATAGTGTAAAACCATAAGAATATACATTAATCACTTACAACATTCTTTAAAGTGTCAACATACGTCGTGAGTTTCTTCTCAACGGGTGTTTTGTATGCGTAACACGATTGTGATACCATCATTTGCCAACGAATCAGCTCGAACATCGCGAACATCAACATGCAATAATGCATATCGCTCTACTAAACTTTTGCTTAGGGTAGTGTCCCGTCACTAGGATCTTGTTTTCGCATTCCATACATATAAGGAATCATAAACATACTCATTAGATTATACAAACAGTGGATTATAATGTTTATTTAACCGTATTGTTTAAATTATATCAACAGAGGAACAAGTGCTCGTAAAACATTTTAAATTCTCCCCACGACCAAATTTCATGAACAATAATCATATGCTCTCCATGAACATGCTTGTTAATGAAGGGAAAGTGAACACTAGCATCAAAGTAAAGTAAGGTTCACGGACCTGTTGACCCATTTCATTATCATGTTCATCATCATTATCAATAATCCTTCTACTGGAACCTTCCCCGCGATTGTTTTTCTTCCTACTAAACATGCTTGATCGAAGTTAAAACACAAAGATAATATGGAACTTATCGAGGTCCACGGACTGTTGAAAATGGTGGTTTCTCAACTTGCTGGTAAAATGTGAAATTTATAATAACCCGTTGAGGGGAAATTCACTACGATTCTAACTACAACACCTGCACTTTTCGCATGGCACATGCTCAAACATGCGTCGTTGGCATGAAATGAAGCTTCATTTCAAGCTTTGGTTGCGCGTTAGGCCGTTAGGGCATTGATAGACACATTTTTTATATTTGACTTGATCTCAATTATGTATTTTGTTAGTGCTTATTTTTGTACTTATATTGGTGTTTTATGTCTTTGTAGGTGTTTTTGGAGAAATAAACTCTTATGGAAAAATTGGTTCGAAAAATGTTGTTTGCGCTCCCCCCCCAAGAGAAAAATTACTAAAGGCACCCACAAAAAGTGTTAAAGGCATCCATAAAATTACTTAGTGCACACCCAAAAAAACTGAGGGCACCCCACTGTTGAATAAGTGCTAAAGGGACTCCGCAGACGAATAGGGGGACTCCATCATCTTCTCAAAATTTAAATATGATTTTTGGCCGGAAAAACATTGCATTGGGTTTGATTTTTGGTCAAGTTTTAGAGAAACTCAATCGCTGATTTTTGATGGGATGGGCTTCTTAGAGCTAAACAGGGTTGGTATATGCGTTTGATTCGATTATAATTGGCTGGATAATCACCGATTGAAAGTATTTTCATGGGAGAAGATATTCACGCGATTGCATGAGTTTGAGATGTGTACTGCACGTGTCTGGAGTGTGTTGAGCTACAACAGGAGCGTGGAGGACATAAATAAGGAGTTTTTATAGCTAAAAACGCGTGGAAAGTTAAATAGAGAAAAAAAATTCGATAATTCCGGTAAGAGTAAAGAGAAGATATTCTGACATTTACTTGAAAGATTTGGTGTTGCTGAGTATATAAAAGGAGTTGGGGAATCAGAGAAGGGCTATCGAGAGTTTGGGGAAGTAACAAAAGCCGAGAGAACGAAGAATCAGAGCTGCAGAACTTTTCTGCTGCTGCTGTAACTGAAGAACACAAAGAATATTTGACGCAGTCGCAGAAAACAGTCACCTATTCAACAGCAGCAGAAGACCGTCGTTTTTTCTCTGTAACAGTCAATTTACAACGCTTATAAACGTTGCTGTTGATCTAGTTTATTATTTTTCTTTTATTTTCATCCTATAAACATGCATGTTGGCCAAAGACATAAGTTGCAACACAATGGCACATCACACCAGTTAAAGGTTGTCCAAGTGCAATGTTGCACCATCATGGTGCATCATCAAGTGGGTGGCTGGCCGAGAGTAATGTCTCACCATCATGGTACATTACGCAGGAATATTGGCCAAGAGACAATAGCGTACCATCATGGTGCGTTACGTGGGTTACATTGGCCAAGAGCCAATACTGCACCATCATGGTGCATCACGAAGTATGTAAATGACCAAGAACAATGTTGCACCATCATGGCGCAACACTCAAGTTGGCCTACGGGCCAGAACTTGATAATGCACCATCGTGGCGCACTATTATGAGATGCATGGCAACTGCCGTGAATAGTGAAGTAAGTATCAAAGTGAGTCCCAACTTTAAGTTGTAGAAATGTCAATAAGACTTATATAGGGAGGGGCAGTTGGTTGAAGGTGCATATTGCTTAGATGCGCCTTAAGTTTCAAAGGTAGCCAGTAAAGCCTATATGATGCCAAGGCGTCATTATGGCGCCTTGCTAACTCAAGAGAGCTTTATGATGCTGAGGCATCATTGCTTGCGGCATTGCAAACTAATGATAAACCACCATGGTGCAACACAACCAATGATGCACATTCCTGCGCTTATAGCATGCTTTGTAAAGTATCATAAATCCGATCATCATGATAAGTTCCTTAAGAGCTCCAAATGTCTTTACAATTGTTTATAATTAGAGAATCAAGTTGAGAAAGATCTTCAACCCAACGACTTGCGGGGATTCTCAAAGTGTGACTATGATTTATTCTTTTGTTTGAAGCAGATTTATGAAAATATGTTGTATTCTTATCATAATCTTTAAGGAATTTGTCTTTTGTTAAATGATTACAATTATCATTTTCTTTATCGTACCAGATATCAAGTGAGGTTATTTTATTTCAGAGACAAGTAATGGACTACAATTGTGTAGTTCAAGTTTCATTTTATTTTTGTATGGAATGGTTAAATATCATTTACTATAAAATATACAACAATAAGTGTAACACCCTGTGTTTTTAGCATGGCGCATGCTAAAAGATGCGCCATGGCCTGAGACGAAGCTTCATCTCAAGTTTCTGTCGCGTTAAGAGGAAGATTGGCCTAGAGCCAATATTGCATAATCATTGTGCATCAGGCCAGAGAGGGCTGGCCGAGTGAATATTGCACCATCATTGTACAATATATAGCCAGGACGAGTATTACACAATCATTATGCGCAAGCATTGTACGCAATCATTGTGCGCAATCATTATCCATGAATAGTGAAGAAGTCATGTCAATTTGCTCCATAATTCTAAGTTAACATATATAGGGAGGGGTAGTTGGTTGAAAGTGCATATGCGGACTATGTACCAAGTAAGCTTCATAGCTTAGCCGAAAGAGTATAAATGATGCGTAATCCTCATTTATAGCTGCGTAGCCTTGCGAAGAGGGCATTTGATGCTTAGGCATCACTATACCATGTCATGGACCCTATAATGCATAATCATTATGCATTATGACGGAATAGCCTATACGGACTAGGCTATTACCGTTTTTTTTCCAGGCCAAAGCCTTGCAAACGAGTTTGGATTAAGTTGTTGTCCCTTTGAGGATGAACTACGGTCTGTGTTTGATCCTTTTAGAGTAGGGAAGGGTACGTAGGCAGCCGCAATGAGTTGCAGCATTGCTGGTCCAACACTTTGTCGCTCAAATCATCTATTTGAGAGATGATTGCGGCATACTGGCCTCTCATATCATCTGGTTCGGTAGCTCGACATGAGATGATTCTGGCCAAACTTGATGAGACAAGTTGATGCAGATGAGCAAGTTATAGCCTATCTGGAGCCTAAAAACCCGATTGTCGTAATTTAGCTAAAGACGGGTCTAAATTGATTGGAAATGGCCCAACGATCAAGACATGATCTACGCATCACGGTCTTGGAATTTTAGCAAAATTCCATCGTTTAAGGCCTCAAAAGGACGTTTTTGCCGTTTTAAGAAAGTTTTTATTTTCTTAATAAACCCTTTGCGGAACAAGGGTAAGTTGGAATGGTGTGGAAGCTAATTTAGCTGCATCATGCTCCACGAGCATGCTTGCAAGGGAAAATTAATGTGCATTTGCCTAGTTTTAAGGCCCCATAAGTAGCATCATCATGGTGCATCGGGGAAGTTATGTCATGCGCGCCTTGGCGCGCTAGGCGTAAATATTCCGGTCCGTCATAATAAGTTTTACAATTTCTTTTTTATCAAATACACTGGAAATGATACTTAATTTTAGAACTCTTTGCTTTAAATGAGCTGACATACGTTGGCGATTCTTTATTCTTACTTCTTTAGCTATGTCATCTGCAGCTGAGTTATGTTTTTCTGTTAACGTATTTAACCTGAGCATGGGTCAATTTTTCCAGTATCGTGGATGCTTCCTGCATGGCGTTTCAGCAGTCCAAGGAGTTTCCTTATAACCTTGTTAATTTTATCTTCCAAACCTTTGCATTCTGTCACTATGGATACGCTTGACAAGATGTTTTCGCTTAACCACGTAGTTTCCTTTAGCAAAGATTTTATTTCTGCATGAAAGGCTGACGATGCCTACTCTGATCCTGCTGAGATGTGCTGATTTTAAAATGACCTTTTGGCCTATATGGACTAGGCATTTACTTGGCATTTGTCCTTGCAATACGAGTTGGCTTTAGTCACTTATCCCAATGAAAATGCACTACGGTCAGTGCTTGATCCCTTCAGAGTATGAAGGAGGGTACGTAGGAAGCTGCAATGAGTTGCAACATTAATGGTCATCTAATGGCGAGGTCATTGCAATATTATGGTAACTCATATCATCTGGTTCGCTAATGCGAGACAAAAGATGATTGTTGCCATACTTGATGGGATAATTACAGTTCATTCCTTGGATGATCATATTGCATATCAAACCATTCAAGGTAGGCATGCATCAATTGAGTGTTGGGCATTGGACGGAGAAGGAAGCTAAATTGGTATGCAAGTTAGTGGAGCTTGCATAAGCCATTTGCATCACCATGATTATGGAAGGCAAGTACGACATGATCCTGTCTGATGCACCTTTGGCACAAGCAAGACAAATGCATGCATTCATCTCATTTCTAAGGCGAATTAAGATAACAGAAATAGGCTTGCAAAGGCCTATGTGCAAGTCCAAAACATGTTTTATGCCAGGACAAGACTCGGAAACCAGTGATGCATGAAAGAATGCATCGGCATTAGCCTTCATGGAATTATACCCTTCACAGAACAAGGGTAAGATGGAATGGTGTGGAAGATGCATCATACTGGCCAAGCATGCTTGCAAAGAAAAATGGACATGTGTTTGCGAAGCTAAAAGCGAATCTTTAAGGACCGGTAACTAGCATCAGAGTGACGCATCGGAGAGTTATGACATGCGCGCCTTGGCGCTTTAGGAGTAATTTTCCAGTCCATCACACTAACAGTACCAAGTAAGCGAAATTTAGTGAAGTTTAATCTTGGAGGTTTCAAAACCTATTTGATTTTTCTTCAACATTTCAAGTACTTGAGGAGGAAAGAAAAAGAGTGATACAAACAAGAAATGTTTGTCTCTTTTTAAGTGTATGACCGTTTCTTGTTTGCCTCTTTTTAAGTGTATGACCATGATGGTTCATGAACCAATCACATATAGTTCCGGAACGGAACCGGATCCACTTTATTTCCATGGTACGTGAACCGTACAAGTGCAGACCAAGTGTGCTAGACACACTCATTATTATTATTTTGGTTCAAAATAGTTTCCTTTCCTGGCCTATAAGTTTAGCTATCAAAATACGGTAAAAAGTATTCCTAGAGCATATATGCCCTTTTCCTTTAAAAATAAAAAAATTCGTGGATCCTATTATATTCTCTTACTTAAAAGACAGATAGGCAGTGGGAATTTTAGTCTGTAGCATATAAAGTGTTGATACCCACAACGAGTCATTATATTTTGGACTCATATAATTCTGGAGCCACCGAATCAGTATTGACTCAAAATTGGTGGAGCTACGAAGGACATGATGACATTCCATTTGAAGTTATTCAAAACCATATTAGTCAACAAGTCACTTAACTTATTGAACGATGGAGTCATCCCATTGGAGTACAACTCAACAATTGGAGATACATAGTTTTCTTTTCAGCAAGAACACAAATAAATAAAAATATACCTCTTCCTCCCCCTTCTCCTCCTCCCCATCATTACCATTATCACCATTATTACCATCTTTACCGTCATCACCACCGCCAATACCACCAGCACCATTACTTTCATCATCACCGTCTTCTTCTTCACCACTTGAAGAACCTTCTTCATTATTACCACTACCTTGTACTGGAGAGAGGAAGAAGAAGAGTAATCCGGTGGGTTATTACCATGTTGTGTGGGTTCACAGATAGAAAAATGTACCTCCTTCGTACGTTTTACGCGACACAAACCATCCTCCAAGAATTTCTCATTGCGTCGAGGTTTTGAAGGAGGAGTGGGAAAATGTTTTTTTACCTTCCTTGATCTATTTAAGCCTATTCAAAGAACATACACAAAAAGCAGAAAATCAGAACCAAAATTCATGGTCTTAGTTAAGGGGTCGTCATGATCTAAATTATCTACCATGACGACTTTCATTTGAACATGACGACTTTAAATTTACACATGACGACTCTCGCCAAATTTGGGATTTAACGGGTGTTTGTCTATGGTCTTCATGGTTTACATAAGGGTCGTCATGTTACAATCTTAACTCGTTATCTTCTTCTTTAATACCTTAACGACCCTAACCTAGGTTCGCATGTTCATAAGAAAAAAAACAGTAAGAGTCGCATTCTTCTAAGTTCATATACCACGATGATTTTTCATGGTTTTAACATGCAAATGAAAAGTCGTCATAGTCTTCTATGTGCGAAGATGACCATCTATAACTGCAATTTTTCGGTTACAAATCTAAATTTTCAATCAACACACAAAATAAAACACTAATAACAAGTAGAGTAATGGGTTTTAATTTACTTACTTTCTAATTGGGGCCACAACTTCTTATAATTTTTCATGATAGATTTCTATTCTTTCTTGAATAAATCTTTACTTTGAGTTTATCTACGAGGGTACGGTTCTCTAGATCTCCCTACTATCTTTCTGTATAAACGATGTTTATAGAAGAAGTTAATCGTCGATAAAAGTTTTCGAATCGACGATTACGATGATGAATTGAGTTCGAAAAAGAGATGGATGAGGAAGAAAAGAGTCGTTGAGGTTAAGAGAGGAGAGGAATTTGATTTTGGATTGTAGAATTAAAATGAATCGGGGCTGATGAGTTATGGGTTAATAGGATTCTAGTTTTTATTATTAGGGAAAGGTAATATAGTATTTTCACTCTATCTGATCCCTCTATGATTTTTGTACTGTCAGTAGAATGAGTAGAATTCTCATAGCCCCCACTTAACGGGTATCCCTGTTAGTACCTTAAAATTACTTCCAGGTAAAACAAATGCATCGCTATGGTACTTTCTTTTTAGGTTCGAAAATCAAAAACGAACAGGACAAGCCTAAACCACGATAGTAGCCGTTCCGTCCTGCTTCGGTCACGATAGAGAGGAAGATGGGTAGATCTTAGGGGAGGGAAGAAGAAAATTTTGAGAAATTGACAATGGTATTGAATTGTGTATGTTGGGCATTGAAAACTAAGAAGAATACATAGTTTTTTGGGTATCAAAGCTTGTTCTATTTTCTGAACAGGTTGAGCAACCTATTCATAGTAGTTTAGGATACGCAATGCTAATTTCATAAGTAGTGGGAATCGTGAATTATGGAGAGATGTAGATGATGGGTTAGTGCAAGATAATTTAGGGAAGTTTCTGGAAATCCCTTTATGTTCTGCCCACCATCTCTCCAACTACTGTAACTGCCACGCTACTTTAACTTTACAGATAGGGTGCTGCCACGCCGCATGTTACCGTTGACTACCAGACCAAATACCCCATGAAGAATCCCCCCATGTGACGTATTTTGATGAATTATAGATTTCATCTTATTCAGGCTAAATCGTAGCCGTTGATATGCTATGTGCCTTATAGGCGTACTAAATTAGAGTTGTTGTGAAAAAACCTTAGCCAAAGCCATCTGTGAGATTAAGGCACACCTGTGCCATGTTGAGGCATATGCCATGGCCTTGGCCAAAGATGCCAAGTCCGGAGATAGCTCGCGGGACCACGCCATGGCCGGAAGTAGCTCACGGGATCACGCCATAGCCGGAGGTAGCTCGTGGGATCACGCCATGGCCTTGGCCAAAGCTTCCAAGGCCGGAGGTGGCTCGCGGGATCACGCCATGGCCGGAGGTAGCTCGCGGGATCACGTCATGGCCGTAGGTAGCTCGCGGGATCACGCCATGGCCTTGGAAAAAGCTGCCAAGGCCAGAGATAGCTCGTGGGATCACGCTAAGGTCGGAGACAGCTCGCAGCATCACGTCATGGCCTTGGCCAAAGACGCCAAGGATGGAGGTAGCTCGCGGGATCACGTCATGGCCTTGGGAAAAGCCTCCAAGGCTGAAGATAGCTCACTGGATCACGCCATGGATGAAGGTAGCTCGCGTGATCACCCCTTATCCTTGGAGAAAGCTGTCAAGGCCGGATATAGCTCGCGGGATCAAGCCATGGACGGAGGTAGCTCGCGTGATCACGCCATGGCCCTGGCCAAAGCTTCCAAGGCCAGAGATGGATCGCGAGATCATGCCATGGCCTTGGATAAAGATTCCAAGGTCGGAGATGGCGTTAGGCTTATGCCGTAGCGCGATAGCGGGTATGCCATATGCCATATTTCGCCAGATTATGTTTTGCCATGCCATGAACTTAGCTAATATACCGTAGTACTTATGATGTGATCATCCTATATCTGTAATCTATGGTTTGAGTTTAGGGCAATATGCCAGACCTAGATTTAAGGTGCTAATGCTATTCCAGTATAATTTTGAATACAATAGTACTACCACAACATGTTCAAGGAACTCGGTCGTGGGAGTTTGCGACTTGAAATGATACTGATGTGACTAAGTACTAAATATGATACTCTTAGTAGCATGTCAATTCGAGAATGGCGTTCAATCTTATTCTGAATATGAATAATGCCATGTATATGGCATAAAAGGTATGTGTATTAGCGTACATGAAACAACAAGGTTTCTGCTGGGGAAAGCCCTGAAATTTGACATGCAGATACACTTTTAGAATAACCTTAAGACTACTTTGTCCATTAATTTAATACACTTTATTGATTGACTTGTGGAATACAAATTGTACTGATACAGATTCAATAATCCTGATGCCGGTTCAGGGATTTTCATTATATTTTAATAACTTGGTCAGGGCCAATTTACTACAAATGCCCTTGTAAAAAACTCACCATCAACATTAGTCCCCTGGTTAGCTCGGAACAAATGTCTTGTTGCGTGGTAAGCATTAGATGGTGATACAAGTATCAAACAATCTCCAAATTCATAGGCAAAGAGACGCTACTTATCTGTATTGTTGCAGCACGACATCATACTCTAAGTATAGTAGGCGTGGCTATGCAAGGCTTGTGGAGAAATAATCCTTGTGGAGTTGGCTTTTAGGGCTAAGGCGTGGTCTTGCTCGGTCCCACACAGTTTGTCCGGTTATCCCTTTGCATAAACTGGTCATTCCTAATCCAATTTGGAATCTTCACCATATGCATATATATATATGTGTAAGACCATGAATGGGAATTAATCAATCCATCTTCTATTAGCGCCCCCCTTTGTCGCGTATGGAGCTCCATTGTGCATATTCAGTGATTTGATCGGTGATACCCTTTACTTCTCGTTGCTGAGCAGCGTTCCTTATTCCATCGTAGGTATAGCTTTTGCATGAATCATTAGCGAACGAGGTTTTCTCCAAGGATGATTTTGATAAATCCCGTAGGGAAACCCTAACTTACGCACCATTCATTCAAGGAAACATCGAGTCTTCATATGATGTCGGTTTTTGACATTTGACCCCAACTTTCGAAGCTATCAGTTAAAGCTATCATATGCAAAAGGAATCACCTGATTTGGAGTTTGTACGTCCGGTCATCCATGCGTGGATATTTTTAGTTTGTAATCCCGTGCAATCCTTGAAACTCCATAAACTTCAGTAAATGAACCATATCTCTTAGCCCGTGCACCCATTTGATATGCCCTTTCATTATGTCGTAACAAAGACATAGATAAACGTTTCTCATGAAGGATGCGACATCCAGTTCGTCACTGTTGGTTGTTGATTTATGAATTTCTAAGAGTATCTTGAGAATTATTGATTTAGTGTCTCCTCCATTATTGGCCGGTGTGGTCGGAGTTGACAGTAACTGAGGAGAAATCCCCATGTCATGGGTTTGATCAGGTAAAGGAATCCAGGAAGGTTGAGGTCTTCTTCTGTTGTCTGTCTGCTAAATGGATTTTCAACAGTGAGGGGATCTCATGTAAACTTCAGTCCCCAAGTGAAGTTCTTGCAATTCTTCGGATGCAGCTGTCGAAGATGATGTTTCAAGCGGTATGAAAAATTTTCCCGAGAGTTAAGGCTTGCATCTGAGTCTCTTGCATAAGCGAGAAAGAATACATGATGGAGCTGAATCGGTCTTCAAAGATTTCTTCCCTTAGTGATTTTTCTTTCCATCTGGAGCTACTGCTACCCGCTTAGTAAAATATAAAAAGGGGGCCAGCTTCTCATTTGCATCGCCGAGCCGGAGCTGGATTGATCGCCCAGGTAAAGTCCCCGGTCTTTGACATGTTGTGTGACAGCTGGTTGCAAATAAATTTGAACATGACCTACTTGCACGTAGAATCTTCAAATACACGTGATTTTCTTAGGATCCAGATCCGTCATGTTGCGTAATTCTTATAATATTCAGTGCGGCTTTGTTGGAGAGCCTCGGAACATTCGTAGGACTGGTACTTATGCTTTTCTGTTATGGACTCGTGGGCACCCTAATATCATATCGTAAGATAATGATTTAAAGCTTAGTGCGTGTTTGAATGCTGTCTATACTTAAATCGAGATTAATATGGCTATAGGCGTTCTTTCTTTTCTCGTTGGAATCTTCAGTGCGTGCGTGGCCTCTCATCTCATAGCCCCTGTAGCTTTCAATGATTTGACAGTGATAATATTGACATTGTCCCCGCTGTCGATTAATATTTTCGAACTCAACTTGCTCGATGCAGGTGGTGGTGAAAAGTCCACGGCTGGTATTTTCGTCGTTCTTGTCGATTGTGACTTCTAGGAAAGGCGATTAACGGAAATGACACGGTTGATGGTTGTAGAGATATCCTTGCGCTATCTCGATTTGGCACTGGTGCCAAGGCTTTGGGTAGTTGTCGAGGCAGACATGGAGTGTTTGGTTCAGGCATGTTGCTGAGGTGTAACTTCTCTCTTGGATCTTTCATTTTTAACAATACCAATTGAGAGTTGGCCCGAGTACTGTTCGCCGATCAGATACCTATCCTCGCATGTGTCCCCATGATCTTCTTCCATGGAATGCCTTGCTATTTCCAGTAAAGATGGAGCAGTGGTGGCCAATCGCTTGGCCGCTTCGTGAAGTTCCGAAAAAGTTTTAAAGTGCACATTTTCGAGTAAGGCTCGATAAACAGGGATCATACCATTAATACATGACTCCACCAATTATCGTTGAGTCACGTTCGGGTCGTGACAACCAAGGCTTGTATTCTAAACCTCTTGATGTAGTCGTTGGATGCTCGTTTTTGCGCTGAAACATCCTTCCCAGGTACGAAAGTGTGATTTTTTCAGAAACAAAGAAATACTTCTGATAAAATGCGCTCTCCCTTATGTTCCAATCGGGGATACTATTGGGAGCGAGATTGTTGTACCAGGTGTAAGCTCTCCCGGTGAGTGACTTGGAGAATTCCTTGAGCCTCAACACTTTATGGATTCGTGCTCTCCAAGAGCTTCCATAAATCGAGAGACGTGTTCACGAGCATTACTTGTTCCACCATAAAGAGAAAAGGTAGGTGATACATATCCTCTTGGTATAGGGGATCCCCGAACGTCCTCTGCGTAAGGCGGTTGGTGGTGGTGGAATAATGATGACTCATCTTTTCCGCGATTCTACAGGAGTTTCTCCAAATCTTGTCAAGTAATGAAATTCTACTGTTGAATGTAATCTGGTGCAGTAGTAAGGATACAATCCTCACGAGGTTATTCCCTTGAGTTTTCGGCTCCAGCAGCAGATCCGGGGATGTTCTGGGTTTGCTCTGCTTGGATTTGGCGGTTCTCGGAATTAACTGCGCCATCAAAGTTCTGAGGCAAATAAGAACTTCTATCTGAGTAGTTGCCATTGTTATTTCCATCTTTTCCGGGTCTTATCATCTCTGCATCAGGTCCACTACGCTCGGGGGTTCTTCTCTGTTTCTGACACCTTCAATGTTGACAGCATCTTCTGCGCCGTTGAAGGCAGGAGTAGTGGTAATTTCTGGAGTTATATTCTGAGAAGGGTTTTCAGAATTTGTACTGTTGATAATGCTGGAATTGGGATCGACCCTTACACATTATCTAAGCTCTACCATGTTTTCAAAAGGTTAAAGAACTGATTTTTAATTTGATGAAGAATCTAATTTTGTGACCGAGAGGTTGATCTCCGTCTATGGTCGCCAATTTTTAGTACCTAAAAATTACTTCAAGGTAAAAAAAATGCACCACTGTGGTACTTTCTTTTTAGGTTCGAAAATTAAAATTCAAAAAGGACAAGCCTAAACCCCGATAGTAGTCGTTCCGTCTTGCTTCGGTCACGATGAAGAGGAAGATGGGTTGAACTTAGGGGAGGGAAGCAGAAAAGTTTGATAAATTGACAATGGTATTGAATTGTGTACATGAGTTGGGTATTGAAAACTAAGTAGAATGCTGAGTTTTTTGGGTATCAAAGCTTGTTCTATTTTCTGAATAGGTTGAGCAACCTATTCATAGTAGTTTAGGATACACAATGCCAATTTCATAAGTAGTGAGAGTCATGAGTTATGGAGAGATGGAGATGATGGGTTAGTTCAAGATAATTTAGGGAAGTTTTTGGAAATCCCTTTATGTTGTGCCACCCATCTCTCCAACTGCTGTAACTTCCACGCTACTTTAAGTTTTCACATGGGGTGTTGTCACGCCGCATGTTGCCATAGACCACCAGACCAATTCCCCATGAAGAATCCCCCATGTGACGTATTTTGATGAATAATAGAGCTCATCTTATTCAGGCTAAATCGTAGCCGTTAATATGCTATGTGCCTTATAGGCGTACTAAATTAGAGTTGTTATGAAAAAAACTTAGCCAAAGCCATCCGTGAGATTAGGGCGCGCCTGTGCCATGTTGAGGCATAGCCATGGCCTTGGCCAAAGCTTCCAAGGCCGGAGATAGCTCGCGGGATCACGCCATGGCCAGAGGTAGCTCGCGGGATCACACCATGGCCTTGGCCAAAGATGCCAAGGCCGGAGATAGCTCACGGGTTCACGCCATAGCTGGAGGTAGCTCGCGGGATCACGCCATGGCCTAGGCCAAAGCTTCCAAGGCTGGAGGTGGCTCGTAGGATCATAACATGGCCGGAGGTAGCTCGCGGGATCACACCATGGCCTTGGCCAAAACTGCCAAGGACGGAGATAGCTCGTGGGATCACGCCAAGGCCAGAGATAGATCGCGGGATCACGCCATAAATGGAGGTAGCTCGCGGGATCACGCCATGGCCTTGGTCAAAGCTACCAAGGCCGAAGATAGCTCGCGGGATAACGCCATGGCCAGAGTTAGCTCGCGGGATCACCCCATGGCCTTGGCCAAAGCTGCCAAGGGCGAAGATAGCTTGTGGGATCATGCCATGGCCGGAGGTAGCTCGCGGGATCACGCCATGGCCTTGGCCAAAGCTTCCAAGGCCGGAGATGGCGTGACGCTTATTTCGTAGCGCGATAGCGGGTATGCCATATGCCATATTTCGCCAGATTATGTTTTGCCATGCCATGAACTTAGCCAATATGCTGCAGTATTTATGATGTGATAATCATATAGTTGTAATCTAGGGTTTGAGTTCAGGGCAATATGCCGGACCTAGATTTAAGGTGTTAATGTTATTCCAGAATAAATTTGAATACAGTAGTGCTGCCAGAGCATGTTCAAGGAACTCGGCCGTGGGAGTTTTCAACTTGAAACGATACTGATGTGACTAAGTACTAAATATGATACTCTTAGTAGCATGTCAATTCGAGAATGGCGTTCAATCCTATTCTGAATATGAATAATGCCATGTATATGGCATAAAAGGTATGTGTATTGGCGTACATGAAACAACAAGGTTTCTGCTGGGGAAAGCCGTGAAATTTTACATGCAGATACACTTTTAGAATAATTTTAGGACTACTGAGTCCATTAATTGAATACACTTTATTTATTCACTTGCGGAATACAAATTGTATTGATACAGATTCAATAATCCTGATGCCGGTTCAGGGATTTTCATTATATTTTAATAAATGGGCCAACAAAAAAAAATCATGTCAATATGAAAATCAGGCAAATACATAGTGGAACTTGAAAATGAAGAGGGGGAACTTATTTCTACTCAGCAAGGAATAGAAGATATATTAGTGAACCATTTTGAATCAAAATTTAAGCATAAATAAATTCAAATTTCAAAGGAGATATTTGATGCAATCCCAAATGTGGTTAGTACTCAAGAAAATGAACAGTTTGAAGCTACTCCTTCAGCAGATGAAATAAAGAGAGCAGTAATTGAACTTGATCCAGATAGCTCACCTGGACCAGATGGATTTGGAGGATGGTTTTATAGGATGGCTTGGGAGATTATCAGTGAAGATTTTATTCAAGCAATACAATACTGTTGGGAGAGAGGATTCATTCCAGCAGGTATGAATGCAAATTTCTTAATGCTTCTTCCAAAGGTAAAAACTGCAAGAAAAGAAAATCAATTTAGACCAATTGGTCTTATAAATTTTAGCTTCAAGGTTATTACCAAAATTATAACAACAAGATTGAGTATAATGGCTCAAAAGATTGTCTCTCTCCAACAAGGTGCATTTATTAAAGGAAGAAATATACAAGATCAGATTGTTCTAGCATCTGAAATGATCAATGAACTAGACTCAAAGAGAAGGGGTGGAAATGTGGGTTTAAAATTAGATATTTCACAAGCCTATGACTCACTTAGCTGGGAATTTCTATTCAAAGCTCTACAAAAATTTGGCTTCTCTGAAAATTTCACAAGATGGATTCATACTCTGCTTAAATCAGCTAAGATTTCTGTCCTTGTCAATGGAGGACCAGCAGGTTTCTTCAATGTTGGTAGAGGATTAAGGCAGGGAGATCCATTATCTCCTCTGCTCTTTGGTATTGCTGAAGATGTTCTAAGTAGAAAATTATCATCCATGGTATCACAAGGTAAACTGCTTCCATTGGTTCACAGGAATGGAGTACATCCTACTCATATAATGTTTGCAGGTGACATCTTCCTATTTTGTAATGGTGATAGAAGAAACTTGAGAAGTTTGTTAAGAATCCTTGATATTTATCAAAAATCTACTGGGCAGGAAATAAACCTAGCAAAGAGTAATTTTTTTGTGGGTGGTACAAGTAATACAAGAAAGAATTTATTGGCAGAAGACGGTGGAATCAGATTATCTGAATTTCCTGATAAATATTTGGGAGTGATGCTTGTTCCAGGAATAATTAGAGCTAAACATGTATGGGGTTGTGTAGAAATGTTGCAAGAAAACTTAACAGGTTGAAAGGGCAGAATGTTATCATTTCAAGAAAGATTGGTTTTAGTGAAATTTTTTCTTTGCAGCATACCAATTTTCAATATGTCAATCTACAAATGGCCAAGAAAGGTGCTAAAAGAGAGTGAAAAGATTATAAGAAACTTCTTGTGGTCTGGAGATCCATCAATTAGAAAGACAGTCACCTTGAAATGGGAAAAAAATTGTTCACCTCTAGCTGAAGGAGGTTTGGGAATAAAACAGTTAGAAGTTATCAATAAAGCAATGTTGATGAAGATGTGCTGGAAAATACAAAATAGTAATGATGAATGGGCTAAATTCTTTCAAGAAAATTTCAAGACAAAAATGGAAATTAGATTGAATATTATAAAAAATCTTCAATTTGGCCAGGAATCAAGTGGGTTGCAACTGATGTTTTTGAGCACACTAGATGGCTTGTGGGGGATGGAACTAATATTTCAGTGTGGAATGATAACTGGATAAAAGATAAACCTTTAAAAGATATCTTCCCAGAAAATCTATTAATGTTACAAAACCCTTCTATGAAAGTGGAAGAGTTAATCAGAGAGGGAGAATGGCAGATTCCATCAAATTTCCTTGAATTTTTTGCAACTTCAGAACTACCAGTTATAGACAACAAAGGTGATAGGAGGATATGAAGTGCAACAGCATCTGGTAAGTTCTCTGTAGCTTCTGCTTCTAATTGTATAAGGAATAAGTTTTATCCTGTGAATTGGGCAACAACAGTGTGGCATAAGAACATACATCCCAATGTGGCTAGCAATGTATGGAAGTTAGTGAGAGGAGTAGTTCCATCAGATGAAAAAATGAAGAATTTTTTTTTCCAACTAACTTCCAGATGTTCATTGTGTAAAAAGGAAGAGGAAAATTTAGAACACATTCTTTGGTATTGTTATTTTAGTGAAATAATTTGGAGCTGGCTTGGTGGAATTTTTCAGTTCACAAATCCAAAATCTATGGAAGACATTCTTAAACTGGCAAATCACAAGAGCCCAGCAATTAAAGAACTTTGGAGAGTGGCAGCTCTAGTAACTTTGAAAGAGATATGGTTTTTAAGAAACGGAATAGTTTATGAAGAAGAACAACCAAATCTAAATGCTCTTAAGCAGAGGATTATTCATTTTACAAGAGAATATGAAGTAAGAATGATAGCAAATATGTGGAACTCATCTTATGATCTACAGGTTCTGAATTTTTTTGATCTGAAGTGTAGAAGAGTGAAGATAACAAGAATAACAGAGATATATTTCAACCTTCCTAATCCTCCTTTTATTCTTACATGCTGTGATGGTGCCTCAAGGGGAAATCCAGGTGAAGCAGGTTATGGGTTTATATGCAGAATGGGGAATGGAGAGTACTTGTATGCAATGTCTGGAGGTTTGGGTCTTGCTACAAATTTCATGGAAGAAATTTTTGCTGTGATTTGTGCTGGAGAATGGGCAGCATTCTCAATTGCAGCAATTTCAAAATGGATAAGATTCTAATGTTTGTTTCCAGTAACTTCCTCAATGTTTGTTTCCAATCAGATTCTAAAGCAGCAATTGCAGCATTTCAAAATGGATAAGTACCATGGTGGGCTTGTACAAGATGGAATAGAATTAAAAGCATTCTCCAAGGCTGGTAATTACTCATGGCTATAGGGAGATTAATTTCTCAGCTGATTTAATGGCAAAAAAGGGAGAAAGATTAGCTAAGGGTGAAAAGAGAATATATGAAACTAGACCTGACTTCATGAGAACAATGGAAGTACCAGAAAAGCCATACTACATATTTGATTAAAAATACACAAAGAGTCATTATGGGCTTAAGATGTTTAAACAATCATATCTTGTTTTGTTTCTGAATAGTATAGCTTTAATTTAGTTCTTGTATAAGCCCAAATTAACTGGGCTTCTTTGTATTGTTTTGCAAATTCTTTTGATTAATAAAAATTTGATATTACCAAGCAAAAAAAAAATTAACTGAGCAAGACCAATTTACTACAAATGCCCTTGTAAAAAACTCACAATCAACATTAATCCCCTGGTTAGCTCGGAACAAATGTCTTGTTGCGTGGTAAGCATTAGATGGTGATACAAGTATCAAACAATCTCCAGATTCATAAGCAAAGAGACGCTACTTATCTATATTTTTGCAGCGCGACAACATACTCTAAGTATAGTAGGCGTGGCTATGCAAGGCTTGTGGCGGAATAATCCTTGTGGAGTTGGCTTTTACGGCTAAGGCATGGTCTTGCGTGGCCCCACATAGTTTGTCCGGTTATCCCTTTGCCTAAACTGGCCATTGCTAATCCAATTTGGAATCTTCACCATATGTATATATATATGTGTGAGACCATGAATGGGAATTAATCAATCCATCTTCTGTTAGCGCTCCCCTTTGTCGCGTGTGGAGCTATATTATGCAAATTCAGTGATTTGATCGGTGATACCCTTTACTTTCGTGGCTGAACAGCGTTCCTTATTCCATCGTAAGTATAGCTTTTGCATGAATCATTAGCGAACGAGGTTTTCTCCAAGGCTGATTTTGCTAAATCCCGTAGGGAAACCCTAACTTACGCATCATTCGTTCCAGAAAGCATAAAGTCTTCATACGATGTCGGTTTTTGACGTTTGACCCTAACTTTCGAAGCTATCAGATAAAGCTATCATATGCAAAAGGAATCACCTGATTTGGAGTTTGTATGGACGGTCATCCATGCATGGATATTTGTAGTTTGTAATCCCGTGCAATCCTTGTAATTCCATGAACTTCAGTAAATGAACCATATCTCTTAGCCTGTGCACCCATTTTATATGCCATTTCATTATGTCGTAACAAAGACATAGATAAACGCTTCTCATGAAGGATGCGACGTCATGTTCCTCACCGATGGTTATTGATTTCTGAATTTTCTGAGAGTATCTTGAGAGTTATTGATTTAGTGTCTCCTCCATGATTGGCCGGTGTGGTCGGAGTTGATAGTAACTGAGGAGAAATCCCCATGTCATGGGTGTGATTAGGTAAAGGAATCTAGGAAGGTTGGGGTCTTCTTATGTTGTCCGTATGCTAAATGGATTTTCGACAGTGAGGGGATCTCCTGTAAACTTCGGTCCCCAAGTGCAGTTCTTGTAATTCTTCGGATACAGCTGTCAAAGATGATGTTCCAAGCGGTATGAAAAATTTCCCCGAGATTTAAGGCTTGCAGCTGAGTCTCTTGCATATGCGAGAAAAAATACATTGATGACGCTGAATCGGTCTTCAAAAATTTCTTCCTTAATAATTTTTCATTTCATCTGGAGCTACTGTTACCCGCTTAGTAAGATATAAAAATGGGGACAGCTTCTCATTCACATCGCCGAGTCAGAGCAGGATTGATCGCCCAGGTCAAGACCCCGGTCTTCGATGGGTTGTGTGACAGCTGGTTGCAAAGAAATTTTAACATGACCTACTTGTGCGCAGAATCTTCAGATGCACGTGATTTTCTTCAGATCCAGATCCGTCATGTTGCGCAATTCTTATAATGATAAGTTCGGCTTTGTTGGTTTGGTTGAGAGCCTTGAAACATTCGTAAGACTGGTACTTCTGCTTTGCTGTTGTGGACTCGTTGGCACCCTAAAATCATATCATAGGATAATGATTTAAAGCTTAGTGCGTGTTTGAATGCTGCCTATGCTTAACTCGAGATTAATATGGCTATAAGCGTTCTTTCATTTCTCGTTGGAATCTTCAGCGCGTGCGTGGCCTCACATTTGGTAGGCCATGCAGCTTTCAAAGCTTTGACAGTGATGATGTTGACATGTTCCCCGGTGTCGATTAGTATTTTCGAACTCAACTTGCTCGATGTAAGTGGTGGTGAAAAGTCCCCAGCCGGGATTTTCGTTGTTCTTATCGATTGCGACTTATAGGAATGACGATTAACAGAAGTGTCATGGTTGATAGTTGTAGAGATATTCTTGCGATATCTCGATTTGGCACTGGTGCCAAGGCTTTGGGCAGTTGTTGAGGCAGACATGGAGTGTTTGGTTCAGGCATGTTGTTGAGGTGTAACTTCTCTCTTGGATCTTTCATATTTAGCAATACCAATTGAGAGTTGGCCCGAGTACTATTCGCCGATCAGATACCTATCCTCGCGTGTGTCCCCATGATCTTCTTCCATGGAATGCCTCGCTATTTCCAGTAAAGATGGAGCAGTGGTGGCCAATCGCTTGGCCGCTTCGTGAAGTTCCGAAAAAGTTTTAAAGCGCACATTTTCGAGTAAGGCTCGATAAACAGGGATCATACCATTAATACATGACTCCACCAATTATCGTTGAGTCACGTTCGGGTCGTGACAACCAAGGCTTGTATTCTAAACCTCTTGATGTAGTCGTTGGATGCTCGTTTTTGCGCTGAAACATCCTTCCCAGGTACGAAAGTGTAATTTTTTCAGAAACAAAGAAATACTTCTGATAAAATGCGCTCGCCATTTCGTTCCAATCGGGGATACTATTGGGAGCGAGATTGTTGTACTAGGTGTAAGCTCTCCCGGTGAGTGACTTGGAAAATTTCTTGAGCCACAACACTTGATGGTATTCGTGATTTCCAAGGGCTTCCAGAAATCGAGAGACGTGTTCACGAGCATTACCTGTTCCACAGGAGGTGTGGGGACTAGGTTTCCCAGTTTCTAGAGTTTTCCTTTATGTAGTCTTCAAATCAGGGTTTGCAATCTAAGTTACCTTGGTAACAAAGCATTCAATATTCACCGTTAGATGAAAACCTGATTAATTAGATTCAAGCTAATATATTTCAACCGTTAGATCGAACTTAGCTTGTTATACACAAATGAAATGCACCTTCATTTAGGTTTGGGTAACCGTACCTAAACGTGTACACTTAGTTGGTTCAACAATAGTTAACCAATGGTTAGCCATATGAGCACTTTAATATCAACCTTATTCATTTTCACCATAACTAGTTCAAGTGACTCAAATTAACTAGTTAGAGAGTTGTTCAAGTGCTTAGATCTCATAGAAGTATACAAGACACAATTGAAACAAAATCGATTTTGATTCACTCGAATCCATTCATGAACATTATAGCCACGGTTTGCAAAGATTGAATTCCTTATTATATAAATGTTTTAGTTCATGAACAAACCGATTTTAGAAAGTAAAATTCTTAGGTATGCAAACGGGTACGCATACTTAAGTGACCGGATTGAGTTTGTTTTAACTTCCAAACTCCAGCAGAAATTCACGGACTTGAACTTTCCGCCAGTATGCGTACGGGTACGCATACTTACCCGGATTTCCAACAACCGCCAGTATGCGTACGGGTACGCATACTTTAGGTTCCCGGTTTTGGACTTTTACACAAATTTGAGAACACACTATGTTTATATCAAAACATGGTGACTTGATCTAAACTCTCATTTCAATCATTGAAACTTTCTTAGAGGATGTTATAATAGTTGTTATCCACAAACTATTTTCATCAAAGCGATTTTCAAGTTATTGAAATAATCAACATGACTTTCGTCACGAGTAAAGATGAACTTGGCTAAAGAGAAAGCTTACCAACACATATTTCGAGAAATAGATAAGCAAGATAAACTCGGCTCGAAATAACAAATGTGTATAATTGAAGTTTATATAGCAATACGACTTTTGTCTCAAAATAAGAGATAAAATAGGTATAATTTTGAGTGATAGATAAGTTCAAGTCTCCACATACCTTTTGTTGATGAAGTTCCACAAGTTACCTTGAGTAGTTCTTCGTCTTCATTCGATGAACGCCGTGGAGTCTAGAGCTCAACTACACTTACTATCCTATTCCGAGACTTAGCTATAAGTAGACTAGAAATCAAGACTTATAGTTTTGGCAACTAAACTTGACAAACAAGGTTGAGATAGGAACGCTTGCGAGTTCGACCGAGCAATGCTCTAACAGAATGTAATCTGGAACAGTAGCACGGATACCATCCTCACGAGGTTGTTCCCTTGAGTTTTCGGCTCCAGTAGCAGAACCGGGGATGTTTTGGGTTTGCTCTGTTTGGATTTGGCGTTGCTCCGGAATTAACTGCGCCGTTAAAGTTCTGAGGCAAGTAAAAACTTCTGTCTGAGTAGTCTCCATTGCTGTTTCCGTCTTTGCCAAGTCTTCTTGTCTCTACATTAGGTCCGCTACGCTCGGGGGTGCTTCTCTGTTTCTGACACCTCCAGTGTTAACAACATCTTCTGCGCCGTTGAAGGCAAAAGTATTGGTAATTTCTGGAGTGATATTATGAGAAAGGTTTTCAAAATTTGTACAGTTGATGTTGCTGGAATTGGGATCAACCCTTACACCGGATCTAAGCTCTACCATGTTTTTAAAAGGTTGAAGAACTGATTTTCAATTGGATGAAGAATCTAATTTCGTGACCGAGAGGTTGATCTCCGTCTGTGGTCGCCAATTGTTAGTACCTAAAAATTACTTCAAGGTAAAACAAATGCACCGCTGTGGTACTTTCTTTTTAGGTTAAATTTTTTAAATCGAACAGGACAAGCCTAAACCACGATAGTTGTCGTTCCGTCCTGCTTCGGTCACGATGGAGAGGAAGATGGGTTGATCTTAGGGGAGGGAAGCAGAAAAGTTTGAGAAATTGACAATGGTATTGAATTGTGTGTGTTGGGTATTGAAAACTAAGAAGAATTGGAGCTTTTAGGGTATCAAAGCTTGTTCTATTTTATGAACAGGTTGAGCAACCTATTTGTAGTAGTTTAGGATACACAATGCCAATTTCATAAGTAGTAGGAGTCGTGAGTTATGGAGAGATAGAGATGATGGGTTAGTGCGAGATAATTTAGGGAAGTTTCTGGAAATCCCTTTATGTTGTGCCCACCATCTCTCCAACTGATGTAACTGCCACGCTATTTTAACTTTTCACATGGGGTGTTGCGACACCGCATGTTCCCGTAAACCACCAGACCAATACCCCATTAAGAATCCCCTAATGTGACGTTCTTTGATGAATTATATATCTCATTTTATTCAGGCTAAATCGTAGTCGTTGATATGCTATGTGCAGGCGTACTAAATTAGAGTTGTTGTGAAAACAACTTAGCCAAAGCCATCTGTGAGATTAGGGCGCGCCTATGCCATGTTGAGGCGTAGAACATGGCCTTGGCCAAAGCTGCCAAGGCCGGAGATAGCTCGTGGGATCACGCCATGGCCGGAGGTAGCTCGCGGGGATCACGCCATGGCCTGAGCCAAAGCTTCCAAGGCCAGAGATAATTCGTGGGATCACGCCATGGACGGAGGTAACTCGCGGGATCACGCTATGGCCTTCGCCAAAGTTTCCAAGGCCGTAGATAGCGTGGGATCACGCCATGGCAAGAGGTAGCTCGCGGGATCACGCCATGGCCTTGGCCAAAGCTTCCAAGGCCGGAGGTAGCTCGCGGGATCACGTCATGGCCGGAGGTAGCTCGCGAGATCACGCCAAGGCCGTAGATAGCTCACAGGATAACGCCATAGCCAGAGCCCGGAGGTAGCTCGCGGGATCTGATGAGTTCTCAATAATGTTGTAGTAATAGGTTCGTTGAGACTTGTGAAAGCAGATTTCATACTTAATTTTTAAACCTAAAATATAGCAAACTCAAAATAAGAAGTGATGTGAAGATTTAAAAGTAGACCAAGGCTCCGGATTCCATTATTCCTTCTAGTTGATTGGTTTATAATGATATTTCTGAAATTATTATTAAGCTCTTTTTCTCATTAATTAACTATTAATCTATAAGGTGTCCAAATATTAAATTGTAATCCCTAAGCATGAATTATCAAAGAATTGAGACTAAGCATAACACATCGAATTGATTCACAACTAATTAAGAAAACCAATTTTATCTTTATGTTGATCCTAATGAATTAAATAAAATAAATAATTAAAGAAATTGTAAAAGAAATTACCAATCAAGCATGAATGAATAGTTTCCTCCGTTGCCTCAGTCACGCGAGAATTAGCTCATCATCATGTTGAAAACACGCTCAAAATTCATTTTTATTCTTCAAAGGGTGTTCACGATAATGAAATGGGAGAAAAACAATAAAACCGGGTTTGTAACACTTATATTTGTTACAAACCTGACTGTTACAGAGTACGATATATATGAAGTGTCGTTGGCACTGTAGCACTACGACTGTCTCCTAGGGTTTAATGTTCTTCGTGTTCTTAACAGCAGCAGAAATGGTGATTCTCTGCAACTCGAATTTCTCGACAATGTGGTGTTCTAAATTCTCCCCAAACTCTCCGTAGCCGCTCTACTGCTCCTCTACACCTTATATAGCCTTCCAAAACAGAAAATACTCCTCCATAACTCCAGCAAATCTTCCATTACTCTCATTGAAGAAAAATAATCTCGGGAATATTTTCTTTCCATTCTTGCCTTCTCATACGTTCAATTGCTGCAGGCACACTCCAAAACACTCTGTTACACGTCCAAGGGTGAGTCAACATGATGTAGACACGCTCAACCTTTCCAAAACAACTCCAACAATATCCTGAGTCTCTCCAATTCTGTTTCACTCCATTCCCACGCACACGGCCCAAGTTTGTCGGAACAAAACACATTACCATTCCTGTTTAATCGAAACAGGGTTGTAACAATCAAATCCGGGAATTGAGTCTCAATAAATCGCTTCAAAATTCTCTGCCAGAAATCACGCTGTAGCAAAATATTTGAATTGGAAATTTCCCGCCAATTTTCTGTTTCCCTTGAAGAAGAAGGAGTGCCCCTTATCCGGTTATGGAGTGTTGATAGCAGGTAGGGTGGAAATAGCAAAGAAGGTGCCCCTTATCAATGAGGTGCCCCTTAGTAATTAAGGTGCCCCTTATCCAAAGTGGGGGTATATTTAGCAAATGTCCTCTGGGGGTGCTCTGAGTAATTTTTTGAGCCGAATTTTCCAAAAAATTTTGTTTCCCAAAAATTCCTACAAACACATAAAACACCATAATAAGTACAAAATCGAGTACCAACAATACAGAAAATTGAGGACAACTCAGACACAAAAATGTGTCTATTAGGATCACGCCATGGCCTTGGCCAAAGCTGTAAAGGCCGAAGATAGCTCGCGGGATCACGCCATGGCTGGAGGTAACTCGTGCGATCACGTCATCTCCTTGGCCAAAGCTTCCAAGGCCTGAGATGGCTCGCGGGATCACGCCATGGCCTTGGCCAAAGCTGCCAAGGCCGGAGATAGCGTGAGGCTTATGCCGTAGCGCGATAGCGGGTATGCCATAGGCCATATTTCGCCAAATTATGTTTTGCCATGCCATAGACTTAGCCAATATGCCGCAGTTCTTATGATGTGATCATCATATAGCTGTAATCTAGGATTTGAGTTCAGGGAAATATGCCAGACCTAGATTTAAGGTGTTAATGCTATTCCAGTATAAATTTGAATAAAGTAGTGTTGCCACAACATGTTTAAGGAACTCGGCCGTGGGAGTTTGCGACTTTAAACAGTAATGATGTGACTAAGTACTAAATATGATACGCTCAGTATCATGTCGATTCGAGAATGAATATGAATAATTCAATGTATATGGCATAAAATGTATGTGTATTGGCGTACATGAAACAACAAGGTTTTTGCTGGGGAAACCCTGAAATTTGACATGCAGATACACTTTTAGAATAACTTTAGGACTACTGAGTCCATTAATTGAATACACTTTATATAATCACTAGGTATCAACCCGTGCCATAACGACACGGGCAAGGATATATGTTTCAAATATATCCATCGATTCATACATGTCGTAATTGTCTGAGAAGAATCGAACCGATCGATCCGGGTCTAAATGTTTTGAGGAGTTGGTTAATAATAAACATGTCCTTATCCTCGAATCTTTTAATATTGTGTATGTAAGTCATACAACCCTTTGGGACAAACATAGTTAATCGTTAGGGCGAATCCTATGGGCAGTAGAACATTACTTCGTTCACCACTTCAAAAAAATATCATCAAAGGTCATTCACCAAACTTGTAACAAAAATAAAAACACCTAAAATTACTTTAAAATCAATTAGATTAATCTTGCAAAATCTGTTAACATTAGAATTTAATTTTTCTCTTTGATATAAATTGTTGGGTTCCCAATTTACATAGATTTGTGTTTATTCATTTTCCTAAAATTTATAATAATATTTAATTCTTGATCCATTTATTTTCTTGTCTCTTTACCTATTATCATGAACTATTTCTCAAGCATGCATAATTACACGAAGTTGGGGAGAAATGACAAAAACAGAAATCATGACAAAAAAGGGGAATAAAGAGAGATGTGAGAAACAGAATCGATTACAATTAATTCACGCGTAGCGTTGCATAATTCCATGAAGTAAGGGAGAAATAATGACAGAAACAAAAACCATGACAAAAAAGGGGAATAAAGAGAGATGTGAGAAACTGAACCGATTACAATTAATACGCGTGTAGCTTTATGTTTGGTCATTTTTTTATAGGTTTCATTTTTCTTCCTGCCCCCTACCCGGAAAATCTTAAAATCACAACATCTTTTTTTTTTTTGGAAAAATCTGGCCTTTAAAAATTGGTTTAATTTTTAAAAATAAAAAAAAAAGTATTTTGAAAACTAAAATCAAATTAAAACAAAACAAAGAAAAATTAACCAAGGGTGACTAAATAATTTTCCTATCTTTGGACACCTTTTCTCACCCTACTACCACTACTTCTTCCACCACCACATTATCGTCACCACTCCACCAGTCTCACCAATACCCACCACCATTATCCCCACCGCCAATCCACCACCACCACCACCCACCATCACAACCACCATTAGTGCTTAATTTACCTATCTTAGGACCCCTTTTCTCACCCTACTACCACTACTTCTTCCACCACCACATTATCGTCACCACTCCACCAGTCTCACCAATACTCACCACCATTATCCCCACCACTGCCCACCATTAATGCTTACTAATATGGTTAATATCAAATAAATTTATTATGTATCAACAAAAATATATTCATTTGATTAATTAAAGAAACATTTATTATGAAATATCAATTGAACATTTATTATTAAATTTTAATTAAACGTGATCATTTATAGCGGTAGATTTATGTTCTGCAAGTATAAATTTGATAGTTCTTTATCTAGCCTAACTTTTCCAAACTTTGTTTTTTATTCTGGAAATGTAATCAATTTTATTTTAATACTAAAAACCGTGATTTATTCGATCGGGTACTATAAATAGCTGGGATCCCATTTGGGTGATCCAGTGGTCATGATCATATTGTCTTATATGATTTAGTATCCTCCTCAAAATATTTGTGTTTTGTCATTACCTGTTGTGCTAAAAACAGCCAACTACATCTATCATAATAAAATGTTTCCCATTTTGTAAAGACACAAAACTATTATTGTCCACTACTATTCACTAACATCCACCACCGTACATAAAAACCAGCCACGTCCACTATGTTTTCCACCACCAGTAATGTTACCACCTCCACCACTCACAAATACCCGCCACTGTTTCCACCACCCACTGCTTCTTTCACTACCACCATTAAAAATTATTAATATAATTTTTAACAGGGTCACTGTAGTACAATGGTAAAGTCATTGGGTGATGATACCAGTTACCTGAGTTCGAAACTCGCCAGCACCAAATTCGTTACCGATCAATATATATATAGTTTTTAATATACTTATTTATTAATAAAAATATGTATTTATTAGATTCATTAAATGAATATTTATCATGAAAAATTATTTAATCATTCATCATGAGCAATTAATAAGACACTAATTAATAAAGTATTTATAATGATTAGTTGAAAAAACCACGGCCGTAGATTTATCCCTCCTAGACAAATCTCGGCCACTCTTTATCTAGCCTAACTTAGCCAAGCTTTGTTTTGTATTCTAGACTTGCGGAATACAAATTGTAATGATACAAATCTAATAATCCTGATGTCGAGTCAGAGATTTTCATTATATTTTAATAACTGGGCCAGGGCCAATTTATTACAAATATCCTTGTCAAAAACTCACTATCATCAATCCCATGTTAAACCATGATTTATATGGGCTGATACCAACTCTACTAAGGGCCGATACCAATCCATATAGGACAAAAAAATCCTGGCGATCCTGACCATTGGATCGATGGACTGGTATCAGCCCATATAAATCATGTGTTAAACGAGGTATAAAAAAAATAAAGAATTTGCAAAAGATTCCAACTTCAATCAATTTCCTAATCCTACCCTTTAACACAACATATATATGTAGCAATTTGAGTCACCTTTAACGATCTTTTTTAAGTTATAAAATATAAGGAAAAGATCTCCTTGTGGTAATAACATAGAAAAGCTTCTCCAAATTTCAGGTAATTTTCGAAACCCTAATAAATTTCATTCTTTTCGATTCAATTTTTAGAAAACTGATCTAGTTTCAACAACAATCATGAAACTATCTTTTTCTCTGAATTCCAAATCAAACCCTAAACCTAGATATAATCTAGAAGAAGAGAAATCAAGTGATACCAAACGCGAGTATATAACTGAATTTGACCCAACAAAACCAATCGATGATGATAAACGACCCAAAATCATTATTCCTCCATTAGAAAACTCATGGAAGTGTACAAATAAGATGAAAAATCTTGAAAGTCTGACAAAAGCTTCTGCTACTGATGATCCTGAAAGTCGGTTTGAAGCAGCTGCTCCAACTACAGCTGAAGTTGGCGATCAGGGTTTCAAATATGGATTAACTCTAAGAAAAAAGGAAGATGATGTTCAAGAAGATGTTGTTATGGTTGATGCTAATGGTGGTAGTATTGAAAGTTTAATGTTGAACAAATTTAAAGAGGATATGGAGAAGTTGCCGGAGGATCGAGGAATCAATGAGTTTATTGATTGCCCTGTTGAGGGTTATGGCGAGGCTTTACTTGCTGGTTATGGTTGATAAAAAGGACAAGGGATTGGAAAGAATGCAAAGGAAGATGTTCAAGTTGTTCAGTATGTGAAAAGGGCTGGGAGAGAAGGATTAGGTTATGAACCTGAAATTAATCATTTGAAGACATAGAGGGATACAGAAAAACAAACTGGTGTAGTTCGAGTACATCGGAGGTCCGAGTCGTTTAGGATATTATTTATCTTCCTTGACCAAGATGTGCATCGTGCAATTTCATTAACATATATTATGATTCTTGTTCATTGCAAACTAGCATCAGTCTTTCAGATTGTAACTGGTCTTTTATTATGTGCTTAATGTGAAACTGATTAGCTTTTTACACGCTACATCTCTCTGTCTTGTGCAAATTTATATAACTTATCTTGATGTGATATGAACTTAAGAGTGATAGAATGATAGTCGTTTGTGATCAAGTGGAATTCTTTTTGGTTTGCACGCCCACTCTGCACTTTTGGTCATTCCACTACCAAGGATCTGACTGCAAACGAAGGACCATTGTTCTGCAGAGCGGGTTTGCAGACAGATCCTTGGTAGTGAGTCTAGTGACAAAAGAGTATTTAAAGTTAATGTAACATGAGTGGCTTGTTAACTGCTGCAATGGAGTTCTTTTTGTGATTCTCAGGTTTCTTGATGTGGAAACTTATGAACCAGTCGGTAAGACTCTCTTTAAAGCTGGCTTGGTGAATGTGCACGGTCAAAGTATGCAACAGTTTTGGTGTCGAGCAGTCTTGGAGATTAGTTGAAGGTGTTCATTGCATATATTAGTGCGACATCTTTTCAGTTCACTAGGCTTATTAAAGTGAGTCGTTTGCTTATTAAAGTGATGGTCGTTTGTGACCGAATCGATTTTTTTCTGGTTTGTGGTGTTTGAAAATGGTTTGGCATACTAATTTGGATATAATGCATAAAATCCTACGTCTGTTCTTAGCAGCATCAGACAAAGGACCATTGTTCTGCAGGAGGGGGGGTTTGCTGACAGATCCTTGGTAGTGAGTTTAGCGACAAAAGAGTATTTGAAGTCAATGAAAGATGAGTGTCTTGTTAAGTTCTGCAACGGAGATCTTGTTGTGCTTCTCAAGTTTCTTGATGTGGAAACATATGAATCAGTGAGTAAGACTCTTTAAAGCTGGCATGGTCTCAAAGTATGCAACAATTTTTGGTGTTGAGCAGTCTTGAAGATTAGTTGAAGGTGTTCATTACATATATTAGCGCAACATCTTTTCAGTTCGCTGGGCTTATTTTTAGCAAATCCAGTAGCCTAAAACCTTGGTTGCATGCCGACATCTAAACCAGTGGCCGGCGTGTTCCATGTCCAGCGCGTTGGTCACATCAAAGATAAACAAGAGACCGAGAGACGCAACTGATGGTACCGGGAAACCGGATACAGAACATAGAGTGAAAAGTTTGTTTGGCCAAATGCATCAAATTTTGGAGTTAAGCATAAAACTCATAGGTATGCAATATACTCCTATAAAGTAGTTCGTCTTTCATGAATAATATATACAGAACCAATTAAAACCTCGTTGTGCAACCTAGACTGAAACGGCCAGAAAAAAAATCCCCAAGAAGCAACTTATTCGGGGAGGATTGGGAAATAAAGATGGCTACAGGCGGCTACAGCAACTCGGCACATATAGAAGGATAAATGCATCTTTGTGAACACAGAAATAACGATGATGCCATCGTGTCCACAAACAATGTTCGCAATATGATTAAAACTACTGAAATGGTCGAGATACATATAAAATAGCACGTGATATATATGTGATAGACTCTGAGCCTACGGGCTCGGGCTCGTCCTCATCTCGCATCATAGAAGAACCTATGATGATTAAAACGTTGCATGATGCATAAGCAACAAGATTATAAGTGCAGAATATAAATGAGACGATGATTAACGTGGTTCAGCACTAAGGCCTACATCTACGGGGGTTCGGTTTTTCATTATGTATTATATGAGGTTACAATGGATAGTCGAATGACTCTGAGTAAGGAATGATGCTAGGAGGGTTATAGATAAAACTCATACTTACGCTTACAATTTCTCTCTCCTGAAATATAGTTCTCTCTTCCTAAAATTGGTCGACCCCTTCTCTCTAGGTGAAGTTGGGTTTTTATAGACCTCTTGTGTGGGGTCCCCCATCTGAAATAGGTGTCCCTTATCAACTTGGACTTTGTGCCAATCCCGACGATAGCCTTCGTCCTGCTACGAAGATGTCCATCGATCCCCTAGTATAACGATGATTCGTCTGTGCTTCTTCCATGAGAATGTTGACACGTATCATATGTGCGTAGCATTTAATGCAGGTGGTTGGGGTGGTCTGCACGCCTCAGACAGCTGTTAATGCAGTGTCAGCTGTGTTTTCTCTCGTCCGTTGGATCTGGATCTTTATTGGGATGGTAAAAAGCAACCTTATAGATCTTCTACGGTACTTCGCGGCGGTCCGATAGTCAGGTACTCCCTATCTCATCAATCGTTGGATCACGCCTAGTTGCAGCTACGTGGCAGATGAGGATGGTGCATGCTCCTTGGGTGTTTCCACATGTCGTCGTTATCTTGATGGGCCCTTGTTCTTTGGCCTACACGTGTACGGTTCTTGACACGTGGTTGGTTGTAGATTATGTTTATACATGCGTTTTTAAGGATACTAAACCTGGCTTAGTTAAAACAATACGAACAATCACAACAGGAATTCTCTTATAGGCAGTAGCAAGCCAAATCGTGGCATACCCAAGGAAAATAACAAATCTCATAGCCATGAGAGACGGTGTCCCCCCACTGGCCCTTTCCTTGCTATAATAGTTTTAAATTATCTACTGATACATATATGGTGTAGGACTTATCCTCCAAGCCTCCGTAGTTGTGCGGGTGAATCTAGAGCTTCAAGATGCATCTGCAGACATGGATGTTTGAGTGCGCTGGAGGCTGATTGTATGGCGGTGCTGGAAACTGCAATATGGACAAAATCATTGGTACTACACCAAGACTGTTACTAGAAGAAATTAATATTTTTTATTTTTTTTGTCTAATTCAGTTAATTGGAAATTTCATTATGTTGTCATTGTGATAATCCAGCTGATTTGCTGGGTAATATTGCTAGAATCTTTGAAGTTTCGAGAGAACCGGGAGCTTAGCTCCGAGTCAAAATTTTGTTCACACTCCTCTAACGAGTGTATATTTCACATAGCCTTCTGATTGGTTGATTATTTAACTGATGGCCTCATTACCCTCCATGTTTAGAATCACGATCGTCATTACATAACTCCCTAAATAGAATCAATGGTTGAGATTAAAATGTTACGTTCACACTCGTTAAGAAGTGTGAACAAATTCGCACTCCTTAGCTCCAGCCTTACATTATGCCTGAAACTATTTAGATGCTACCATAGATTATAGTGGATGTTGCAGATAGTTAAGTTAAACTTGGTTCAGTTTATGCTCTACTATCAGAATGTCAAGTAGTAAATATTCGTAATTTTATATTCAAAATCTAATTTATACGTCTAATTCAAAATTTAAATCATACAACTCAAGAGATGTTTTCCAAGTTACGGGCCTTCTCCAGGACATTGTAAACTCCTATCCAGTGAGAAATCTCTCATCAGTTTCTCCGATCCTTGGTAAAAGAACCCTTTGATTCATCCGTCTCTGCTTCTTCTGCTGCATCCACTGCCAGAATTGCTGAAATTGCTCCACCTAATTCTCCCAGTCCCAGTTTTCGTATGTTTTTTTTTCCTTCAGATTCTCCTGTTTCTATATCTACACCTAGCTTTCAAATTTCGGTACCTAATTTCTCCCTGACTCCATTTCACCTTGCACTCAAAAATTGCCTTAAACTCGATCAGTCATGGAATTTAATTGATCAATACGTGTCTAATTTGAAAGAACACAAAAGCGGTTGAGGTTCTTATCTTACCCTAATGCTTCCATCAAACTCTTCATCAACACAAAAAGGCGAAATACATCTGAATTTGAAATTGGAAGAGCACGACCATCCTCAACAGCTGAACCAAAAGAAGCAGAGGCAGTAGGACTTTTGGAAGCAGCAACATGGGCTAGTGAGAAGAACATCACTAATTTCAGCAATGAAGGAGATTGCAAGAACCTATTTGACTACCTGAATGGAAACTCCTCTTCAATTTCATGGCAGAGTCAAGCAATTTTGAAAGAGGCTAATAGGATTGCTAAATTTAATTTTCTAAGTTTTTTCTTTGTTCAAAGAATTACCAATAGGGTAGCAAATACTTTAGCCAAAAAGGCAAAATCTTTTGATTATACTGTCAACTGGGATAGTAATCCACTTGTATTGCTTTAAATATTTCAGTAGATAAATCTAATGCTAGGAACGGGCTTACCTCCTCAATATTAGATGACTCTACTATAATCGTACCTTGGATTTCTAACACCTCAAGTTAGGTTTTTTGATGAATCACCAATTTACAAAAGAAAAAAAAAAGAATATTCCTTTGAGACGGAGGTATAAAACTAAATAGTCCCATGCTTCAAAAAAAAAAAAAAAGACTACAGTATAACTTCTATAAAATAATAGTCTTGGGACCAAGAAAAATTATTATTTTAAAGAAATATTATATTATCGATAATATAATAAATTATTATTTTATAATTATATAATTATTTTAAAAAGTAATTCCTAGCTTGGAGGTTGAATAATATTTGTAGGTTAAGTAAAAATCGACTAATTTTATAAAAACATTATATTATTGACTAATTGCAATACAAATACAAGCATTCCAAATATTAACGACATTTCAAAATTACTTCTTATTGCAGTATAACAACGTGGCCCCGGGTACTTTGATTGCATTACGAATTATTGGGGATGAAATACAACTTGATTTGAATTTTAAAGAAAAACAAACCAATATTAAATCATATTTTGGGAAAGTTTAATGTGTATGAAATTATTTTTTATTTTTCTAGTAGCATTATTATTTTATATATTATTTGGGACCTAATAATCATTAAGGGGAACTTTTGAAATGTATTATTTTATGATTTTATCGAATTTATTATTTTAACACTAAGGGCCTGAGTCGGGACCAGGAAATTTTATTATTTTAGCGAGAATATTATATTATCGAGTATCACTTTAAAGAAGTTATACTGTAAAGGGCCAATCTATCAATAACATATGTGTATTTAACGATCATTAGTGAAGATCCGTTCTTCCTAAAAACCAACATAGTCAGTATTTTTGCACAACTACATCATCGATTTAATTTGTAATTACATAAAATAATCTAAAACATTAACCCCAACACTCAGATAATTATAAAAGGAAATCTCTCAAGTGATATAAATAAAATGGTATCTTTGTGTTTTACAAAATATAGATACAAAATATATAAACATACAGAGATTTACAAATATCACTAGATCGTTAAAGCTTTAAGCTACAAGGATGGATATCATCACTTGCACCATCTCTTCTGATAACTGAAAACTGAAGTGGATACGAGTGAGCACATCATCCCAAAGGGGTGCTCAGTGGAAATATACAAAATTAATCATTAACATGCTTCGTAGTTCTAAAAGATAACTAATTTAAGTTCAACAACAAAGTAACACAACTAACTCTTATAGAAATACGATTTATGCTAGTAATTATTTATTTAATTATCTATGCTAAACTTATAACTTGGGAAAGATTCTGAAAATAAGAATAGTTTTGAAAAGGAAAAATAGCTCACGAACTTGCTTAGGATTCAAGCTACCTTGCCTTGGTCATTCACTATAAGTAGAGGATTCATGTAGATACACAAACCATCCCTTGGAAAATTTGTGTTTCATGCATAAGGTTGTTTTCCACTACTTCATTTTTTCTTCAAGAACAAGAGTGCTTGGGGATTCTAGTTGTTTTTGTTGTAGAATAAATTATGTATCTCTATAAGTTTTGAAGAGTTTAAACACTGATTCTACAAGTTAATTTTGATATCTACTTTTTACCTGGTAGTTGTTCGAAACAAAAAAAAGATTCCCAAAACCTTGATTCACGTCTAAAGGGAAATTAAACAGGTGTTTTGTGAAAGAAAAATATCAAAAATTCTTCAATAGAGGCTGAAGCAACTCTTAAGCTATAACAGACGTTAGCTAAGGGAATCAAGTGCACAGAACCACGTTGGGTTCATAGACGCACATGAGCACGACTGCAGCTGAGTTGCTTGGAGGGTTAATTCGATCTCAACTACAGTCCATTCAAAAGTTTGATAATAGGTTTAATATAGTGTGGTGTTCAAACTGGACTAGGTCATGAAGTTTTTGTGCACATTGCAATTTTCCTCGTTAACAAAACATTATGTGTCTTTCTTTAGTTTCTACTTCTGCATTATAATCATGACTGTTATAATTAAATTAAAAGTAAGTGATTCAATAACCAACCTAGATAGTTTTCGATCTCGGATTGGTTAAGATCACACAAGACTTGTTCTTGTTGAATTTGTATCTTGAAATATAAATTACATGTCTTGTTCTTGTTGGAATTCTGATCTTATAAAGTTTGAGTAAATACTAGGCCGATCTTGGATATTGATTTTTGAGATCATTCAAGAGTTCTTATACACAACCAAGTTCATAGATCTTTGATCTATACTTGATTGCACAAGAAAGACAAACCGTATATACAATCATATACAAGGGTCTTTTCTGAAGATCTACTTGTTGACAATATTAGGTTTTGTTTTATAGGTTCAAACGAAAAAGTTGGTGGTTTACTTGGTACGATGTCCTTTTCATTTGGTATCAGTCTGAGTTTGTAAGGATCTGACCTATAAACATAAAGTCGAATATGGAACACACAAGATACGATTTTGTTGAAATTTTGGATTTAATACCTAACATAATCATCAAAATCAGTATCTAAACATCCTCATGAAATCACCTCGAGTGAACCTAGTAGAAAAGTTCATCTTGTTAATGATGTAAAAACTATTGATAACTGGGAAACACGCTTATAAAAACAGTTGGATGAAATTTCTGATGAATGTGACTCATATATTAATATAGATGTAGATGAGGATCTCTCAGAGTACGTTAAGCTATTGAACCCTTTGGAAAAGAAAAGGATGATGGCTTATTTCCTCGTTACTTTTCTGACTCCTGGCTATCGAGAAAACAAGAAATTAAGAAAGACTTACGAAGGTGTTGTTGATGGTTTCTACCTTATCAAATCTATCCTCAAAGATTGTGAAGATAACTTAATTTCAAATAAATTTGAATGCGATAATCTTCATCGATATTTGTATAAGTTGGAAGAGAAACTTGATACAAGTGAAGCAAGCATTAACTCCCTACGAATGAGTTTCAAGACAGAAAAAGTGCTTGTATCTCTCGAGAAAAATGCTTTGAGGCTGATCTAGCCGTTTCTCTTGATAAAATCAAGACGTTGGAAGAGGACTTTAAAAAGTTCAATAATAGCTCAAGAAAATTAACCTTAATGTTAGGAGCAACTAAAAATCATCGTGATGCACGAGAATTAGGCTATAAGGGAACAAACGCTTCAAGTACTAGAAAAGAGGTAAAATTTGTCAAATCTAGAGATTCTTCTCAACCAAAGGCTTCCAATGATGACAAAAGTGAAATGCCTTCACCTTCAGTTAATGATCGAAAATCAAAGTCTAACAAACTCCAAAGCCATCAAACATGCATCCAGGTAATAACATTCTTTATGTTTGCTATTATTGTGGAAATATAGGACATTAGCAAAGGGAATGACGTTTTCGCATAAGGAATGTGAAACTTCATGATATTGTTGTTTCGGAAGAGGGTATTGCAATTCAGTCCAAAATGTCTTCATTATATTTTGTGATAATTGCAATTATTATCATTAATACTCTATCTTGATAATCCAAACTATCACAATTCACAGCCATTAACTGGAAAAAAATCCATGGAAAAAAAGTTATTAAGCATCAGAAATAAAAGTAAAACTTCTAGTTTTCATAAAGTTAGCGGTGATAATCACAATTCCACCAAAAAAAGACATGTAAAAATTCCATCTTTGACAAGTTTACTAGTGATAATTTTGATTCTTAATTTCCGCATATGGCGTCTAGAGGCAAATCACAAATATCAATAGATGGGATAATTACAGCTATTTGCTAACGACACAAACCATAGAAGAAAGAAAAAAATCAGGAATCAGTTATCATTTCCCATGGTTTTCTTCCTTCTCCTTTACAAACTACGATGAATATTTGCTTATATTAACCATTATGGAGTTTACGAATAATGCATATTAATGATATGAAAACATTTGTACTTAAGCAGAGTAAGAAACGTATATTGATGAAATCTCAAATTATTTCACGATGAAATTAAGAACATTGATTAGCAATGGTGGGGGTTTAGTGTTACACGATTGGGATGTAGAGAATAATGAAGATGATTACCATAACTGACCCGAATTAAGGGAAAAATCAATGACAGATATTTTTGACCATAAAAACGCTCACAAAAAACGTTCAAGGGAGAAAAGGATTGCTTTAATGCACTAGTGATATTTGCCATTTTCACTAGCCATGGAAGTTGCAATTCGCAATTATCACATAATGTGTTGGACTAGTCGGCGATGAAGATAATGATACAATGAGGAGAAATTTGAAAGAAAATTATTAGGTTTATTTTTAAGGAGAAATTTTTTGGGAGATTTTATTGGCTTTAATATTCATAAATTTCAAAGAAGATTTTTAAAATTATTTTTTGGAGAACATTTTGGGAGATTTTATTAGTTTTATCATTTTTATTTATTTTTTGAACTTTTTTTGTTATTTCAGTTGAATTCTTGTTTAATAGTTAGTTTCTTTATTTTGGTATATATATATAATAAGGACATTTGTGTAATCTTACTCTATTAGTTAATAATCTTAATGGTGGGCTTGTAATAAACAATTTTAGGAAATCGAGCTGGAAATATTTTCCAATGATATATAGCAGTACAAAAAGTTAAGACCACGTTATTGTTTTTTTTTCCAGAGACTTGAGTATGATATTTTATCTTAAAATATTAAGTCACGCTTCTCACGCCTTCTACATTTCACTCTTCTTCTCCGACTTTACTCTCTACTGATTTATATTTCAGATGGGAAGAAATATAATAGAGGAATATCGTACGCTATTCCATAAAAAAATTGGTGGAAGTTGGTGGTATAATAAAGATGATGATACCTTTGTCGAGATAAGCAGTGCGTATTTGTGTTTGTCATCATAGGCAAGAATTTCTTTCTTATTTCACCGCTATTATTCTCTGGTTAGGTTTATGATTTGTCAATTTTTTTAATTATGTGTTTTTCTTCTTAGAAACAACATGTTATATTTGTTTGTAGTGGTGTTGGTGAGTAGAACTTAGGGGTTCCTACTCTCAATTGCCAGGAGAATATTGAGGTCGTATCTGGAGTTTAACCAGAATAATTTACGATATGGTCATCATAGAAGAACGTATATGCAAATATTTTTAAGAAGAGTGTAAATAAAATAATTTACAATTAAATTAGGCATATTTCAATAATAATTCCATGTTTCTATATATACTCACACGTGAAACAAGCCTATCTTTTGAGATTAAGAGAATATTTACAAATACGAGATATAGGTGCAACGTTAATTGTTTTCTAGTCCCTAAACTCATTGGAACAGTTCTTTCCATCGACCTTTTAATGCCAATTTCAACGTTCAACATATTAGCAAGCTATAAACAACATGAATCATTTCTTATTTCGAGATTTATTGTGTTTTTATTAGTTGACAAGTAATTAAATTAGTAATAATACATATAATAAATACATTAAGATAATATGGTTTCCTTATCGAGTTTAAACTAAGAGAGATTATAAATCAAATAATATACAAGAAGTTAAATAAAATTAGACATATTTCAATAACTATATTCCTTGTTTCATTATATATACTCACACGTGAAACAAGCCTATCTTTTTGAAACAGAGTGAATATACTGATTAAAAGAAAAGTCACAAATGTTATAAACCAATATTTATTGTCTAAGATGCCCTTGTCTCTAGCATTAGAGTTTACATATCTTGGGCACCAAGTCTTCTATCCATTTAAATAGATGTTTAAACTCTTGTATTTTAGATATACATTAACAGAAATCTCTCTTCTTTTCACCCTCTAATTTGTGTCTCCTAATCTACTTTCTAGTATCACAACATGTTATCAGCACGCTCTGCTCTGAACAATATTATGATCGATTTACTTCTTTTTGTCTTTCAATACATAATGCATCGTTTTTTCTATTTATATTAACTAAACCAATTATTATTATTATTTTTCAATTAGGTTTGATTTTTTTTTAATGAGATAGCTTTTTAGGTTGTCTCAGAAATCATAAGACGTATATAAAAGTATTTTTATTTAATCATATTTTTATTTACTGATTATCATACTTGTATAAGTAGTATTGATAAAGTGGACCGAGAAAACCAAAACGACAAAGTTTTTCTCAAAGAGCAGTGATCTAATTTAACCGTATGTGGTATCATGACCCCGCAATTTTCTTATAAACAAGACAAAGATATTGAAAGACTCTGACTCTGGTGTATATTTTCGTATCGATTAATTAGACAACAAGGAACTCAGTTGCAAAAGAAGAGATCCAAGGTATGTTGATTTTTTTTATAATCAGTGTTAATGATATTTGATTAGCTAACCTCCTCTGATTTTCTCGTGTGAAGCTTCAATATGGTGCGGCTATGTAAACAGTAACTTGTTCATTAATTTTTTACTTTTACATGGTTGTTTTGACTGATAGGTATATTATGACATACGTACCTTGTATTTCCACTTGTCCTTTTCTTTGTGGATTCCATATGATGGAAAAGTTTGCATTTTAATTTCTTTTTAATCCAAGCTATGTTTTGACCTTTTCCGCCTATTCTAAATTTAAAAAAAAAAACAGAAATCAAAGGTCGCAAGAAACCTTTACCATGAAATATGGTTTTCTCTAATAATAAGCTAGTGGTTTCAATTTTTTTATTTCTTCTCTAATTTTTCATAGAGTGAAGAAAAAATCATCTAAAGATGGTATATAGTTTTTATCCCACCTAATGAAACTATAAAAAAAATAAAAAAAAATAATGATTCAGAATAAAATAATCTCCATTTATTTTTCCTCCTGGTCCTAATTTCTAAAATTTAGGACGTTCCACTTGAAATTGGAAAACTTTAGGACACAAAAGATCAATGGTTGCGCACCAAGCTTGTTAGCCAATACAATTACTCCTTGCATTGACTTAATTGATCTTTATTATTTTTGTAAGAAAATGTCTATAATTTTATTCTGAATCATTATCTCGTTGGCCTTATAGGTCACAAAATTTTTTTTGAGAGTTATTTGAATATTTTATATGTTGTTGGCTGTAACCAATAAAAATTCATGGTTGATGTCAAATTTATATGTCAAATAAACTATATTTTATTTTCGTAGGATAATTTTTTTTAATGGGTTTTGAAGTCGTTGTTTACGGTCTAACCTGGTATTGCTAAAATCAGAAACTATTTTGAGTATATGTCCTCCATTTAATTGGATAAAGCGAAAGTTGTTAGATCATTGATATGTGTCGCAGCGCATCAAAAATATTTACACTTTTCACAACTCTAAATATATTATGAAGAAAGAGTAAAAAAGGATCGTTATCACAGAGAGGTCTGGGATTGTTATATGTTTCGATTTCCTCTGTAGAACCGGGGGATTTTCTGATTTTTACCTAAACTAAACTAAACAAGAAAATAAACAAGCAATCAAACAAGTGCAAATATTGGTCAAGGATTACGTTTTCATTCACAAACATGTTCTTGTCCTAATAACTAGAATTGATATTTAATCTCTCTTTATCAAAATCCCTAGAGTACCTTAGGCGCAAGAATACTCCGTAAATATCCTGATTTCATCACACTTATATGCAAATGGTGCAAGCATGAATTCTACCAAAAGAATAACCTAACGTGGAAAGCGCACTAATCAACTTCAATTCCCATGGAGCATAAAGATTCATGAAATTAGGCTAATCAATGCAATTGAAATACATTGCGCAAACCATTCAACAAAGTTCAAGATTCACTTGTGATTACTAGGATATGTCACTACAAGCAGTAACCACAATTATGCCGCTTGCAATCAGGAATTTATCACTTTTGCGTATAATAAACCCTAATCTAGCTCCATATATGATTATGAGTTCTACCAATTTGCAACTTAACAAAACAAACAATCAAATCATGTTGTAATACGTTAGTCATGAAAGATGAATCTGAAAATGGTTAAGATAAATCTGAAAATGGGTTCGTAAGAACAATAATTTGAAGTAACAACAATCAAATCGGGAGTAACTAAGAGCTAGTGGGTTTTGATTTTAATCTTTGTAATCATATGATTTATTTATTTTTTTAGATCAGATTTGATTCAGTATCTTAGGCAATTCTTTGTTTTGGTGTGTCTATATTGATTTTCATTTTATTTTGGATTGGTGGGTGTGCTTGTTTTTTTTATATTAGGACATGTAGTTTAAGACCTTGATTAAAATAGTATGGTATCAAGGTATTTTGATTCTAAAAGGAAATAAAAGAGGAGAAATCGTAGTTACCATGATTAGATATAGTATTAGAATTGTGAACAGAAATAAGAGAGGAGAAATTAGTTCCCTATTTTCTTACTCGATTAAATTTTTCTGCACATAACTTAGTCTGTTAGTCATCTTTGATGTTTGATTCAACAATATTCACCCATCCACAAAAGGGAATATACAGACCTTCCATTTTTTTTATTTCAGGGAAGAAGTAGGAGAAAGCGATAATGGAGGTTTATAGACACGTGCACATTAATACCTTTTATGGTTTTGTTAGAAAAAACAGAAAATAAGGATTTAAAATCAAATAGATAACGCCCGCAGAATTTTGACTAACTAGGATGGGAGGAACGTGCACCTCGGTTAAGTAGGGGTGCACATAGATGGACTCAGCTACACATGTTCAAGGAGTTCATAACAATAAGAAAAAGAAAAACTTTCATGTTTCTAAACCCTAGAACAAAAGTAGTATAAAAGATAATAGAATAGATTATATATCTTCTCCTGTTTTGTGGATAAGGTTTCCTAAAATATCATATTTCCAAATGTTGACCAATTCAGTTTCCAGGTCAGGCCAAGTCCATTTCACGGCTCAGGCCAATTCAGTTCCAGACCAGTCCAATTTAATCCTTAACCCATCAGGTCCATTAACATGATGTGCTTAGCTTCGCGGAACTGACAAGCCAATTAACCTATTCAGCATACTTTCGCGGCATTACTCAACTCCTTCCCTTGATATTCTCAATTCAGAAACAATCTCATTTCAGCTATATATTCAGGCTACAACTATCTTAAGTCACCACTAATGCCTTCGCTTCCATTTTCCTGTTCACTGCAACAACAATTTCTGCAGTTGCAACTCCTAATTCCACCAACAGACTCAACCACTGCACACATAACTTAATTCTATCCATCTCCTACACGCATTAACAGCAATAACAACACCAACTAAATCACATTCATTCACCACCAAAAATCATTTCCTGCAGCATACATAGTCAAGTCCTAACTACAATTCAATTAACTCATTCCTTTACCTGTTGGATTCATTTACAACAGACACGCACATATCTTCTAACTCAGTTAATGATCATGTCAAATAGAACACGTTCTCTATCTAGAGACTGTTGAAGTTCATTAATATACTGAGCCTTTTCTTTTTTAAGATATCCGATTCTAGAAGCTTGAAAATCAATAATCTTAGCAGCCTTTTTAAAACTTCTGGTAAGGTCCGACTCAGATTCTGACATAGAACCATTTGTGTTTATTGGAGTTGTATCATCAGAAACTGACAACATAAGTTTATCTCCTCTAGATTCGGAAGAATCGTCTAAGGAGTTATCCTTTGAGGTAGGTCCCAAACACTTGGAATAATCTAAATCATTAGGAGACATGTTAGTACGCAAATACAGATTCCTTGAGTGTTTCAAACACATACTTATTAGGTATTTCGCGTGTTTGCCTGCTCTAATACCAATTGAAAATACGGGGGTAAAAAAACATACCACCAACTTTTTCTTAGGAAACCTGTATGGACTAAACTCAAATACAATTCCGAGAGTTACAACTGAATGAATCTCAATCAGGAATAATATTAAGAGTTTATATCTCTTTCTCTCACTATCAATATGTAAACGGAAACAAGTCCGTGAACCTGATTATACCGTGAGAGTATTTGGATGATTCCAAAGATCAATATCCAAGATCAATCAAGTCGTATCCAATAATTCCGATGGACGTATCTACTTTGATTGATTGTACGTACAACCTGAGATATTTCAATAATATAAAAATAAACAATATAATGCGGAAAATAAATAACACATATACCAGAAATTTTTATAACGAGGAAACCGCAAATGCAGAAAACCACCAGGACCTAGGCCAGATTTGAACACCAAGATGCTACAGACTCTAGCCTACTATCAATACTTCGGGCTGGAATGTATTTAAGACCGAATCCACCATCACAGGAATTCAGTTATAGTCACGCTATTTACGCCTCTTGAAAATCACAAGACTCTACGCAATTGATTCCCTTAGCTGACGTCTTTTACAGCCTTAGAGTTGCTTCAACTCAATTGAAGTCTGTCTCCCACAAAAAAGTATATATGTGATTTTCGTTCTGATCGTTAGATCAAGGTGAGATAGGAAATCGTTTGCAGTAGACTAGGTCTAGCAAACCTCAAAATCCGGTACTTACGACTCCCGAAGAGCAGTCTAGATTATTATTCACCTCATAAGTAAAAGATACTCTGATTTCAAATAAGAATCGTTATAGAGGAATATACCTGTGGAATCACAAAATCTGAGACGAAGAACTTTGCGATTTTTATCTATCTTGCCTGATCGGAGTAAGATTTAACAATCAGTATCAAGATCATGATACACGAACTATCAAGATAGAGATAGTCGGACATGGCTTCACGAATCCCTAATCAAAGTCTTTTTAGTCACTAAACCAAAAAAGGTTTAAAGGAGAAGACTCTATTTTACAACTAGGACACACAAGAAAAGTGTCAGGAATTTAAAGATCCCAGTTGCTTGAGGTTTTCCTTTTATAGACTTTCAAGATCAAATGTTGCTTTAGATTTAAGCCAAGGTAGATTTGGAATTTAGCAATCAATATCCACTGTTAGATGAATCTTTGACTTGAAATTAACACAACAAAATATATAGACTTTGGTTAGGATGAACAATAATCGAACCGTGTATAATGACTTGTTCATGAAAGGTTAGCCGAAACTAGCCAGACGAACTATAAGCTTAGCCAATTTCATATAACACTTATAGAATTTAATCTTGAGTCACAACCATAGGTTATAATGTGATCAAATATATCTAGATGTAGTTTTAGAGAGTTGTTCAAATGTTGATTATCTCCATAGGAATAATTCTGATGCATCTGAATATATTCGAATGGGTAAGTATGTGTACTTACTTCCAGTTTGTGAGTTATTTTTGTCATGGTACGTATACCGGGTATGTGTACCCTTAAGACAAAAATAGTTCAGGAGTCTACATAACTTTTTGGTATCCATACTAGGTATGTGTACCTTTCTGAGTTCACGAGTCAACAGATCTTTTTGGTATCCATACCGGGTATGTGTACCAAAGTCTTTGCCGAACTATAGCTATGCCGGTATGTGTACTGGGTGCATGTACTATGGCTCCGTACCTATAACAGTTATTCCAATGCATGAACTGGTATGTGTACTATCATGTATTCATATTTACAGTAGCTCTATATCTCTCTAATAATCGATTTGAAACATTTCCGAATAACATCAATGAAACATATCACTTTTCTAGGTTATTTTCAAATGATTAACTTGAATCAATATTTAGGTTACAAATAATAAATTGTTCTTAACCAAATTCATAAAGTTTTGAAATGTTCTTAAGCTTAGTCATTCATATTTCGAAAATAATTAACAATATAAACTTTACTCGAAATTTCTATTGTATATGTAAAAGTCCACTTAGTCATGAGACTTAGTCTCATAGATAGAAAGGTGAAAACTTGAGTAATAGGTTGGTTCAGTCTTCACTTACCTTTTGTCAATGAAGTTCTCCAAAATGTATTCAGTTGATATTCGCTTTCAAACGATAGAACGCAGTGATGTCTAGTAATCAACTATACACTTCTATCATAATCCGAGACTTGAATAAATGTATATTAGAAATCAAGATATAGTTTCGATCAATTAAATTTGATAACAAGCTTGAGATAACAACACTTGTGAGTTCGACCGAGCAATGCTTGATGTGATTTTAAAGTGGTAAGTAAGGTTGTCGTTCACTTGGACTTGTGAAGATTCGAGTTTTTAAATTTAATAAAAATATATACAAAAATATTACAAAGGTGCGAGAGTTACTGGGACTTAGGATTCCACCAAATTTCATTCATGTGATTCAAATAATAATTCCAATCAATTATAGCTCAAATATTAAAAAATATGGACTCTTATTCTTTGCCAAAAGTAGATTTTTGAAAAGCAATGACTGTAAATCAAAAGCATGATGTATCAAAAATACATTGACCAAGCACACATCATCAAACAATATCACACCCATTCAATAAAAATCATAAATCAATTAAAAATCAATGCAAATAGTCATTAAAGAATTATTAGAATTACCACATGCGTGAAATAGGGCTTCCTCCGTCATCCCAGTGTTGGGGTTTAGCTCCTCATATTAGAAATATGCTCAAAAGTTGATTTCATTGATCAAATAAGGTGTTTTTATTAGAAAGGATGAGCTATAGTTACAGAAAGCTTGTTGTAAGGAAGGTAATGGTCGCTGAAAGTATTAAGCAAAGACAGTCAAAAACGATAACAGCTTTCTGTAGTTGAATATAAGACTGCTTCTACGACGGTTCAGTGTGGGTCGAAGTTCTTCGTGTTCTTCGCGACTGTTCACTGTGCATCTTATGTTCTTCGTGTTCTTCAGCTCCGTACCAGCAGAAAACAGCAGCAGGTAGCTTTCTGTTCGTCTTGATTTCTCACTCCTCAGCCCTTCTCATCCCCCCAAACTCTCGACACACCTTTTATATAACCCAAACAATCTATTTATATCAAAAATACCGACTAAATCTCTCCAGAATCTTCCAAAATCTCTTCCTTTCTCTTCACGGCAAAGTTGCGGCAATTTCTTGTTTTAGGATTTCCACGCGTTTCTGAGCTTTCCTTTTGATTCTAAACTCTTCCTTAGATAGATATCAAGATTTGGTAAGGTTTATAGCACTTTAATCTCTCTAAAATTTCCTAAAATCGGTCACACACGTGACTTTCCATATTTTGCTGTTGAGATAAAAATCCATCGATTGAGCCCAGTTTAATCGATTTCAACACCCATGTTAGATTCCTAGACCCATAAGGAGTCTACCCTATGAAAATAAGAGGTTTAATCGACCTCAAACTCCTCCAAATCACTACCACCAAAACTACCAGAAACGTGTATATATTTTCCAGCCAAATTACTTTTTGAATTTGAGAAGATGACCTCCCCCTATCCAGTCCCGGTCTGTGTTTAGTAGCTTCTTGGAAATGGGTTACCCCTTATCCAAAGTGAGAGTCCGAATAGCAAATGTCCTTCGGGTTGCATTTATCAACTTTTCGAGCCGATTTCTCTAAAAATGTTTATTGCCCAACAATACCTACAAACACATAAAACACCATAATAAGTACAAAAATGGGTACTAACAATATACACAATAGAGATGAAAATAGACACATAAATGCGTCTATCAAATACCCCCAAACTTATTATTTGGTAGTCCCGAACAAATCAAAACTACAAAATAAAATCCTAACTCACTGTCACTGGCATCGTCGATTGCACTTAGCATGTGCAACAAGCCTTTAAACCCCTAGGTGGCCCTAGTGGCCAAGTTATAGTCTCGGGAGGGTTTACTAGAGATATACCCACAAAACCTTTACTCCATACCCTAGCTATCTACGCAGAACCTTGGAATGCACTAAAGAACCTCCTTGGTTGGCATACTTATTGATTACGGGAGGAAGTACCCTGATGCGAAATTCTAATTGCTGTATACGAGTTTGCACTCAAGTATACTAAAATTCATATATAAGTGACAGAGCTCTACTCAGATAGTCGAACTATGGACATCAATATCCGGAATCAAACAAATCACATGAATAGTTTAAGAAGATGGATATAGAAATAGATGGTTGCGAATGGACTTCAATGCCAAGATGAACCTATGACCTAATGGATTGAGATACTGGTCTGGACTAATATCAACACAACTGGCATATACAAGGGAACCAGTGGTCGACAATCCTAAATCTACATCAACTCAGCTGGCATATACAAGGGAACCAGTGGTTGACTTTATAATAAACCTTTATTTATTTATTTATTTATTTTTCATGACATGATTAGATCTTTTGGATCAAAGTGCATGCTTCTTGTCAGCAGATTACATGGTAATTCCCGTGGATCCTGCGTTCCACGCTTGTTTAGGCGACGGAGACAGGGAGAACACACACATATTGCTATCCAAGTGTTAATATTTATTCCGATTGGTCTAATTGGTCTGATCTCTTTTTTCTTTCTTTTTTAGTAACTCAATCACTCTATTTCAACCCAGCAGACATCAACATAAAAATTTGCAAAAACAAAAATAGAAGTAATAAGATGATTCCGAGATACGGTGAAACTATCATGTTATTTCTAACACCTGAGCTCCGTGCTTTTATGAATAGACTCTTATAGATGTTTCCATCTAGTCAGATTGGTTCCTCAACTCCTAAAACCAAAATGCTTCCATCCACTTAGATTGGTTAGTGCCATCCTTAATAGGCATAAATTTCTAGGCTCTGGAGTTTATAATGCAACTAAAAAGTTTCTCCCATACCCCCAAACTTAAACCTAACATTGTCCTCAATGTTCTAAAGATAAAATTAAAAGCATGAACAAGGAGAAACTGTTACCATTTGAAGAAAAAGAGTTAGGGAAAGATATTACCATGTTGCATGAACCATGGGTTACCTCCCAAGAAGTGCTAAGTTTAAAGTCTTCAGCCAGACTAGGAAAGAATTAGTCACTCGAATCATAAAGTAACAGTCGGAATAACTGTGGGTCTTCAAAACTAAATTGAGTTGACCAAAGGAAACTGTAATAAACCAAGAAAGTGAAGAAGAATAGCATGCCCTTATCTAGTTTCCTGATTAAGATACCTATATCTAATTGTGGTTCAGGTTCAGGTTCTATGAAAGGGTATAAATAAAATATTTTCATTGGATGCATTTCCTCATAAGTGAGATCCAAATTATTAGGTTCTAGAGTCTGTAGAAACTCAAATAAGAACTTAGAAGCACATAATAATAACCTAAATAATTGAGGATCCTCTAAGTCAATCAGGTTTGACTTACATAATTGACCACAGTGAGAGTAGTGGTCATTCTTAAGTAAATGTGTCGATTCTATTAACCTAAAGTACTTAGGCTTAGTCTCAGAACTTAATATTCGACACATTTGAAATCTATATGTTCCCACATTTGGAAGAAAACTATTTGGTGGGAAAACAAAGTCAATCGGGGTATCATAGCCTGGGTAAACCACATCAACCAGAGGATGGGTTTCTAACAACTGAACTTCCTTATGGACATCACTAGATTCAGGGTTCCTTAGGAAAAAGTGTATGAAGATAATCTGTTAAAACGGTTGAGGAACATATGTCAAGTCCCAAGTGAGGGACCTTTCTAAGAGTTAAAGCATATGGAGAATGATAATCACCCCCAAACTTAGAGTTTTGGGTGTCTCTGGATAGACTAGCTATAATTTCCCTAATTTCTAGATCATCAGAATCCTGAAAATAGTCAATTGCTTCTTCTAGGTTATACTCAGGTGATGTATCCTCACTCAAATTTAAAAGCTCTACGAGTTCATCTTCTTTGTCTAAGATTATTGTTTCTAAGTCGCTAGACTCTAAAACAGCATTTTCAGAATAAACCCATTCCGTTATGTGTGTGATCGATTATAAGTGGAATCAATTTTATTTGTGCAGATACAAAAAAGACAAAAAAGACAAGAAGATTTCTTATCGGTTTCCTATCTTTATGATTTACTTCGTGCACATATTTGATCGGCAGGATCCGACTTAGCTTTGTTTATATTTTGATAGATATCTTATTGCTAGTGTAGTTGGATAGAAGAATTTGACGTTGAGCATTCTCATCTTGATGGTAAATTTAGTTGCAGCTTCTTTATCAAGTAAGATCTTCTCTTGACTATGGGTATATTTCTTAGAGGAGGGGTGTTGGAATTTGGGATAATATGTGGGTGTGGTTTTTGGTTAGAAATGTTAATCTCATTTTTTTTCTTTTCAAAAAGAACCTGGGTGGTCCAAAATTCTACAAACTGTACATAATTGGATGCTATTAATAGCATAAGAAAATTCTAGCTAGTGGTAAGCATTTATACCATATTTTAAAGCTCTAGTGTATATCAAGCAGGATCTTCGTATTCCTCTCATTATTGTCTCTGTCATAAGGTTTTTTTTCCTTTTGAAAGGTTCCCGCTGGTCTTAGAATACTGCTTATATCAGGGATTATATGCTTTGGGATCCTTTTGACAAGAACCAAAATTTTAACAGCATAAAAGTTTGCTTCATCAATGTAGTCAGGACCATAAGGTGGGACTTCCGTAAGCACCATTAATTTTCCAAAAACTCCTCTAGTACCACCTTTTTTTTCTCTTCCGAATATCAACTTCAGCATCTCTTCCGAGCTCCTAGATGCCCTTGATGAATCAATTAATGGTTTTGGTGTCATGAGAATCTCTACTGCATAGTCGACCAATGAAGACCCATTTCCAGTTTTTTTTTTTTTTGTGTGTAAGACTATTTCAATGTTTATAAAAACTTTAGAAAATAGGTCTTCTGGTAAGTTTAGGGAAGAATTTATTTGGTTTACAAGGTTAACAATGGATTCATCAGGTTTGGTACCAGAAGTGGAGGCCATTGTAATGTTGATCAAGAAGTTGTGTTACTTGTATATGATAGCTAGAACAAGTTTGTAATGGTCAAGTCTAGTGAGGAAAGTAATTTTAGTTACAAAATTGTCTGATGGTAAATTTGTAATGCAGTGTGTCATGACTCATAAGTTGATCAGAGGGCATGTGCAATTGATGGTGCCTGTAATTAGAGCTGGCAAACCAGCCAAAAACTCGCGGGTTGACCCGCCCGGCCCGTGAAAAATCCGCACCTGTCCCGGATGGGTCCTAAACAAGCCGGGTGCGGGTTGGAGAAATGGTGGCTTGTTGGAGAACGGGTTAACCCGTCTCGGCCCGTAAACCCACGGGTTAAACCCGTCTACAATACCTAATTAATAAGTTATATTTAATCCCTACCGTCAGATTATTCTAGGGTTAATCTTATCCATACGTTTAAGGTATAAAAGGATAAACCTAAAACTAAATGAAGAGATATCATTCTCTTTTCTTCTCTCTTTTCTTCTTCCGCTCCTTTTCTTCTCCCGCGTTCTTTGGCTGGTGGAGAACTAGAAATGATAATAAGAGATTGAGACCGAGAGTTGTGGGGAAAGGTTCATTTGGTGCTAGTAATGATTTTATTGAAGTTAATTAAGTAAAAAGAAGATGAATAAGTCGTGAATTAAAAAGGAAAGAAGTTAGGGTTTTCTCTGTGTTGATTCGTTGTAGATTGAATATGAAATTGAAGAAGTAAAGATCAAAGTATGGTGGTTGGTAGTGTTGTTGAGTTGAGAAATTTGATTCTGACTCAAAAGGGGGAAGTTATTTAGAGAAGTTAAATTAGGGGTTCTGTGAGTTGAGGATTGATGATAAAATTAAGTAATTCAAGATGGGTTTTAAGATCCTGAGACGAAGAAGAAAATAATTATGCTTATTTGAAGATTGGTTTACAGAAAAGAAGATGATTATTGTAAACTCATGATGAATTTAGAGTTTGTTAAACTATGGTTTTTTTATCTAGTTGATTGGTCTTGAATCTATTACTTTTGATTTTTGATTGATGGGGCAACAAGGTTTTTATAATATATGGGTTTCTTCTTATTTGATTGAATTATATGGTTTCATTATTATGTTTTTGAGCCTTCTCCCTGCATGTTTAATTGGTTGATTAGGGGTTATTTGAAATTGAATCTTTTGACATCTATTATATGATGATTCTTGTTTTGGAACTAATTGCTATGTATGTAATTGAGAGATGCTTTTAATTCTTAGATCTATGTATGGGGAAACAGGGTCTCTGTAGAGAAGACGGTGAAGACTGTTTAAACCCCTTTGGTTAATTTGGAAATTAAGTTAATTAAGTTTTAATTTTTAATATTAATAATTTACGGGCTAACCCGTGAGCCCGCAAGCTTTACCCGTTACGGGCGCGGGTTGGAGAAATGACCACCCGTGAAGAATATCAACCCGCAAGCTTTGGCCCGTATTAACCCGTAATCCGCGGGTTGGTCACAAGCCAATCCCGGCCCGCCCGTTTGCAAGCTCTACCTTTAATCTAGCTGGTTGAGAGTATTTCGACCAATAATCCAATACCACCCGTATTCAAAAGAATCAGCCCATGTGCTGTGAGAAAGAAGCCATTGCAGCATATGAAGTGGACTACAGGTGAGTTTGTTGCTATTGACTACTAACAGAGCCTTAAGGATTTACATGTAAAGACAAAAGGAAAATATCGAGAAATAGACAACAATATAGTGAGTGGCTAATTTCAACCCATGAGTATGTTTGGTTTCTAGTTATCAAATTTTCTACAATGGTTCTCTACCGACGGAGAGAAAAAACCAGACTAAAACTTTCTCTCACAGATTTTTTTTTTCAATTTGTGGGTCTCAGTGGATCTCGTCCCTCGGGAGACGTGCAAGAGTGGGTTTGTGAGAGGCGGTTTTTTTTGTGTAGTTTTTCTCTCTGCCGAGACCTTTTGAATTTTCTATACTTGACCCATCATAACTATTTTGTCTGTTTACGTTATTTAAAGATAAATTAATGACTGAGAATGTCATGGTATCAACTGGAGAAAACGTACCATATGAATGCATAATTGGGGGCCTAAACAAGCAGACCTGACCCTCTGAGTCGAAAAAGAGAAAGAGACTAATATGAATGTGGAGATTACAACAATTAGTCCCTAGTCAAGGGTAGGGACTTACTTAGAATGCATGAGAGCGGTTGATTGCGTTGACTCTTGTTGAATGCATCATATGACCAGTTAAGGGTGAAATATGTTGACCAATTTGGATAGATGATGTCATCATTCTTTTGCTTTGTAGATGGAAAGGACAACTCAGCATTGCCAGCAAATTTAAAAAACAACTCGGCCTTTCCAGCAGCACTAATGGCCTTTCTACGTGGATTTGCCGCTAGAATAAGATTGCTATTTGTTGATGAAATTTCAAAGGTCAGAGGATATGGGAAGGATTTTCTTGTCTTAGGCTATAGGCAATGAGAGCAAAGAGAAATAAGAACCGAAAGGATTTGAAAGAGGTAGTTATAGATTTAATTATGAGGGTGGTTTTTCAGGAACCGTTGTCATTAATGATCGAATAAACCCATCTAATCAACTTTAAAGTTTAAACCCATAACAAAACACCAATTCATCTTATCCTTCCTAGGAAAAAACTTCTTCTGCTTAGAACTAGAAATGCCTTCTTCCATTTGAATCAAATTTCGATCAGAAATTGCTAAGAGAAATTTCTGTTCAACAACATGGTTGGTGAAAAAAAAGAGAATCTGAAACTGATAAGTGTTGATGGGTAAAAATTATTTACTAGTTTTTGAGAAAAAGTGGAAGGCTGTGCAACATGCAGATCCTCAATTTAGCAGGTTTCCTAAACCTTTAACAGATGCACTGCACGAGAGTGCTTTGATTTTGAGAGATCGGTATGTAAGACTCCGGCCTAAACCAAGAAAATGGTCGTTCCAGAGTCCATTCAGTCACAAAGAGGGATGAGGGTCGATTTGTAGGAGGGAATCTGAGAATTGCGTGCGATCAATGATGATTAAAGGATTGTGGATATGTTGGAGCAAGTTTGATGAACGTCAGTGGATTCTAATAAGATTGATTGAGTTCTGTTCAGATAAGATTCGGCTGAGAAAGTTGTGTTCAGATAAGATAAGATAAGTTATCAAATTATAGATTGATGAATCTATTTATATTGCAGAAGTAGTTAGCACATTGATCTCCAGTAAGTGTGACGGTTGCGTAGGAATGGAATAATGGGGAAGCGGAAATCGAGTTTTAACCAGTTTCACATGCGTGGGAGAATTGGTTGATTGTCCATCCACTACTTTGTTAAATCCTTCAAGTGCTTGCATGACTTACTAACATTTCTCATCGTGGATGTACGCACGTTCAGTAGGCCACTAGACCAAAACCCTAGTAAATATCCCCCCATGTGACATGATTGATATCTCATGAATGTTGAGTCTGCAAGGCATACATGAATTGAATTGGTCAATTGTTGACTTGGATAGACCATGAGTCTTAGCCTTGATGAGTCGAGCATAATGAACGAATGCGATATGCTCTGAGACTCATGGATTAAGCATAAAGTGTCTGCTGGGACAATAATAATGCACCGACGTCGAGTCTGATAATTGTGATGTATCATTTTACCAGCTGAGGCAATAATGATGTTCTGATAATTTGGATCGACGACCTTTAGTCTAATAAGATTGATTTATCATGGACCTATTCTGATATGCCGAACATTTGACAGAAAATCAGATATTGCTGAGTTATGTAGAGTGCTCATTCCCGATCTAATATGTCATGAATTGTCGAACGACAAAGTAGGAATTAGAGTATTAGTAAATATTGAACGATCGATGGCTTTCCAATTAAATATTGGATGATCGGCCGAGTGGATGGTCGTCCAAATCATATTGCTCTCGGACAGTCGAGCAACAAAAATGTTGGCGGCGAACATTAAATATTAATTAAAATATTTATAGCTGGATCAATATAAAAGTTATTGATGTTTATCAGAATTATCATAAATTTGAAATCCTAATTTTGGAGAATTCTGGATCCTAGAGATGGAGAGTTTTCTAATGTGGGTGAAGAAATATCGACTAATTAATGGCATGAGAGCCTAGGTCATTGGTGGTGGATAGACGACTGAGCATCTATGGAGAATTGTCGAAAAGGATTTACCAAAATATGGAGAAATATCTAAGATATGGAGAATTATCCAAAGTTTGAGTATTCTCTAAAGAATAATGAAGAAGTATGAGACCGGATGGGCATGATGGCCAAGGGACCGGCCAGGTCCTGCCATGGTGGTGCACGGTCACCATGTCGCGTCAATTCCTAAGAGTTTTAGGTATTTTGTTGGACACTTGTGCAATATTTTGTATTTTTAGAAGAGTTTGATCTTGACTGAAACTCTTGATTTTGCTTGAATGATCAATTAGGGTTTTTTGCTCACACGTCCAATATTTTAGAATATTAAAATAATGTTATTTTAATAGTATTGGTAAAAAAAACCTAATAGTCGTGGGACTAGGCTTTTTGGAGAATTGAGCAATATTTGAAGACAAATGGAAAACTAAGAGTTTGCATGAATGTGGGAGATCAAGAGTTATGAAAAAAATTTAAAAACAAATAAGGGAATCAGAGAGGCGTGGGACCGGCCACGGCCGTGGCATGGCCAGCCGGCAAGTGGGCCCGGTCTCTGCGCGCCTTTTTTTTCTCCTATTTTTCATAACTCTTCATATAAATTTCCACATTCATCCGTATTTTTGGATGCTCATTCGTGCATTATTGCGAAGTACACCCACACTATTTTCTCGGGGCTTACTGCACAAGAATATTTTATTTTTCTAATCCATGGAATTCTGCTAAGGTGGCCCATATGCCCGAAGGGTGAATATTTATTACTAATCCATGGGATTCTGCTGAGAAAAGCCGTGAATTGAAGTAGTAAAATATTATGGTAAAAATAGAATATTTTCTAGGAATTCAATTGATGAATACTGCACTAGAATTAATTAATTGATGGCTCTATACTAGCAGGCAATATGTCTAGAAGTATTATATTTATTCGAGAATCGAGGTATGAGATGGTGAAAGCATCATACTCTTTCTGAACATTTATTCTATATAGTCAGGGAAGATTGCGACATCCCGAAGATTTTATCGCTCTATACTAGCAGAAAATCTGTCTAGGAGCCGTCCAATCTTTTTCGATTCTATATAGAAGTGAATACTGAGTCAGGTAGTATATAGAAATATATGGAATATCGAGAGCTCAGCTGAGGAGGCCCCAATGTTTCCATCATATATTTAGGTTTTGATGAGGTTACATGATTATTCGGAGATCGTTGTAACATGAGCTTTCATGTCCAAATTATAAAATATGAATTTCATATATTCGTCTGAAGCCGGGTCAGAAATATATAAAACTTTACAATTTATAGTTTTATCCCTTGTCAAAAATCCACCATCAACAAGAAGGAAAAACTGCTTGAAATGGATATTATACCTCGCATCAACTGGTATCCATATGAGCATTGTGTTGAGAGATTGTCATATAGAATCGCATTTCCTCAGGGTTGTGAGTCCCCAGATCGTATTTTGTTTATGTTGGTGTTTGTAGAAAAGATAGTGTTCTTGCTTACTATAAGAAGACAAATGGTTTAAAATAGTTCAATCTAACTCTGTCCCTTTACAAAAATCCATCAACACTTGACTAAGTATAGAAACGATAGCATAATTATGCTCTAGCCCTTCATTGTCATATTCATGTCGTCTACAATCTTCTGTTGTTGCACATCTTCAGTTTCTATCTCTCCATGCGGGGGCATCTGGATCCTTTCATCCTCTTTATCCTGTTGCTTGTTCCCCACGATAGTGTGCTTCTACTTTTTTGCTTCTATCACTCTCTAAACCTCTGTGTAAACACAATCACTCATCAAAAACCTTCTCCTTACTGAAAACCCAGTTGGAATATGAATGATCAAAAGACAGTAAGATAAAAAGATGGTCTTCTCTTTTTACTGCTTTTTTTACTTTTCTCTCTAACTTACTGTTTGTTTGGCAAAACACTCTCAAGTCTCAACTCTATATTGCATGTTACATCATTAACTCTATCAATACTCCTTTGATTGGTACTTGGAGGATCTTCAACATAACATTGCAGTGAAGGTGAAGGAAATTATTAAGCAAGGTGATCCACCAGGATATGATCATCCTCTTTTTGAATAATACTCTAGTTAAAGTACTTTCTAGGGTGATTAATCAACATGTACTTGTTAATCAAGACACCAACAATACTTTTTTTTTTTATACATAGCCAATATTTTGAAGTTGGAAGTGGTAGTGGAAATGGATTTTGTGATGGGGGATGAAAATGGGAGTGGTGGTGGTGTTGAAACAAAAATAGGATATGAAAAGGTCATTAGAAGATAGAAGGCGAAGACCTGGGCTCAGGAAGAGGAATATCCGAACTAAGATGGCGCGATCATCATGCCAGGTGAATGAGAGATCTTAGGATAAACCTTACATGCCTTGATACCAGTACTCAATAGTATCGAAGGCATGAGAACCAAAGAAGAGCATAAGAAAGGATAAGTAGACTATCCCTCTCACGTTAAACCACTAGAAGGATCACCTAACGAATCAAAAACAAGAATCATACGCAGCAAGCCGCTCCTTACAGCAGTGAACATCAGCATGAACCGTCGGGACTCTCATCTCAAACATACATGAAGAGTAGTAAAGACAAGGCGAATAGAATATGACTAACCAATTCAGAGTCACGGGATCCAATGGATGGATATGTTTATGTGCAAGACAACGGAAAGGCACCAATGAAGGATGAAGAGGATGTAAATACGTCTAAGGCTACCAAACATCCAATGCTAGGATCCGATGATGATGACTGGAAATTATATGCATATCATCCAAAATTTGGTCAATTTGAGGTGCATGAGGGAGTCTTTGTTGTTGCAGATCGCTATGTGGTTGCTGGTGTAAGTAGGATTAGATTTATGTCCATTACATTGCCTGCGGAAGTAATACATGCCATACGGATTTTGGCCATGAAACCGTGGGATTATTGTTGATTCATTATTTTGGTGTGATTGATGATATACTATGTGGTTATTGGGTTGCGGTCCATGGGAAGTAATCGCTGAAGAACTCTTTGACGAGATACGAGATATCCTTGGGAATAGACTTTGTCTCCTTAAACCCATGTGGGGCTCTTTGGGGTGAGCGCTGAAAATATTTTTTTTAGTATTATTGTGATAATATGGATGACATGATGTTAACTATGCATGTTGTGGTTAAAATCATGATTTTTTTATTAAAAGAGTTTGGAAAATATTTTTGTTGCTTCGTTGCGTACTGAATGTCAAAAATCAAGTCATATTATGACAAAATTTCGAGATTTTGATTCACATCAAGGAGTTGAAATTAGAGAGTGTTTTATTTCTATGCTTAATAAGTCGTGTATATTTATTTATTTTTTAAAAGGTGTAATAAGTCTTAGTTTCAAAGCTGTAAAATCATGCATGAAGTTTAGTTGACTGTTAATAGCTTTAACATAATGGGTTTTGGTATAATACATTTTGTAATAAATGTAAAACATCTTTAAGAACAATTGTTGTAAATTGTAGAATTTTATTAGTTGCATATGTATTTTAAGGGCGTTTTTGTATATATCCCCAGAAACACTAATAATATCTCTTTATCGACATACCTTCAAAATTTATTTATCCATCCAATCCGGTTTGCTAAATTTTTATACCCTCAAAGAAAAACAAAACAGAAATAGAAAGACAATAATTGATAAATTTTAAGATAATTATATAATCTTTTATCATCCCCGTCCTCATACTTTGATTGAGTAGATGGAATTTTGTATAATAAGAGAAACAAAAAAAAAGTAAAATAAAAAGGACGACAATTGGCCAGATCAATTTTAAGAGGTTAAGATCAAAGGTAATTGATCAATCCCATAAAAAAAATCTCAATCATATGAAAATCTTGATCAGGATCAAGAACATCTGCTGGTTGTCGATGAGGTCACCGTCTTTTATGTTGTTGTTGATGAATTGGTGCGTGATGAATCAAGGCTGAAGAAAATCTTAAATCAAGGTCGTCGTCTTTTATGTTGTTGTTTAATTTGATTTGCTAATTGTATTGTTGATTATTGTAAAATTTGAGGCTTTGTTGTTGCTGATAAATTTTTTGATTTGGATTAATCGGTGAAGATGAAAAATTGGTTTTAGCCCATTAGATTTCGAACAGTAATAACATAAGCATTAGAAGCATTCTCAGTTGAATCAAAAGTACCTAACCAGACATTAGTCTTCTTTTATGGATATCTAATTTTTACTGCAAATCTTCCCAAATGTTTTTTTTTCTATTTTTTTTTAAGGTTTTATTTATGTTTATGGTAATACATAACAAACTTTTATAAAGAGGTATAGCATAAAAAAAAATCAAATAATTTCATGATTTTCATGTTAACTGAATTATAATTATCATAACTTACTAATGGGGTATCATTAGTATTTTTGATGGTATATGAATGAACACCTTATTTCAAACATAATTCTTTATACCCTTAGAAAAACATATGTGATTTTTACATATATAATTGATATCCGATTTTGAAACTATAACCTCTTAATTTTTAGAATTTAATATCTTCTATAAAATTTTAGACCCATTTTTTTATCTTTCTAATATGATAAATCTCACCTACTTCCAAGTTGTATGTGATCATATATAATTTCTCTAAAACAGACTGATGATCCCTATTGTTGTTATTTTGTGCCTTAGGCTAGTGAGAAATGCAAGGTCTTTTCAGAATGAGGTGAGCTCTGAGATTGATGTTCAACAGAGAATTAAGTACACTTTGTTCACTTGGTATTTTGTTTTCAATAATTTAGAATCTCCCAACTTAACGACCAAATGGCCTAAAATGTACTTTGATTTTCTTGGACTTTAGAAGTAGTATGTTGCTTCTCTAATCCATGCTCTTTTTTCTTTTTCTCTCCTGTAACTTCTTGAGGATGGTATAAGCCTTTTTGTACTCTCTTTCTTTTTGATCAATATAATCATTTTTACCAATCAAAAAAAGAAAAACTTAGTGCAGTTGTTACAAAATAGAGGGAAAAATCACGATAAAATGGTTTCATCTTTCATGAACTTAAATCGAATAGTGCATCCAAAAATGAAATCGGTTCCAGTTTGCTTTGGTTTCAAAGTACACAATGGCACAACCAACACCAATCCAATTCATACCATGCGCTGATAAAGTAGTAACAGGCAATTCAGTTGAAAACCAGGTGTGTATAGTGTATATCCACTTTCAAGCACTACAAGGACTTTGGTTTTTGGCTCTAGCTTTTGATGCCTAACAACAAGAGACGCGATGGGTAAATCAAACCTCATGAGGATTTTTTTAACGTCTATCTCTTCATCGTTAATAAATGGATGGATGGGAGACTATGGGACCGCAACAGAACCGTATAGACCGACGTTATTCAAGAAAAGGCTTTTTGTACAAATTTTGAAAAAGAAGGTTATACCTTTTGGGTTGAAAATTGATTGATTGTAGGGCATTGTTTTAAGCTTACGTTGATTATCGAGTTAAACCTCTTGGCTTCAAGCTTACGGTGAAGGATGCACCATTATTGAGTTAAAATGCAATCTCAGAACAATCGAGCTCCTTAAATTGCCAGGCCTGGCTTCATCCGGAATTCACTACTGTATAAACGAAATACAATGACCGAAAACAACACGGTTGCTAAAGGCTGGTACCAGCTTTAATAGGGTTAGTACCAATTCATATAAAACAATAGAGTTTTGGCTTTTTAATTCTATGGATCGGTACCAGCCCTAACAAAGCCGTACCAACCTTTAGCAATCATGAAAAACAATGTCCATTGACGAATGATGATCCTATTCCCGCCACAGTTAACAGATAATGGCTGGCCTGATTTTTACACGGCAGTGAGGTTGTTCAGTGTTCACATGCAGCACATCAACCATCTAACAACAACATGGGACCAAATAACTGAAAGCGACATATGTTAATGTCATCATCTGTACAAACTTTCAGCGGTGTTTTTTTAGTAGATCATCTCAATTCTGAACAGAAGAAAATGATAGGCCAAAATCTGAGTGGGTTCCAAATCAAAACGGGCCAGGATAGGTGGTGCGCTCTGTTGTGGAGGCGGGACCAGCAAATGCATTACAATATTTTAATGGTTTGGATAATTTGTACTACACACCACACACAAGGGACCTGATTTTGATAAGCATCATTTCATTTCCAAAAACAAGTTCTACATGGACAGACATGTCCTTGCACTCTAAAAAACAGATGGAATCATAGAGACAAAAAGATGACAGCAATCACCAACCCTTGGATCAAGTAATAGTACTCTGAGATATTTTGTTGGTTGAATTTTCTGCTGAATCAAGGGGTTAAGTGGATTAACAAACATAGAGACAAAAAGATGACAGCAATCACCAACCCTTGGATCAAGTAAGAGTACACTGAGATATTTTGTTGGTTGAATTTTCTGCTGAATCAAGGGGTTAAGTGGATTAACAAATTATGAAGCGTTTGTGCCGAGGTATCTTTAACACTGATAGCAACCTAACCCAAACTATGTGTATTTTCCCTTGGTTGTTCTTAATATGTCTTTTTTTCCTACCAAAAAAACAAATGAGATACTTTGAAAATTTTAGCATTCGTGCATGCCCGATAAAACATTTTTACCACATTTTATGTTTTTTAAGTACCATATTTTTCAGTATAACCACAAACTCCTGTCCGAGGTAATGATTGTTTTGATCCTCTAATCTCTTCAACTACTAAGTTACTAAATGCGCTGCACCAGATTAGGCTGACAAACACTTTAAGAAATCACATAATTTGCCTAAACTACATTTTCCCTGGTCTTGCGGAAGCATTATATTTCCTTGTCGAAACAACTTTCATTCATTAACTGCCAACAACAAAATGTTGTTTGTTGATTGGCTAGGTAGACAACGTTCTTACCCACAAAAAAGATTTGTACACTGCACACCTACACGATACTTGATGACAATAAATTATAACTCTACAACTTCTTCGGTCCATGTCAAATACATGTGGAGGAAAATGCATAACGATGTTTCGTCGAAATTTCGCAAATCGAATATGCACCTTTTGGTAAGCTATAAATTGCAACAGCATTATGGAGTCGACTAGATTTTGGGGACGCCGGTACCAACATGGAAAAACAATTCTCGTCGAGCAAACAAAGAATAAGAATATGGATTCATCGATAAGTTTGTTGTTCTCACAAAAATTAAGCCGAATAAATAGGATTATCCTGGATAGATACGTCACAAAAATAAAATTTATTCATATGTGTCTAAGCGAATCAGCTAAGATCTTTATTCCAGAAAGAGGAAGAGGATAATTGTCTAACGGAAACCTTGTTGAAAATTCGATCAGGTCTACATGACAGGAAAAAGTTTCTTCTTGCCTCGGTTGCAAAAGATCCAGGTCGTTGTGCTCACGACCCCGCCCCCCCAGCTGAGGTTCTTCAGAGTTCGAAAAAGATGTCTTGAAGACTAAAAGGATTGGACCTTCTACGACAAAGCTATCTAATCAGGCAACATTGCTGTAGCCTGTAGCCAAGAAAAGGGGTGGTTTGATTTTGAGAGGAGATGGGAGTAAAGTTTATGTTGCCTTTCACTGTTCCTCGTCTCTTTTTGCCTTAAAAGTTTGTCAATGTATGTTATTTTGCCAAATGCCAACCTAATCAATATTACTTTCTTTCCCTTTTCTTCTCTTATTAAATTAATTAGCCATAAAATGAAATTGCAGTCAATGAAGCAGGTTAATGATACCCATCATAGCTGGGCGGCTATCTGTCTAGTGTCTAAAATTTCCGTCTAAGACAATAACGTGCAGATTAACTAAAAGTGGTATAAAATGCGCTTATGCTTCATGTTTTGGTTGTTACATGCTAATACGCGACATAAACTCAAGAGCCATTACAAACTACAATGCGTATATTCTAAATGGCGCGGAATCTTAAATTAGGAAGGCCTTGACAAACTTGGTAAGTACTGTAATTGTTTTGCTTTGACAGAGGTGTAGGCTAGTTTAGGTCTATTTTTTTAAAAAAAAATTCTTATAATATAGGTATATGCCGAGCAGACCAAAGAGAATATACGATGACACGCTAATGTTCACTCTACACTAATTTTTAAGTGCGCGTTCCGGAAAAACTTGATTTTCATAAATGCTTACCTCGTGGAGAAAAATCCCACCAAAATAAACTGAAATCTTTAGCCAATTGTATTTCACATAGCAAACTGCAAAGAGCCAAAGATACAGGCGGAGACCGAGCCCATGTTATTATGTTAAAATGTTTGAAACAACAAGTAATGAAAAGTAATACTACTATTATAATTGCAGGTCGTACTTGGTATGCTGCAGTGAATTTTGAGTTTCGACGTCACTGAGTGCGATTACACGATTATTATCCATCATCGGAACTACAAACCAACAACTTGGCATACAAATGATACAATCTTCATCGACGAGCTGAGGTACTAAGAAAGTGTGGGCTGGAAATCTCTCGACGCGCGCGTAAAAATCATTTCAGAACCGCATACTCGAAAAATCTAGAAGGTTAAAATCGTCATTAACAGAAACAGGAAAAATCCATCTCTATAAATAGACACTTCTTTCATTCTTTATACCTTAGTGTTAGATCACAAAAATTATTATAAGTCATTCTGCTTCTCAGCTCAAGAATTCAAGTTCTTAGTCTACGATCATTAAGTCACAGAAAATCCATCAACCCACACTTCCAAAACCCATTGACCCATAGTGGAAAGTGAAAAATTCCATTAGTTTGCAGTGAAGAGAAAGAATTTTAAAGGGAAAGAAAAAAAATGTGTTTTCTGTTTATATGCAGTGGAGAAGAGAAGATATTGGGAAGACAACAAGCACCAGGATTATGTCCATACTGTGGTGGGAAAGTAGAATCGATGGATGTTGAAGTTCAATGGAGGTTCTGTTGTTTACCACTCTGTTTTAAAACTAAGAGAAGGTTCTTCTGTACTAATTGTTCTAAACGATTAGAAGTATATCCTTCTTAGTTAAGTCTGAAGATTTTCTAAACTAAAGCGGGTGTCGATTTAGTTGTTAGTTTGTGTATTTATGGAGAAATTTTGATTTCTTTTTTGGCTTTCAATTTTTCTTCTTCCTGTTCTTGAAGAAATTGAAAGGTTTTTTTTTAGTTTAGGTGTTTGAGTTTTTGATGTAGCTTGATTTGAAGAAATTGAATGTAAATACAAATGCCGTTTCTTAGCTAAAGAGTTGGTTCTAAATTCATTTTCTTTATTCTCCATTTTTACTAGAACAGTAAATATGAAAAAGTTACTCCATTATTCATTCTACGTGGATAGAAAATGGAGTGGTTGAGTGTGAAACAGAATATGCAAATTGGGATGCAATGGGATTCCAGGAGGCCGTTTTTATTTTGAATTTTTCGGTGTTGATGAGGGGTGTACACTGTACACAGATTGTGAAGCATATCCGTCCGATCCAACCACATTCTAAACCGATCTAATAAGATTAATGGATTTCATTGATGAGTAATGTCAAAAGAGTTGGATAGAGTATATGAAAATCAAGCCAATTAAACAATAAAACTGTCATCATCTTATTGAGATTTGAGACACAATGTCATTTTGAATATTTTTTGAAGCATATTAAACATTTCATGATCTTGACTAATATGTTAAGTCTTTTGTATCAAATTAAACATGATTAACACGAACAACATGTTCCATTAATTCTAGGCTTCTCTTAAATGTAGTCCACATTTTTATTAATCATAGCCCAAAAAGTTTAAGTTAAAATGAAAAACTAAAAGTTAAAATGAAAAACCAAACATGTCTTAATTTTTGGTAACAATTAAACTCAGGTCCTTCTTACTCAAAATCAAAATAAACCCTAACTTTTTTTTTTGTCTTAATCATACTTAAATTAATTGTAATTGTTCCTTTAGTATTCTCACAAATTGAACAATTATATATAAACTCTAATTTTTACTTTTTCCCTAAAATAAAATAAACTCTAACTCTTATTTTCTCTAAAATAGTTTTTCTTAATCATAAAATTGATCGAGGTGTATATTCTAATTGTTCCCTTAAAAAAATTCCACAACAACGTCAATCGAAATGGAATTCATTAAGGTTTTAATTCTTTTCCTAGGACCATTCTCCTAGAACTCCATAAACATAATCTATGAAAAGAAAAAATCTAAATAAGATGATGTTTTTTTTTTCTTCTCAATCATGATTATACTAAAATTGATTAAGGGTGTTGATTATTCTTACAAAAAAACATTAATTATGTCAAATATCTTACATAAATTTGATTAGATAATTAACCTTTTTTTTTTTTTTGTTGATGTTGATTTAGGGATTTAGTGATTATCTTATTATTATAGGCTATATATAATAATTATACATAATTGTGTGGGCTATGTTGAATGATTATAAAGGTTGTTTGGTTAGCTTAAACATTTATTTTAATGGATTATCGTTAATAAATGTGTGGACTACATTTAAGAGAAATCTAATTCTACTTCAATGTCAACAAAAATGACTGTTGTATTTGTAGAACATCGCATCATAAACAAAAATTTTAAACTCTTGTCCGGACGATTAAAGCCCTTCACTAAATAGTTAGTACTCATCTCCCTCGTGAATTTGTCTCATGTTTAATTCGGAGCTTTTCATAATTTGGACAACATTTTTTCCCTTTAAATTTGAACAATTTTTGACTAAATTTCCTTTACCAATTATAGAATTGTCTTAATTTTTATGATATAAACAGTTATTAGTTGTAAAATTCAATGTGCACACTTATATTCATGTTCGTTAACGGTAACTTTCATGTGCTTGTTAACCAGTTTGTTTTCCTTCGTTAGTAGTTTCATTTGGTTTAGAAGTACTACGGACTAGAATGTGTATATCACCTGTTTTGGGGTAAAAACTGATTCTGCTGTTTTTGGTAAATTTGGGTGTGTTGATGAGAAACGAATCCAAACCCTAAACAAATGTACTGCACAGGAGTACTTTTAGATTCGAGAGATCAATCTGTAAGACTCTGCCCTAAACCAAGAAATGGCCGTTCCAGATTCAATTCGGCCACAAAGTGAAGGAGAAGGGTTGATCTTAGGGAAGGAAGCGAAGAAGGTGTTTGAGATCAGAATGTTGAATTATGAAGGTGTGGTTGTTTTATGACTTGTATCAGAATGTGGAACTGGCTTGCAGAACATAAGCTATCAGTTCTTGGTGTTTTCTGGATACTTGTGTTGATAACACTTTTTTTGTTGTTGAAAATAGGTTGAAAAACCTATTTATACAAGTCATTGATCGCACCCCTGATCTCATAGGAAGTGGAGGCAGTTAAGTAGTGGATAAGTGGGGTTGTGCAAAAGATGGTGACCATCACATTTCCATTATGTGGGAAGACCGGTCACCCTTTTACCCACTATTCCCCCATTGCTTAACCGTCCGTCCTTTCCTGACACTTTCTCGTAATGGGCGCGTTGCACGCCGCACGCCGTAAACCACCAGACTAATACCCCAGTAAGCATCCCCCAGTTTGTGACATGTTTGATATCTCGAGTGAATGGGTCAAGTCGTGAAACTTGCCGCTTAAAGTAGCACATAGTGCTTTTAGGTCAAATAATAAAATTATTTGTGAGATCAATATTCATAAATCATCGTTTATAATTGATGCATATGAAGCATCGCTTTTAAACAAACTGCTGAAAACAATCGATGTGCAAGAAGCATCGTTGTTTTAGAGTTCGTTCAAATGAGTCGCGAATTGATCGTCTTAAAAAGTAGCATGACCGGCCACCTTTGGGCGATCGTTTGAGAACCCTATGGGTGAGCTACCACTTGGTCGATCGCTTCCTGTGGAGGAAGGGTGACCGGTGATCACGGTGTCACCCTGTTGGCCATCTAGAATCCGATCTAAACCGTCCGACCAGGCTAGCGAAGTTGGAAGGACGAGATGATTTGCGGCAGTTGTATGCTGCCGTTGATTGTATTTTAGGGTTTGAAGCCTTGCGGCCACCCTACCATTGGGCCAAACGATTTGTGGCGTTTTCCATTGATTTGGACAGGCCGATTAGGTACATGCACATATGGGTTGCCGGTGAGTGTGCAAGCATCTCGTTGGCTTCCTGAAATTAGATCTAGGCCGTCTGACCAGGATGGCGAAGATGGACGGCCGTGATCGATTTGCGGCAGTTGCGTAACGCCGCTTATTCTATTTAGGGTTTTATAAGCGCGCGATCGCCCTACTTTGGGCAAGCGGTTCGACGTGCTTCTGAATCGCCGCATGTAATTCGATCAGCAGGGGATGGAGATGAGCCGCCGGCGATCATGTTAGCGCCTCTTTAATTGTCTGAAATTGGATCTAAGCCACTCAATGTGACTGGCTAAGATGGATGGTTGTGATCGATTTGCGATAGTAGTGTGTTGCCGTAACGCAAACTAGGGTTTTCAAACAGCGCGTCCAACCTACTTTGGGCGAGCGATTCTATACACTCTTGGCTTGCCGTGGGCAAGTCGATCGATCATGGGTGTAGCTGGGTCGCCGGTGAACACACCAGCACTTCTTTGACCATTCGAGGGAAAATCTAGACCGTCCAACTTGGCTAGCTAAGTTGGACGGATGTGATGAATTTGAGACCGTTATGGTCGGTCTTGGCTCGTTTGAGCTCTTTTTCAATAGCGCGATCACCTATGTTTTGGTGAGCGTTCAAGGGTGTAGCGGATGAGCTAAAGGGATTTTGACCGGTCGGGATGTTAGTGGGCCCGCTGATGTTTGTCATGACGATCACCTAGTCCCGCTAGGAGTAGGCTAGGCTTGTTGAATTGTGTGGCCAAATCGTGTGGCCGTGATCGTTTCTTAAGACTGATATGGATAGTCTAGATTTTCCTTAAGGAATTTAAACGCGTTCGATCGCGCTAACTTTTAAAAGTGTGTAAACACGCTGATCTCTTTATCAGAGAGTGGTGTAGCCTACGTGAGTGTTTTCATGCAGGTCTCAATACTTACACTTCGGGAGATTCATGCTACTCCGCTGCGAGTGAACATTAATCGTCATGTCATGCCAATATTGAGAGTTCGGCTGGGAACATAGCATAGGAAAATACCAGGCAAGTCATGCATTAGTGAATAATGCAATAGGTTAAAATTTACAGAATATCTGGGATTGTTGCTTCACGCACCATTCTGGATAAATTTCATAAATATGTTGAATTGCTCAATACATATGTAAGTGAAAAGGTTTATGCACTCATCACTTTCAAATGGCTTTGTTCCTTTGCAGGATGACAGCGCATTAAATACAAGGTTTTACTGTTTTAGCCTTGAACTAAAAACCACCATCAACACCACCTCCAAGAGATAAAACTCAAATCTAGTTATTCGGCTTTTGATCACGACAAGAGACACAATAGGATCACCCATTATACGGCCGTATGTGAAAAATGTCTGTAATTATCTCCTTCTCCAAAAGCCTAGTAAGACTACAATGGTACACTCCCATTATATAAAAAAAACTTCAAAGCATCATCTATTATGATTTAGGGTCATTACGATAATCTTGCAGAGTGCAGAGGTTTGATAAACCGGTTTCAAGATACTCAGGCAGCACTTTTTCCATCAAATTGGAAATGGACTTTATACCTATAACGGAGAACTGGATTTTACTCAGCCTACCCTTCTACACCAGTCAATGGCTGCAAATGCAGACAATGGAAGAGCTTATTGTGCTTATTAGGCCGGTTCCTATGGGTGAGCTTATTACACCGTTAGCGGCTTTTATAAGACCGGTCGGTCTAGTCTACACCGCTACGTAGAATCTGATCCAACGGCCATAAATCTTCACCCCTATAAATACCAAATTCTTTTTCCATTTTAACTCACACCTTCTCTTCTATACTCTTCACATTTGTTAATCTAAAACAAATTTCATCATCCAACTCTTTCATTCACTCGTATTGTATAATTTCTTTAATATGTCTCAATCTAATACTTAATCTAATAAACATAAGAAGATTAGGGGTCCAAAATTTGTCGTAGCTGAAGATGAAAGCATTTGCAGAAACTATGTGTTCTTTACACAAGATAGTATCGATGGTGCCCAACAACAATCTACCAAGTTGTGGGATAACATATTTGCTAAATTTCGTGAAGAAACTATGAACATCAACGATCGTGATGCAAATGGATTGTCCGGTCGCTTCGTTATAATCAACTCCCAAGTTTCCTTGTATGTTGCTGTTATAATGCAAGATGCTCATGCTCGAGCGAGCGGTCTTGTCGATGTTGATGTCGAACGAAAGTGTCGAACTGATTGGCACCACAAACATGGGAAAATTTTTGGTTATGAAAGTTGTTATCATATTTTGAAAGTGTTGCCTAAATATAATCCAGAAGTTTTAGGAAACATGCAGAATATACCTGTAAGTTCACCATACACTTCTTCACCTTCAACGCCAGCTTCACAACCATCTCAATCATCTCATCCCCCTTCGGAGAATCCATTTTCTTCACCAGAAACCACAACAATTCCAACTTGAATGTCAATGCTGCGATTAAGAGAAAATTATTATGAAGAAATGCTGCAAGAGCAGCGAGAAAAGCTTCCCAAGAAGGAGAAGCAAGTGAAGGTGTGTTGGATACTTTGATAGAGCATCAGATGACCGTCAAAAAACAAAGAGCTATAGCCCGGTAGTTCTTGACTAAGGAGATGAAAAAACATCGACAAACTCAAGAGAAATTTGTTTCAGACTATGACAAGAATAAGATTCTAAATGCAAACACCTCAACAATGAATACCAGACAATTGATGGTATGGGAGATGGAGATGGACAGGTTAGCAGAGGAGTTGGAAGAAAAACGAAACAAGAGAAATTTGGAAAAACAATTTGGAGTTCAAGCTGAAGATGAGGATGATGAAGATCACGATGAAGTAGTGCCACTTAATTAATTAATGTATCAACTTTAATTTTAATTTTAATGAAGATGTAATAGTTTGGTTATGGTGAATGAAATTGTTCTAGTTTTTTCATTACAATTTGTTCTAGTTTTTTCATTACATTAAAACTCAAACTTGACAACATCCATGAAAACTAAACTTAAGACTAGAACACTAGAACTAATTTTTTTTAGTTTTTTCATTACATTAAAACTTAAACTTGACAACATCCATGAAAACTAAACTTAAGACTATAACTTCCGCTTAAGCCTAGAACTAAACTTAAGCCTAACATCCCATACGAGTTATTAGAAACTCTTTAAGAATTTGGTAATGCGCTTCGTATTAAAAAAAAAATCCTTTCCATCTTCGCCACTCGTCTCGAGTTCGTATTCCCAATTCAGCATTGGTATCACCTCTAAGACGATATCGAGTGACAATCCTTTTCATAGCTATAAAATCCACAAGATCTTTTTTGATAGTCATGAATCGGCAAAACAAAGCAGCACGATCCCGGTTATGAGGATTACCTGTCTCTGTGCAGAAGGCATCATGAATTTTACCTAAATAACTCATACTAGGTAAACCGTTCATCCGTCGTTCTTCACCTCTCTTCGGGTAGTATATTACATAGTTTCTACAAAGAGATAAATCTTCATCTTCAGTAAATCTAGGATCATCCATAAATTACCCAGAAAGTAGAGAAGTTTTTGTAGAGAAGTGAAGGTGTGATTTTGAAGTGGATGAAGTGGAAGTTTTTAAGTGAAGGTGTGATTTTGAAATGGATGAAGTGAAGGTATATTTATAAGGATTGTTGGCGATTGAGTCTAGACCGCTACTTTTAATGACCGTTAAAAAAATTAAACTTAAACAACTTCAAAACAAAACAATGAAACAACAAATGAAACTTATACAATTAAATAACTTCAAAACAAGACTATGAAACAACAAATGAAACTTCAAAAATTAAACAACTTGAAAACAAAACTATGAAATAACAAATGAAACTTAAACAACTAAACTTGACAACACTACTCAATTCGTCCTCAATCTCTTCCAAACTCAACCCACATATTCACTCTGAGATCTTCCCTTAACTTGTTATACAGAGTTCTGTTCTCAATATGACTAGTCATTTGCGCATAGTTCCTTGCAGGTAATCCTCTTGTTGGTATAATCTCAGGCCTTAAGTCTCCATCTTGATGGTTAGTCAAATTCTTATTACGACGAGTTTCCTGAATTACCATGTTATGCATAATAATGCAAGTCAGCATAGTCTTATGCATTTCACGAGCACTTAGACCACGATAAGGTCCACAAATGATGGCGAACTTCCGCTTCAGAATTCCAAAAGCCCGTTCCACATCCTTTCTCAGTTCCATTTGTTTACTATTGAAATATGAGTATGAATGACTCATTTCATCGGCAGGTGGCTGACGGTAACATTGAACTAAAGTTGACCATTTTGGATAAATTCCATCTGCAAGATAATAACCATGAGTGTAGTGATTCCCGTTGATAGTGAAATTTACCTGAGGACAAATTTCATACTTTAAATCTTCAAACAAAGGCGATTTGTGTAAAACATTTATATCGTTCTGAGATCCCGGGAGACCAAAAAAAGCGTGCCATATGCAACAATCATAAGAAGCAGCAGCCTCAAGGATAACCGTTGGTTTTGCGTAGTGACCCTTATACTGACCGGCCCAATAGGTAGGGCATCCAGTCCATACCCTATGCATGCAGTCAAGACTACCCAGCATTCCGGGAAATCCTCTTTCCTAATTTTGCTTTAATAGTTCTCTAACATTCGCGTCAGTTGGCTTTCGTAAATAGGTTGGACCAAAATGATTAATCATTGTTTCGCAAAACAACGAAAGATACTTGTATGCGGTTGTTTTGCCAATGCGAAGGTACTCATCATTATAATCTGGAGGTCTGCCATATCCTAGAATCCTTAAGGCCGAAGTAACCTTTTGTTCAGGGCTATGACCTCTAATATTCAATGCATCATACTGATAATTAAATTGAGGTTCTACCTGACAAAGCTCACCAATAATCTTTAGCACCAAATGTCGGGGCATGCGGAATCGGCCTTGGAAATTTTCATCAGAGAACACACAGTCTGGAAGAAAATAATCGTGCATCAGCTTCTCGTGCCATTAATCTCGACCCCGGTACGTATATCTTCTTGTGAACACTTCTCTTGGCTCTGGATCTCTAGGTATTTGCCCCGATGAATATAGCTGCAACAAATTGTTGGTTAGTTCCTTATCTTCATCTGACTCATCATCAATTTGTTGAAACGCCTGAACGAATATTCGTTGTAGTTCTTCAAATCGATCTATATGAATACGCACTTCTTCGTCAGAAGAATCCATTGAGTTGAAAATAAAAATTAAACATAGGATTAAAGGTACAAAAGAGTAAGATGATAGAGTTAATGAGAAAATGAGGTGTGATTAAATTGAATTGAATGGGGTGAATTTATAGGGAGACGTGGGGGGAAATAGCCGTTAATTCATTATTTAATAAGCGACAATTACAAGACCGACCGGTTTTATGAAGATTGCTAGCGGTGGAGACTCGATCGGTTAACTTTTTTCAAGATACTCAGGCAGTACTATTTCCATCAAATTGGCAATTGACCTTTATACCTATAACGGAGAACTGGATTTTACTGAGCAAACCCTTCTACACCAGTCAATGGCTGCAAATGCAGACAATGGAAGAGCTTATTGTGCTTATTAAGTGCTGCAATGCAGGTCTTGTTGTGCTTCTCAAGTTTCTAGATGTGGAACGTATGAATCAGTCGGTAAGACTCTATAAAGCTGGCATGCTGAACGGTAAAGTATGCTAACTGAAGGTGTTTGAACACCTTTTTCAGTTTGTTTGTTTGTTTTTTTTTTTTTTTTTTTGAAAAGTACCTTGATTAAAACGGTTAGTCAATCAGGCATATAGCCTGTTGAGCATAGTGTTTTACAAAAACATAAGTTTCAGGGAATAGTTCTCTCCTCTCATAGTTTGAGAAGTTGGAGATTAAGTTTGAGACTATCGCCTGGAGTTTTGGCAACCACTCCTGCCTTAGGGAATTACATTCAAACAGACGGAAATAGGAAATATAATCTACATAGTCGTCTAACATTTCTTTGTTGCATCGTTGTTGCTGATTGCTCCATTTCTTCCTTAATTCTTTCAAAAGCTTCTTGTTCTCCAGTTGAATATTACAAGTTCTGTCATTCTGCTGTTGTGCCCACTTCATGCTTGCTAGTACTCCCAAAGTGCTTCCTTCCTGCTGAGAAGCCACTCGACAGGTGAAGTGCTTTGTGGTCGCTATTCTTTGTGCCTCATCTGCATAGATTATAATAACAAGAGAGTAATTTTGATGTATGTTATAGTAGCAATGTATCACAGTTGTGCAAATGGATTTTGGTTGTTTGATTTGCAGAGCTTGTAGTTGTGGTTGTGATGGGTTTCTGTTGAGTGTGTATTGAGTGGTTTTTGGGTATGCATGATTAAGGTGGTGGTGGATTAGATAGATTGTTGTTTCAGGCTTAACCTGCACTGCCCTGAAGCTCCTATCACACCTATGTTTCCATATGAACCAGCATGCAGTTGCCTCCATCCGTTGTATTCTTTCGCATTCAATGTCTGTAGTTCCCAAGTTTCCAAACCATTGGTCTATCCATTCAGTTACGGTAACATTTGTGCTTCACTAGGCTTATTTTTTAGCAAATCCGATAGCCTAAAACCTTGGTTGCACGCCCAATACAATTATCAAAACCAGTGGCGTGTTCCATGCCCAGCGTGTTGCACACACCAAAACATGAGAAAAGAGGAGCCTGAGAGACACAACCTAATGGTACCAGGAAACTGGATACAGAACATAGAGTGGAAGTGTATTTTGCGCGGCCAAATGCATCAACCGCCGAAGTTACATATATAACTCATAGGGTATGCAATATATATAGTAGTTTGTCATTCGTGAATATACAGAACCAATTAAACCCTCGTGTCCAATGAATTTTGTATAAGCCAAATCCAACTCCACATACGATGTGTCCGAACTTGGAGCACTCCAGCTATGTTTTACTTGAAACTATTTAGCTGCTACATAGTCCATTGATTATAGTGTCTGTTGCAGAGTTAAAACTTGGTTCAGTTCATGCTCTGGTATCAAAACTTAGTGAATATTTGTAATTTTATGTTCTAAACTTGTCTGTTGCAGAGTAAAAACCAACATAATCAGTTTCATTTGTACACTACGTACACATAATTTGTCCCATTTCTGTTCTGGAGCTTTCCATAATTTGAACAATCTGTTTATCCTAACACTTTGTACGATTGTTAAAGAAAGTTATCAAGCTTAGTGATTAAAAAAAGAGAGGAAAAAATCACTAATCCCATCCATATCCATATGCTGAACAAGCAGTTCAGTTGAATACCAGGTTTGCATGATGTGTATATCCACTTTTGAAGCACTACAAGGACTTGATTTTTGGCTTTGGCTTTTGACGCCTAACAACAAGAGACGCGACGGGTAAACGAAACCTCATGACTCATGAGGATTTTTTAACGTCTATCTCGTCATCTTTAATGGATGGGACCGCAGATGGACCACAACAGAACCGCATAACCCGACGTTATTCAAGAAAAGGCTTTTTTGTACAAATTTGGATAAAGAAGGTTATACCTTTTGTGTTGAAAATTTATTGATTGTAGGGCATTGTTCTAGGCCACACTGTAGTGTACCCAGCAAAATTTAAAGTTTAAACCTCTATGGGCAATTGGGCACTAATTCTGTTGTCTTGTTACTAAACGCAAAATCAGTAAATTCCATTCGCTATGAATGTCCAAGTAAATTTTCATGCCAATAAATTGCAACCGGCTAAATGTTTATTCAGCCTCTCTCTGCGACTCTGTCTGTTGGTCTTTGCAACAACAGTTTACGTCATGGCCGCTGAATTTCAAATCCTTGAATTCAAGTTTACAAAAAGAGAAGCACTGCTATTGAGCTAAACAGAATCTCAATAGGCGAAAACGTCAAGCACTGGTCTGACTTCATCCTTGAATTCACTAGTGTATTTCAACAAATTACTAGGACCCAGAACAAATATCCATTGATGATCCCTATTCCCACCAAGAATTAACAGCTCACGGCTACCCTAACTTCTACGATGTAGTGAGGTTGTCCAGTGATCACATGCACAATGCACCGCATCAAACAATCACGGGACCAAATAACTGAAAGTAACTTATGTTAATGTCATCATCTCCCATTATTCATTTGTACAAACTTTCAGCAGTGTTTTATTAGATCATCTCAATCCTGAATAGAAGAAAATGATAGGCCAAAATCTAACTGGGTTCCAAATCAAAATGGGCCAGGATAGGTGCACTCTGTTGTGAAGGTGGGAACCCATACATGCACTATGACCACTATATTTTAACGGTTGGGATGATTCGTAGTACACCCATGGGACCATTTTGTACCATGTGATTTTGGCATCATTTCATTTCTGAAAACAAGATCTAATGATACCAGTTTTGTATGACAAGGAAATTGACCATTGATTACTATTTTTTTTATTTTTTTATTTTTTGAGCAGAAGAAAGATTTCATTAACAGAGAAAGAAACATGAGTACAGTGAGATGGGCAGAACTAGGGTAGGTTATCTTGACGAAGAACCTATATCATAAAATATTTGGTGGTTCATGCTGCCAGACCTGATTCCTAGTATTAGTTCTAGCATGTTTTGCGAGCTTATCAGCCGCGTGGTTACATGAACATCTTTTGAAAGAAGCATAACAAAACTTAAGATTCCTAAGGATTTTCTTGCATTCAAAATTTTTTTGGTCTTCTCACTTCAAACTAGAAACGTTACCATTACAGCACTTGACTACATGCTCCTAAACCCCTTTTACAATGACTTGTTGCAAGTTTAACTCCTTGATCCACTAAAGAGCTTCCATCAACACCAGAGATTCAGCTTGATTCACATGTTTTGCACCTTGCTGCCAAGAATCTCCCTGCAAAATCTCACAAAATCAGAACAAAACCCGCATTAGTATTCTCATAAATAAAAGAAGCGTCAATATTTAATTCTCTGGAGGTTTCTGCCAAATCTCGTTGATGCTAATCTAGGGGAGGAATTATTATCATAAATGTAGAGTACGTAATTTATAGTTCTATGCACAATGCTATTATGATGACGCAGTTTAGTTTGAAAGACTTTATCACATCTGGGATTCCATATTTTCCAAAGAGTGCAAGCAACTATCTCTGCTAAATTCTTGTTTTTGGCTTCTAAAGAGTCTGTATTAGCAAACCAGGAATTGATCCAATCTCTTATAAAAAGATGAGCAATCTTAGAATGGTGGAGAGCAGTTTCCCGTATATAGCACTTCTTAACCATTTGAAGACCATTTTGTATACTTTGTCAAATCCAAGAACTCTTTTTCTTTGAAGTATCATCAATTAATAGATGTTTAATCTGGAAGTATCTAGCCTTGAGAATTTGAACCCACTTTGCATCAGGTTCATTGAGCATCCTCCAAGCAAGTTTAGTGAGAAGAGAAATGTTGAAGCATCTAAAATCCTTTATGCCAAGACCTCCATCTATTTTAGATTTACTTACCTTCCTCCAAGCAATGAGTTTTATGCCTTTGCCTTGCTTTTTAGCCCAAAAGTAGTTCCTTTGGATCTGATTTGATCAGGCATGAGTTTTTTCTAGAAGTTCAAAGAGATCCATTTGATATTAGCTATAGTGCCAAGAGGGGATTGAATATGTATAGTTCTGCTAGCTTGATTGATGAGTTTTCCTTGCTAAGTCTGTACCCGACTTTTATTTTGTTAATTGTACTATCAAAGAATTTTTCTTTACTTGTTGGTGAAAAATCGGGGGTTTAACAACCACACCCAATATTTCGGTTTGGCAATCTGTATGGTCAAACTCCAATATACTTTCAAGAGAATCAACTAGACAATCAGACTCAATCTTTAGAAAAGTATATCAAAGAGTTATATCTCAATTTCTCAATTCAATCCGCAATCAAACAAATAGGAATTTGCGAGCTCGATTGAATAGGAGAAATAACTTGGACGGTATCACAAACCAATATCCAAGTGTCAATCAACAACCCAAAGGCCGGATTCAAGAACTGATTGAACTTAACGCACAACCTGTGATATTTCAATTATATAAACAAATATAATGCGGAAAAGAAATAACACAAACACCATAAATTTTGTTAACAAGGAAACCTCAAATGCAGAAAACCCCCGGGACCTAGTCCATCTTTGAACACCACATTGTATTAAGCCGCTACAGACACTAGCCTACCACCAATGAACTTCGGAATGGAATGTAGTTGAGCCCTAACCAATCTCACACTGATCAAGGTACGGTTGCGTTCCTTACGTCTCTGAACCCCAGCAGGATTTTACGCACTTGATTCCCTTAGCTGATCTCACCCACAACTAAGAGTTGCTACAACCCAAAGTCGAAGACTTGATAAACCAATCCGTCCCACACAGAAAAGTCTATTGATATAGATAAATCTGTCTCCCACGGAAATACCTATGAGTTTTGTTCTGTCTTATGATAAATCAAGGTGCACAGGAGCCAATTGATAAACCAGACTTATATTCCCGAAGAACAGCCAAGTATTATCAATCACCTCACAATAATCTTAATCGTATGGAAGCGAAACAAGATATTTTGGAATCTAATGAAGTCTTTAAAAACTTAACCTATAGGGTTTTGGAATAAACCTAAGGTTAAAGGAGAATCGACTCTAGTCGTAACTAGTATAACACAGGAGGTGTGGGGATTAGGTTTCCCAGTTGCTAGAGTTCTCCCTTATATAGTCTTCAAATCAGGGTTTGATAGCTTTGGAACAAAGCAATCAATATTCACCGTTAGATGAAACCTGATCTAAGAGCCAAGCTAACTTTACTTGAAACCAAAGCAATATCTCTCCACCGTTAGATGGCCTTAGCTTATTACACACAAATGAAATGTACCTTCATTTAGATATGGATAACCGTACCTAAACGTGTACACTAGGTTGGCTCAACAATAGTTAACCTAAGTTAGCCATATGAACACTTTCATATCAACCTTTTTCATCTTAACCACAACTAGTTCAAATGACTCAAATGAAACTAGTTATAGAATTATTCAATTGTTTATATTCTCATAGAAGTATACAAGACACAATTGAAACAAAACCGGTTTGATTCACTCGAATCAATTCATGAACATTATAGCCACGGTTTGCAAAAGATTGCATTCCTTATTATATAAATGTATTAGTTCATGGCACAACCGATTCTAGAACTTAACTGAAAAAGCGGGGGTATAACAACCTCACCCAATATTTCTCTTAACAATCTGTATGGACTAACTCCAATGTACTTTCAAGAGAATCAACTAGACAGTTAGACTCAATCTTAAGAAAGGTATATTAAAGAGTTATATCTCGATTTCTCGATTCAATCCTCAATCATACAAATAGGAATTTGTGAGCCTGATTGAATACAAGAGAAATAACTTGAACGGTACCAAAGACCAATGTTCAAGGATCAATAAATTTCAATCAACAACCAAAGGTTGGATTTACCAATTGATCGATTCAACGCACAACATGTGATATTTCAATTATATAACAAAATATAATGCGTCAAATAAATAACACAACACCAAAAGTTTTGTTAACGAGGAAACCGCAAATGAAGAAAAACCCCGGGACCTAGTCCAGATTTGAACACCACACTGTATTAAGCCGCTACAGACACTAGCCTACTACAAAGCTAACTTCGGTCTGGACTGTAGTTGAACCCTAATCAATCTCACACTGATTTAAGGTACAGTTGCACTCCTTACGTCTTTGATCCCAGCAGGATACTACGCACTTGATTCCCTTAGCTGATCTCACCCACAACTAAGAGTTGCTACGACCCAAAGTCGAAGACTTGATAAACAAATCTGTCACACACAGAAAAATCTATTGGAATAGATAAATCTGTCTCCCATAGAAATACCTACAAGTTTTGTTCCGTCTTTTGATAAATCAAGGTGAACAGGAACCAATTGATAACCCAGACTTATATTCCTGAAGAACATCCTAGTATTATCAATCACCTCGCAATAATCTTAATCGATTAACAAAACAAGATATTGTGGAATCACAAACGATGAGACGAAGGTGTTTGTGACTACTTTTCAATCTTGCCTATCGGAAATATAAATCTCTAGCCAATCTTACGATTGTACTTAATCATGATAGAAAACAGAAAGATCAGATCACGCAACTACAGAGAAAATAGTTGGGTCTGGCTTCACAATCCCAATGAAGTCTTTAAGTAGTTAACCTACATGGTTTCGTGAAAAACCTAAGGTTAAAGGAGAATCGACTCTATCTTATACAACTAGTATCACACAGGAGGTGTGGGGATTAGGTTTCCCAGTTACTAGAGTTCTCCTTTATATAGATTTCAAATCAGTTTGCAATCTAAGTTACCTTGGTAACAAAACGTTCAATATTCACCTTTAGATGAAAACCTAATTAGATTCAAGCTAATATTTTTCAACCGTTAGATCGAACTTAGCTTGTTATACACAAATGAAATGTAACTTCATTTAGGTTTGATTAACCGTACCTAAACGTGTACACTTAGTCGGTTCAACAATAGTTAACCAATGGTTATCCATATGAGCACTTTCATATCAACCTTATTCATCTTTACCATAACTAGTTCAAATGACTCAAATGAACTAGTTAGAGAGTTGTTCAATTGCTTAGATCTCATAGAAGTATACAAGACACAATCGAAGAAAAATCGATTTTGATTCACTCGAATCGATTCATGAACATTATAGCCAAGGTTTGCAAAGATTGCATTCCTTATTATATAAATGTTTTAGTTCATGAACAAACCGATTTTAGAAAGTAACCTCCTTAAGTATGCAAATGGGTACGCATACTTAAGTATCCGGATTGAGTTTGTTTTTTACTTCCAAACTCCAGCAGAAATTCACGGACGTGAAACTTCCGCCAGTATGTGCACGGGTACGCATACTTACCCGGATTTCCAACAACCGCCAGTACGCGTACGGGTACGCATACTTTAGGTTCCCAGTTTTTGGACTTTTACACAAATGTGAGAACACACTATGTTTATATCCAAACATGGTTACTTGTTCTAAACTCTCATTTAAATCATTGAAACTTTCTTAGAGGATGTTAAAATAGTTATTATCCACAAACTATTTTTATCAAAGCGATTTTCAAGTTATTGAAATAATATGACTTTCGTCACGAGTAAAGATGAACTTGGCTAAAGCGAAAGCTTACCAACACATATTTCGAGAAATAGATAAGCGAGATAAACTCGGCTCGAAATAGCAAATGTGTATAATTGAAGTATATACAGCAATACGACTTTTGTCTCAAAATAGGAGATAGAATAAATAGACTTTTGAGTGATAGATAAGTTCAAGTCTCCACATACCTTTTGTTGATGAAGTTCAACAAGTTCCCTTGAGTAGTTGTTCGTCTTCATTCGATGAACGTCGTGGAGTCTAAAGCTCAATTACACTTACTGTCCTAATCCGAGACTTAGCTATAAGTAGACTAGAAATCCAGACTTATAGTTTTGGCAACTAAACTTGACAAACAAGCTTGAGATAGCAACGCTTGCGAGTTCGACCGAGCAATGCTCTAACAATCTCCCCCTTTGTCAATTTTAGTGACAAAAATATCAATACATATGGAATACAAAATAAATAAACTTTGTAGCTTCTCATCCAAATGCTTGATCTCCTTGGTTCTTCAACATTACTCGAAATCTTCATCACTTCCAAGTACTCCTATGATTCTAAATGTGTTCAACTCAGCATCATCGTTGTTGAAGATCCGTAGCTATAACAATGAGAAAACAATAGCTCTCAATCATTGTTATACAGTGTCATAGTATTATTTTACACATTATCAAAGTTCAATTGTATCACAACTTTGACAACAATACTATGGTGATATGTATCACTCCCCCTTAGTCAATACTTCATCTCACATGAAAACCACTTCCCCTTACACAATGATTCGAAAATCATATGTATTTGTAGTGTGAACTACACATTAATTCTCCCCCTTTTTGTTAATAAAATTGGCAAAGTTACGAAAATTAGTGGGATCCTAATGAAATTTCCATAGAGATACTTCATGACCAAAAGAAAAGCACATATCAACTTTTTTAGATGCAATCATATAGCCGGAACTAAATGCATTCATCAAGGAGTTTATAAAGATACAAGATAACCCCTATAATATTCCACAGCCGCACTCCCCACAAAGATTTGGAAATTAAGCACAAGTTCAGTTAAGAACTCTCCCCCATAAAATGTCATTCCCGAAAGAACAACAAGAGCGACCTTACTTTTACAAGAAAAGAAGGATTTCTTTGGACATTAACAAATCACATGAAACATGAATTTGTATCCAAAAATCTCAATTAATTTAAGTTAACCACAAGAGAATGTATGATTAAATTAATCGAAAATGCTCTCATAAGAAAACTTACGGAGCCGCGCAGTATTTACATAACGATATGGATCAGGGAAGATCAATACTGCGGAATAAACAAAGATTCATTCTATTTTTCATCACTATTTGCACAATGACATATAATAGACTTTAATCTTTGTAAACAAAAGTTCATCCTATCTTCCATCAATATTTGCATACTGACATAATAGGCTTAACTTTTGTTTGTCAAAAGTTCATTCAATCTTTTATCAATACTTGCATACAGACATATGAAAGACTTAACTTTTGACCACGTATGGGACAATCATAGTTCACGGACGCAAACACACATATCCCATAACAAGTTGCAATATATAAAACCATAAAGATTAATACTGCAAAATCATCTTCCAAATAAACTTTAGAATTTTAAAAAATAAATCTAAAAACATTGCAAGATGAAAACGTTGGCAATAGCTATGTGTACTCACAATAATGGCTATTCCAAACCCTAGTTATCCTCTTAAAACACAAGAATAAATTCTCATATGAAGTTTCCTAGACAAACAGAAATCGACAAGCTAGGAAACAAAGAAAGACTCCTAAACCACCAAAACCGAACATGAACTGACATCAAATAGTATTTTCGGAATCCTCACGATCCTTGAGATCTTTGAGCTTGTGATTGACAGCATCCACTGCTTCTTCAGAGAAGATCCTCATTGAAAAGTTCTTTAACATGTGTCTTCATGAGAACAAGGTCAGAATTAACCTTTTTCAACTCAGTTCTTAACACATCAAGACTCTTCATAGTATCAACGAGTTGCAGTTCTGCTTCCTCAAAGTATTTAAGAAAATCATGAACCACTTTAGTAGAAACCATATCCTCATTCTCAATATCCTCATGTGAATATGCATAGTAGCATGAGGCATTAGGACAATCATCTTCTACTATGGTTCTTTTCTTCCTCCCTTTGGACTCGAAACCAATACCTTTATCAAGAAAAACTCTTGCAAAATCACCAGAGCTAGAAGATGAAGACATTCTCATCCAAATGCTTGATCTCCTTGGTTCTTCAATATCACTCAAAATCTTAGTCACTTCCAAGTACTCCAGTGATTCTGAACGTGTTCAACTCAGCATCATAGTTGTTGAAGGTCCATAGCCATAACAATGAGAAAAAAATTGCTCTCAATCATTGTTATACAGTGTCATAGTATTATTACACAACATCAAAGTCCTATTGTATCACAACTTTGACAACAATACTATGGTGATATGTATCACTCCCCCTTAGTCAATACTTCATCTCACAATGAAAACCACTCCCCCCTTACATAATGATCCGTAAACCATATGTATTTGTAGTGTGAACTACACATTAATTCTCCCCCTTTTTGTCAATATAAATTGGCAAAGGTACGAAAACTAGTGGGATCCTAATGAAATTTTCATAGAGATACTTCATGACCAAGAGAGAACATATCAACTTTGTTTCGATGATTTCACATAGTCGAAACTTAGTGTATTCATCAAGGAGTTTATAAAGATACAAGAAAACTCCTACAATATTCCACAGCCGCACTCCCCACAAAGATATGGCAATTAAACACAAGTTCAATTAACAACTCTCCCCCATAAAATGTCATTCCCGAAAGAACAACAAAAGCGACCTTACTTTTACAAGAAAAGAAGGATTTCTTTGGACATAATCAAATCACATGAAACATGAATTTGTATCCAAAAATCTCAATTGAATTAACCACAAAGGAAATGACCAATTCAATTGGCCATGCTCAACATAAGAAAACTTACGAAGAAACATAGTACATTCACAAAGATGTGGATCATGGAAAGACCAATATTGCGAAATAAACAAAGATTCATTCTATCTTTTATCACTATTTGCATAGAGACATGTAATAGACTTAATCTTTGTAAACAAAAGTTCATCCTATCTTCCATCAATTATTTGTATAATGACATAATAGGCTTAACTTTTGTTGTCAAAAGTTCATTTTATGTTTTATCAATATTTGCATAATGACATATAATAGACTTAACTTTTGAGCATATATGAGACAATCATAGTTCACGGACGCAAACACACATATCCCATAACAAGTTGCAATATATAAAACCATAAAGATTAATACTGCAAAAACAATCTTTGCCCTTAGAAGGTAGAATCAATCTTTTTCGCACGGATTTACACCAAGAAAAACTACCAAAGGCAAATAAAAAGATTTTCTTAGCAAAGAAGAACATACAAAGTCATTAACGACCATGCACCATAGTTCACAAAAGATGATTGTGAACATTCAAGAATCCCATAGAAATGCGTACTACTGCCCATTCTTGAACTTCCTTCTTTGTGATTCACCAACAACATTCTTGTAAAAGCTACAAATGAGCTTATAAGAGTAATACTTCAAGAATCCAAGTGCCCAAGTCAAAGAGAAGTTGAACAAGTGCGATGAAACGGAGCAAAACACTCAAAAACAAGAGACGGGACAAAGACCAATCTTAACTCATCCAAATTCAAGAATTCTCATCTCCATTTTGAAGAAAATTCAAAGAGAAAGAGAATGCAAAAATAATGAGGTCATTTCGAGTTCGTACGAAGAAGTTACGGCCAAAACAAGTTTACCGAATAACGACGTCTACAGGCTAGTATGCATACCGGTTTGCAAACGAAATTTCATGACCTGGAGCAGTATGCAAACGGGTTTGCGTACTAAAATCCCTGGATTTTGATTATAAATGATGGTATGCATACCTGGTATGTGTACCATGAAGTCCAAACATCCCAAACTATTATTTTCATACCTAAACATTTAAGAACCTTAAACACAGAACAAGTCAGGTAGAAATGAACGATAAGCAAGGTACATGGATCATTATAAGTACTCTAAGCAAATAAAAACACAAATCTTGCTCAAGTTTATAGACATGCCTTTTTAGAAGAATCCAATCGAATTCTATAGCTTTACCAAACATAATCTGTGCGCCCCAATTCTCGTGCTTCCCTCACCGTATACATAACAGGGTATTCCTTGGTGAGGATGCACTTACAACTCAGTCAAGTTGAGTTAAGGTGAACAATGTATTGCTCACCACAAGTGACTGAAATAGACTTTTTCGTAACTATGGAATTTTCACCGTCTATAGTTTTTGGCTTATTCAGTTTCATTTTTGGATTATCATGAAAGAGATCGCTTTTAGAACCTTTCACATCCAAACCCATCTTTCCAAAGAACTTTATAAGTTCCAACATCATGGATACTGCCTTCTCCACAGTTATGGAATTTTCTGGGAAATCATTCCTTTTCACACTCAAAGTATCATAGGCTTTCTTTGGTATCCAATTCTGAATGCGTTTAGGAACAATATGAACCTTCTTCCCATTATCCTTTTGATAACCATTATGATTGTGAAAAGGATTCATATGACGTTTATAGGCAAGTCTAGGTTTATCACAGAACTGATTCATTTGCCTAAAGGTTGGATAGTTACAACCTGTAACGTTAAGGGGATTAGTATTAACATATGATCTTGGTTTCACAACTTCTTGTGATGCCCAAACAAGAACATAATGAAGTTTCTCATTCCTTATACGGAAACGACATCTCCTTTCTAGGTGACCTTTATTTCCGCAATAGTGGCAAACATAAGGAATGTTCTTACCTCGATCCGTGTGTGCTAACTTTGGAGGTTGATATACATTGCTTTTTCGAACTTTAACTGCCGGTGAAGGTATTTCACTTTTGCCATCAGTGGAAACCTTTTGTTGAGAAGAATCAATAGCCTTGACAAATTTTACCTCTTTGCTAATACTTGGAGCATCTATTACCTTATAGACCAATCCTCGTGTATCACGATGATTTTTACTTTCTCCTAGCATAGTGGTTAATTTGCTTGAACTAGTGTTGAACTTTTTCAAGTCATCTTCCAACATCTTGATTTTATCAAGAGCAGCAACTAAATCATCCTCAAGACATTTTTCTTGAGCGAGATAAGCGCTTTCTTTGTCATCAAAACTTGTTTGATGAGAGTTAATCCTTTGCTTCAGTTTCTGCAAGTTTCTCTTCCAACAAGAAGTATTTTTGATAAACATTATCACATTCAAGTGACTTTCTACTCAGGTTTTCCTCGGAATCTTTGAGGACCGATTAGCAAGAGCGATTCCAACCATAAAGACCTTCGTAACACCTTTTCAATTTCTTGTTTTCTCGACAGAGAGGAGTCAGAAGACGTGTGACATGAGAAGTTGTCAACTTCTTCTTTTCCAACGAATTTAATAGCTTAACATACTCTGAGATTTCCTCATCAATATCTCTATCAATATCTGAATCACCTTCATCAGAAAGTTCATGCAACTGTCCTTCTATGCGTGTTTCCCAATCAACAGTTTCTACATTAAGAGAATGTTTAGATATTGACTTAGATGTGACAGTTCTCTCAGGTGAATCCAAGCTTTCAGAATCATCTTGTAATTTCTGAACTGGTACATTATTAGAGATAGATGTCCATAATAATCAGATCGCTTCAACGTCACCCAATATTAAGGTCTCAAACGTGTTTGCTTGCTCTGATACCAATTGAAAAAGCGGGGGGTCTAACAACCACACCCAATATTTCATTTTGGCAATCTGTATGTACAAACTCCAATATACTTTCAAGAGAATCAACTAGACAGTCAGACTCAATCTTTGGAAAAGTATATCAAAGAGTTATATCTCAATTTCTCAATTCAATCCGCAATCAAACAAATAGGAATTTACGAGCCCGATTGAATAAGAGAAATAACTTGGACGGTATCACAAACCAATATCCAAGTGTCAATCAATTCAATCAACAACCCAAAGGCCGGATTCAAGAACTGATTGAACTTAACGCAGAACCCGTGATATTTCAATTATATAAACAAATATAATGCGGAAAAGAAATAACACAGACACCATAAATTTTGTTAACGAGGAAACCGCAAATACAGAAAAACTCAGGGACCTAGTCCATCTTTGAACACCATACTGTATTAATCCGCTACAGACACTAGCCTACTACCAATGAACTTCGGACTGGAATGTAGTTGAGCCCTAACCAATCTCACACTGATGTACAGTTGCGCTTCTTACGTCTCTGAAACCCAGCAAGATTCTACGCACTTGATTCCCTTAGCTGATCTCACCCAAAACTAAGAGTTGATATGACCCAAAGTCGAAGACTTGATAAAACAATCTGTCTCACACAGAAAAGTCTATTGATATAGATAAATCTGTCTCTCACAGAAATACCTATGAGTTTTATTCTGTCTTATGATAAATCAAGGTGCACGGGAACCAATTGATAAACTGGACTTATATTCCCAAAGAACATCCAAGTATTATCAATCACCTCACAATAATCTTAATCGTATGCAAGCGAAACAAGATATTGTGGAATCACAAACGATGAGACGAAGATGTTTGTGACTTTTTTTAATCTTACCTATCGGAGATAAATCTCAATAAAATTATAGAAAAGATATTACTCAATCACGATAGTATAAGTAAGATCAGAACACGCAACTACAGAGAAAATAGTTGGGCCTGGCTTCACAATCCCATTGAAGTCTTTAAGTCGTTAACCTACAGGGTTTTGGAATAAACCTAAGATTAAAGGAGAATCGACTCTAGTCGCAACTTGTATCACACATGAGGTGTGGGGATTAGGTTTCCCAGTTGCTAGAGTTCTCCCTTATATAGTCTTCAAATCAGGGTTTGATAGCTTTGGAACAAAGCAATCAATATTCACCGTTAGATGAAACCTGATCTAAGAGCCAACCTAACTTTACTTGAAACCAAATCAATATCTCTCCACCGTTAGATGGTCTTAGCTTGTTACACACAAATGAAATGTACCTTCATTTAGATATGGATAACCGTACCTAAACGTGTACACTAGGTTGGCTCAACAATAGTTAACCTAAGTTAGCCATATGAACACTTTCATATCAACCTTATTCATCTTAACCACAACTAGTTCAAATGACTCAAATGAAACTAGTTATAGAGTTATTCAATTGTTTATATTCTTATAGAAGTATACAAGACACAATTGAAACAAAACCGGTTTGATTCACTCGAATCAATTCATGAACATTATAGCCACGGTTTGCAAAAGATTGCATTCCTTATTATATAAATGTATTAGTTCATGGCACAACCGATTCTAGAACTTAACCCACTCAAGTATGAAAATGGGTACGCATACTTAAGTAGCCGGACTTGGACTGTGTCCGACGGTACGCGAACGGGTACGCATACTATCACACATCCAAAACATCAGTTGAATTCAGTACACGTACGGGTACGCATACAATAGTTCCCGGACTTCAACTGAGTTTTCCAGTACGCGTACGGGTTCGTATACCAAGGCTCCCGGACTTTACCTGACCTCGCCAGTTTGCATACGTGTATGCATACTACACCGGTCTTGGATCAACATATATGCAACTACGCATACTATGTCTATAATCCAATTATGGTTAAGTGTTCTAAACTCTATTTCAATCATTGAAACATTCTTAGAGAATGACAATAGTTTTTTTCAAAAACTATTAGCATCAAAGCTATTTTCAAGTGATTGACATAATCAATACGAAACATTCCGAGTCTACATCAAATAAGATGTTACAAGGTGATTTCCATATGATCATCTTTTGACTTTCGTCAAGAACATAAGATGAACTTGGTTAAAGCGAAAGCTTACCAACACATATTTCGAGTAATATGTAAGCGAGTTAAACTAAGCTCGAAATATCAAATGTGTATAATCTAATACTATATAGCTATACAACTTTTGTCTCAATATAGGAGATAGAGTAGAAATAGACTTTCCGAGTGATAGATGAGTTTCAGTCTCCACATACCTTTTGTTGATGAAGTTCCACAAGCTCCCCTTAGTAGTTCTTCGTTTTCAATTGATGAACGCCGTGAAGTCTAAAGCTCAACTACACAATCTATCCTAGTCCGAGACATAGCTATAAGTAGACTAGAAATCAAGACTTATAGTTTTGATCACTAAACTTGACAAACAAGCTTGAGATAGCAACGTTTGCGAGTTTGACCTAGCAGTGCTCTAACAATTGGGATTATAAGTTGAGAGCCCAAGTATTTTTCACCGGGATCCATTTTGTTCATCTTAAGCATCTTCGATATATCCTCACAAGCTTCATCACTTAAAATTTTATTGTTGACATCTCTACCATTAGCCTCTGTGAATATAATGCAGTCATCTGCAAAGAACAAGCGGGAGACTGCAGGTCCATATTTGGCTGGTCTGACAACTTCAATTAGCTTTTCTTGTGCTGCATTGGATAAGAGCCTACTGAATATTTTCATACAAAGAATAAGTAAATATGAAAATATAAAGTCTTCTTGCCTCAAGCCTGTAGTGGGTGAGAAGTACTCCGTAGGATAGTCGTTTATCAGAATTATGATTTTTGAAGTGCTTAAAGAATGATCGATGAGATGACACCATTTTTTTTTTAAATCCTAAGTTGATCATTATTGGATTTAAGAAATCCTACCCCATACTCTCAAATGCCTTGGGGATATCCATTTTGAATCCTGCTACTCTTTGAAAAGCTTTTGTATGGTTCATATAATGCATCATTTCATGAGCTATAATGATATTGTCTTGAATATTTCTGCCAGGTACATAAGCAACTAGTCAAGGTGAAACCATTCTATAAAGAATTGGTTTTAGTTCCTAAAACCCAGAATCTTGGTGATGAATTTATAAGCTATATTACATAAACTTATAAGACTCAGATCACTTGGTCTTGTAACAACCATCAGGTTTAGGTGAATCCCGAGCATTTATACTGAAATCAACTTTCTTGATTTATTCAGAGGAAGGAATTTTAGTCAAATCTTGATTTTCATTGTCAGATATGCAGAGCTCAATCAGATTGAGAACATTGCTATCTTTAAGAAAGATTATTTATCTGATCTAACTAACCATTAATTACAAATCTTAGAATTTACTTCGACAAATTTTTCCTTCATGCCCAATGTAACATTTCATTACATTTTAGTTTTTATGTATCATGTAATTACAATGTATATCATTTTGAATTTTGAACGACGAAGAAATTAATCTTTGATTTTGTTTATTTTATTAATGATCTAGATCGATAATCTCAAAATTCATGATCTCGACCGACGATTTCATCACGTGCATGCCCAGTGATACCCTTTTTTGTGGATTGGTAATATATTACAGAATACAAAAAACAAACATGAACTCTAGAGAGACAGAGAACTGGGAATCATAAACCTAGTGTATAGAGCCCGGTAATGACTCACCAACAAACTCTGAGTCTTCTTGATCAACAGAACATGAAATTATATTACAACTTGGCAATCTGTTATTAAGTCGATTTGTCCCAACATCTAAAATTCAAAAAGGTATAAAATAACTTGGCATATGAGAGGACCAGGATTGATGTAAACATAAAGATTTAACTTCTTTTGTTAATTAGGCAGATCGAGCGAAGCGATGGAGGACTCTATAAATTGTGATTTTGTGTCAATGTGGGACATGATTTTTTTCTCCAATTGACATAAAAAGATTGGATTTGGTTCAACGATGAAAAGACGACACTGCCCTTTGAATCAAAATTTTCTTTTTTTTCTTTAGACATTTTCGTAAATAAACCAAAGAGGAATGACAGTAAGGTATTAGACATTTTCGTAAATAAACCAAAGAGGAAGGGCAGTAAGGTATAAGATATTTTCATAAATAAACCAAAGAGGAAGGGCAGATAGATATAAGAGTCAAATTATATTATAATTCCTTATATATATATATTTTTTTGGTATAATTGGCAAGCAAACTAGAATATAACATATCTAAAAATCTGTGCCTTAGAATTTTACCAATTTTATCTCGTTGGAAAGATTTTAAAAAAATCTACACAATGAGTACAAACAACGATATCAAATTTAGAGTAGGTAAATTAATTAATTATTTATTTATTTAATTAATAAAAGGGTAACTTAGTCATCTCCACCTTTTAGGTCACCCTTTATAATCATAGGAAAGGTGGTCTAATCAAATCATGGTCCCCTCAAAAAAATCATGGTCTCCAAAAAATCGTTCTAAGTTTGCACCAAAATGTGCCTGGGACCTAACTCTCCAGTCCACACCTAGCCCAAACAAAACATTATTACAGATGTCAAGGCTTTTCAAACAACGTTATTCAAGTGTAAACTTAGAACGATTTCCCTTGCGTGTTCAAGTAATTAAACAAATATTACCACATTGTCCCCTAAAGGGATCATAGTTTGTATTTCTGGTTTATATCTTTTCTGTCGAAGGATGTCACCATTGTGAAAAGGATACCCGACAAAGTAATGAGATCAATGGATAAACCTCCGTATACGATGCGTGTTCCCAGGAAATCCGCTCCTGAGTATTACCTGGATCAAGTAACCTAAGTATCTCAGGGATGAGTGTAATGTGCTCTTGAAATTAGGCTTTTTTATTGGTTTCTTCTTCATCTATTAGCTTTGACCTTAATATAGTTCAATTTATAAAATTATTCCATGTCCTATTCGTTTCTCAAGATTACTCATGTGTTGCATTTTATCCCTAAAAAATGATATATTCGAAGGGTGTTTATCCTTTTAGGCATAATTTTTGAAAATTAAATGCATAGCCATTATACAAAAGATGCATAACAATTATGCATCCATATTTTGGTTTAAGCATCAACCAATTTTCCATTGCAACTAATAAAACGATGTACTCCCTCCATTTCAAGAAAAAATGCTACTTTTATTTTAGGCACAATTTTCGAAAATTAAATGTATAACCATTATGCAAACCACCACGAAGGATGCATAACACATTATGCATCCATATATTGGCTTATGCATCAACCAATTTTCCGTTGCAACCAATAAAATGATGTACTCCTTCCGTTTCTTGAAAAGTGATACTTTCACTTTAGACACAATTTTTGAAAATTGAAAGTAAGCCATTATACAAATCACCACAAAGGATGCATAACACATTATGGAGCCATATTTTGGTTAATGCATCAACTAATTTGCAGTTGCATCCAATAAAACGATATACTCCCTCCGTTTCAAGAAAAGTGATACTTTCACTTTAGGCACAATTTTCGAAAATTGAATAGATTATCATAATGTAAATTATAGTAATTGGACTAAAAGGGCATAAGGAGTTATAGTAATTGGACTAAAAGTGAAAGTATCACTTTTCCTGAAACGGAAGAAATATGATATCTTTGTTGCTTTACATCTCTTTACAAAGAAATATGATATATTTGGTTGAACATCTCTTAATTTGCTTTAAAATTTCGCTTTACAAATTTACAAGTCCGACTCCGTGTCATTTTGGCGGAACTAAATTATGAGTACAAAATTTAGTTTTGCGTCAATTTTTCAGGTCGGCCGTCCCACCGTGACAGCGGTCATCTAGTTTATTTGATAATTGATTGTATGACCTATGGATGATTTTGGCACCCAAAATTTGATTACATCTTCTAAGAATTTCCATTGCTTCTTTGACTAAAACTTGGTTCTGCCATTTCATCAGACATTCGACCCTTTTACTAAGCTCCGAAATATTTCTGCAGTCTCCTTCCAACCAAAAGTTACTCAAATTTAGCTTCTTTGCCCATTTTGCTCCCAATAACATTGCTAGATCCTCTGCTTTTTCTAGACTGGTTGCTTTCACAATCCGAGTTTTAGCTCCTTGACTTGTATCTGCATGACTTCTCACTATTAATATTCATAACCATACTATTCAGAAGACAAAACCCAAACCGCATCAAAATTAAGCTTAAGTTCATCAGTATCACATTTCATCCGTTGTTGCTTAGGATTAACTACTGAAGTCACTTGTGGAGTTATTTTACTTCTATTAAGACTCCAAAAGTTCAAGTATCTTTGAATTGCTAAATAAGTTTGGATTGTGGTGCTGTTTTTAATCTCGAAGAGTCTAGTACACCTTTCTTTCCAAATTAACCATCATTTTACTGCTACAATTTCTAACTTAGCATTATTCTTTTCACCTGCAATCCAAGAATTATAAATATCTTCAAAATAATTATTAGAAGTTGTACTTGTTTCGATATCAAGGGTAGGTGGTAGTAACAATATGCTCCTGGCGAACCATAATTAAAAAAATAAAAAAATATAGAGTTTCTGCATTAGAATTACAAAAAGCGCAATTTATATCCTCTATTTTGTTGAAACCTCGTATCCTCTCTTTAATAGGCAAGACATTATTCTAACACTTCCATAAGAACAATATGATTCTACGAGGAAAGTCCAATTTCTATAACTTCCTCCAAAACATTACTTCTGCATTTGAAGTTCTCTAAGAACTGGTTAGTTTATATCATATATATATATATATATATATATATAAAGATTTGACTGTTAATATGCCATTGTTTGTGAGTAGCCATCTAGGTCTGTCCCTTTCTAACTTATTGGCAGTGTTCCTAATCAGTTTTATATTCAAAATATTTTGTGCAATGTGATGAGGAAAGTTAATAGTAATAAGAGAAATTTTCCACTTCTTCGTCTCTTGATCAATAAGATCAGATACAAGTGTTAACATATTGTTCCTATAAGAACAAATTTGATCTAGAGAATCCTCTAAATCTGGAATCCAATATGGATTGACCATCTCCAACTTCACAGTATAAGAGTTTATGTGTAAAAAGAAACTCCCTGCAAAACACATTTCCAAATCCATGAATCATTAGATTTCTTTGTAAAAGAGGATTATTTCTAAAAAAAAAATAGTTTTTAGTAATCTTTGCTCACCAAGCATTTAGCTCAGAAACTATTCTCCATGTTATCCTACCAATCATAGCCACATTCGTCTTTTCTGCTTCCTTTAAATCTAAACCCCCTACTTTAGTGGATTTACTCCGATGATACTCTATAGTAACAAGTCTTTGCTTTCTTTAGCTACTAGCAAATGGATTTGCATCTTCTTTTTTCTACAAGGAGTTTTGCATCTTATTCACCATTGAGCGACGCTATCCATCATAAAATAAAAAAAATCACCACGAAATAGTTTAAGCTGTAACTTGGCATCTCGGGAACACAATCCTACTTAGACCATCTCCAGCGGGGTGAAAATATTATTTTTAAATGACACATAGGATTTTAGACCCTCATTTAGTATAAATGCATCTCTAATGGTTAGGTCCTACAAACTAGGAGGGATCAAATACTAAATATGAAGGTGTTGAATAAAGTCTTAACTACACCTGGGATGACCCCTAAATAATTCCATGTCATCAAATTTATTATAAAAAAATAATTTTTAATATGAAATTAAGCTAAATATTATTTTTATAATATTAATCTAAATCTAAAATACATGGTATAACTTGAACTACTGGAGATGAATTTTAGTATAAAAGGTTTTATTAAGATGTAGGGATAAAATCTAAATAAATGGAGGTCTAACAATGGCATCCACGTAGGATTTTTTTGACCTACTATTGGAGATGCTCTTATAACGGTGAAGGGACTTATAAATATACTAAGACAAGATCATGGTGACTCGGTCGTATTACATGGCAAAAGACTTCAGTGATGTTGGTAGTCGTAGATCACAAATCCCCAATTGGTATCAAAGCAAAGTTTTGAACCAGATCTCGAAATCACGGGAGCATGGACTCAAACTTTGCTATAATGCCAATTGTTAGGATTTGCAGCATAAAGAATTAAGGATCCAGACTATTTTCAATGTCCTAATCAAACGTATAACCACACACTGCACACTAACCATCGGGGGTGATGATTGTCATGATCGTTCCGTAAATCTCTTCTGCTAATTAAATTACTATATGAGATCGATCAAAAAAAAAAAAAAAAAATCAAATTAAATCACTATACGTGCTACTACTAATTAGGTTCAGGAATACTTTCAAAAATGCGAGTTTCATTGGTCTTTTGTTTTCGCACCAAACTCTCTTGCCAAAACATTACACTTCATTATCGAAACTATTTTCATTCATCAACTGCCAACAAGCTGTTTGTTGATTGGCTAGGTAGACAACATTCTTCCCCTCAAAAAAGATTGTGTACACTGTACCCTTACACGATACCTGATAAGAGTATGTTAACTCTGCGACCTCTTCGGTTCATTTCAATCAAATATATGTGTGGAAGACAATGAATGAGGATATTTCGTCGAAATTTCTCAAATCATATATGTACTTTTTGTAAGCTATAAATTGCGGTAGTAGCAATAAATGGGATCGACTAGATTTTGTGGACACCTATGCCAACATGGAAAAACAATTTTCAGTGAGCAAACGAAGAATAAGAATATGGGGCTCAGTTGGCCAGGGGTTGGACACCCAACTTATAGGTTGCGGATTCAATTTTCGCGTTGATCGTGTAAAAAAAAATTAAAAAATATGGGGCTCAGTGATAAACGTTTGCAGTTCTCTCGAAAATTTCTCGAGTATCTTCGCGGTGAATTTTGAGTTTCTACGACGTCACTTATTACGATTACACGACTAACGGTCTAACTGGCTCGAACCCAAATTCTACAGTAGCAAATGTCCAACGAGCTGATGTACTAAAAGAAAATGGGGGCTGGAAAAAATTGGCTTCATCTGATTAAGTCGGTTTTAACAAAGCTTACGCGTATTTTACCACGGCAACTGGGCAAGTTAGTCATAAAGCAGCTTACCGAAATATCTCGACGCGCGCGTAAAACATCATTTCATGAACCGCATATACGCGAATAATCTAGAATAACAGCAAACAGAAAAAGTTTATATCTCTGTACCTCTATAAATAGGAACTTCTTTTGTTCCATAATGTTAGATCACAAACATTATTATAAGTCATTTTGCTTCTCAACTCAAGAATCCAAGTTCTCTCAGTCTACAATCATTAACTCACTAAAAATCCTTCAACCCACCCTTCTTAAACACTTTATTTCATAGTAGAAAGCGAAAAATTCTATTCGATTGCAGTGAAGAGAAAGAATTTTGAAGGGAAAGAAAGAAAGAAAGATGTGTTTTTTGTTTATATGCAGTGGAGAAGAACATATACTAGGAAGACAACAGGCTCCAGGATTATGTCCATACTGTGGTGGGAAGGTAGAATCTATGGATGTTGAAGTCCAATGGAGATTTTGTTGGTTACCACTCTGTTTTAAGACTAAGAGAAGGTTTTTCTGTACGAATTGTTCTAAACGATTAGAAGTGTACCCTTCTTAGTTAAGTCTGAAGATTTTCTAAACTGAAGCGGGTGTCGATTTAGTTGTTAGTTATGTACTTACTATGATTAATGGAGAAATTCTGATTTGGATGTTTTTCTCCATTTTTTCATCGTGTTCTTGAAGAAATTGAAGGGTTTATTTAGGTAAGTGTTTGAGTTGTTTTTGTAGCTTGATTTGAAGGAATTGAATGTAAATAGAAATGGCATTTCTGAACTAAAGAGTTTTCTCAAATTTCTTTCATTTTTCTTAGTTGAATGTGTTGGGTGTGAGGTTTGACTAGAACAGTAAAAAAATTTTAGTTGAGTGTGAAACTGAAAGGAAAATTGGAATGCAGTGGGAATCCAGGAGGCCATTTTTCTTTGAGCTTTAACAGTGTTGATGAGAGAGAGGGGTGTACATGTACACATATTGGTCCGATCCAACCATATTCTAAACCAATTTAGTACGATTACTGGATCGGATATGATTGATGTAAAGTTCAAATTAATACTTTAATTAACCTTGCATGATTTGAATAATATGTTCAGTCTATAATTAACCTTGATTTATAATTTGTTAGCGTTTTATTGATCTTGCATTTTATATATTGGCTGTATTGAAGATTGCCTTTGAAAAATGGAGTATCAAGGTGACATTTCCGTCAATCTTCCTAAACTGATCATCAAATCCGATCCAAACCAGTCTCAGCTGGATCAGATGAAAGCCGATCAAACTATAAAACCGGATTGGGTAGGAGTATACTGTATATAGGGCTAGCTATTCGGATGTGACCAAATAATTCGGACTTAGTTTTGAAGTGTAAATGTGTTTTACGTGGAGAATAGGAATTTCGAAGCTCAATCCAACGTGAGGTTCATTAACCTTGAACATTATTGGTGCTGCAAAGCATAGAATTCCATTTTTTGTTGAACTTGTCTTCTTGTCCGTTGAGGTTTTAACTGTTTGATGATACCAAGTTCAGTGGCACCTAACCAAACTAGGGGTATTGCCGTCTGTGAGCATTGCCTTATCTCTCTAACCTATTTGGGATCGATAAACATGATTTTGAATTCTTTTAGCAAGTTATCAAACGTGTGGTGAATTAATCAGTAACTAAGAAGATTAGCATTATCTGTTATTGATGAAGTTTAAACGTGAAATTAGTTGACGCTAGTATCAAATACGCATTAAGCATGATTAAAGAGATCCATTAAGACTACTACTTCAATGTCAATAAAACCACTGTTAGTATTTGTATAACATCACATCATAAACACTGTTTTTACACTCTTGACCGGACGACTACAACCCTTCACTAAACAGTTTGTACAATTTGTCTCATGTTTAATTTGGAGCTTTTCATAATTTGGACAATCTTTTTTTCCTTAGAATTCTGTTCAATTTTTTACTTAAGTTTCCTTTTCCAATAATAGAATTGTCTTGATTTTTAAGATAAACAGTTATATTAGTTATAATTTGAAGTGCAGATGTATATACATGTTCGGTAATGGTAACTTTCACCATGTGCTTGTTAGCCAAGTTGTTTTCCTTCGTTTCTCTAGTCGCTTGAGGAGTTCTTTCCAATTCCCACCATGTGAGTTATTTTCTTGATAATAACATCTTCGATGCAATTTCGAATTCAGCTCACAGATACTATCACCTAAAAGATTTACCACTGTACTATAGATACTGTTTTCACTTGGCCTACGAATTACGACGCGTCTTAGACTCTTAGTGGAAGAAGAACTCAAGTTTGTTGGTAGAAGCCAGAGAGCTCTAGTTTGCAGTATAAATTCAGTGAAGTTTTATATTGTTATTTAACCATCGGGAACATCCTTCCAAAGAAACAAAAATGTTTTTTTCAGCATGGTCGCATATTTTTGCTAATACAACAAGATGGTTAAAATATCAGTACATATTGACTGTTGAGCCATTGTTAGCCAAAACAAGAAGTTTAGCATGTTTAACAGTGAAGTAAAAACTTGAAGGATTTTTTCACTCTTTCAAAGAAAACAACTTTGTACTTGCATATCCATATACTGATAAAGTATATTCAGCTACAAACTAGACGTGTATATCCACTTCCCAGATAAAACACAAATATACCGTAGTTATTTTGGCTTTTGATCGCGAAAAGAGACACAATAATGGAACCACCCTTATACGGCCATACATGAAAAACGTCTGTAATTATCTCCCGCTCCAAAGTCCAGTGAACGGGACTAAAATGATCCACTCCCAAAAAAAAAAACCCTTCAATCAATAGCATCATCTATTGTGATTTCTACAATAAATCCTGCAGGGGTTTGATAAACCGGTTTCGAAAGAGGAAGTAAAGTAATTGTTTCATGCTTGGCCATAGTATTTGGGTGATGTCATTATATTAAATCAGCTGATTTTGTAGCCTAACATTACTAGAATGTTTAAAAGTTTCGGAAACTTGGAGCTTAGCTCCAGCTACGTTATACATGAAACTATTTAGCTGCTACATAGTCCATAGATTATAGTCTGTTGCTGAGTTAAAACTTGGTTCAGTTCATGCTCCGGTATCAAAATTTCAAGTAATTCGTAATTTTATATTCTGAATTTGTCTGTTGCAGAGTAAAAACCAACGTTATCAGTTTCATTTGTACACATCTTCCTCGTGAATCGTGATTGAATACCAGGTTTGCATGATGTGTATATCCACTTTAAAGCACTACAAGGACTTAGGTTTTTGGCTGTGGCTTTTGAAGCCTAACAACAAGAAACGCGACGGGTAAACCAAACCTCACGGCTCTGAGGATTTTTTAACGTCCAACTCGTCATCTTTAATAGATGAATGGGACCGCAGATGGAATACAACAGAACCGTATAACCCGACGTTATTCAAGAAAAGACTTTTTTGTACAAAATTGGGAAAAGAAGGTTATGCCTTTTGTGTTGATTTTTTTTTGATCGTAGGACATTGTTCTAGGCCACACTGTAGTGTGCCCAGCAAAATTTAAACCTCTACGGGCATCAATTCTGTTGTCTTGTTACTAGATGCCCAACTACGGTTTACATCATGGCCGCTGAATTTCAAATCTTTAACCGCTAAACTGTCAAGTTTACCAAAAGAGATGCACTGCTATTAATGCAATCTCAATAGTCGAAAACATCAAGCTCCTTTAAATTCACTGGTCGGACTTCATCCTTGAATTCAATACTGTATAAACAAAGTACTAGGACCAAAAACAAATATCCATTGATGATCCCTAGCCCACCAGGAGTTAACAGCTCATGGCTACCCTAGTGAGGTTGTTCAGTGATCACATGCACAGCGCACCGCATCAAACATTCTGACAACAACATGGACCGAATAACTGAAAGCATCGTATGTCATCAATCATCTCATATTATTCATTTGTACAAACTTTCAGCACTGTTTTTATTAGGTCATCTCCATTCTGAACAGAAGAAAATGATAGGCCAAAATCTAAGTGGGTTCCAAATCAAAATAGTGGGTTCCAAATCAAAATGGGCCAGGATACGTGCACTATGACCACTATATTTCAACAGTTGGTATGATTCGTAGTACACCTAAGGGACCATTTAGGACCATCTGATTTTGATAACCATCATTTCATTTCCAAAAATAAGTTCTTTAGGACAGACATTCCTTGCTCTCTAAAAAACAGATGGAATCATAGAGACAAAAATCACCCACCGTTAGATCAAGCAAAAGTACACTGGAATATTTTATTGGACGACTGATTTCTATTTAATAAAGGGGGCTGATTGGATAGACAAATTATGGAACATTGGTGTCAAGGTTATACTCCCTCCGTACCACATATACATATACATATATATATATATACACGAAGTTTTATAGTTTTGTCCCTTTAAATTGGTGGATCTCTAATTTTAAGATGAGTTTTTCCACATATTACCTTTATTTAATATACATAGGTATCACCACAATTGAGATAATGTGTCTAGCATTGGAAGTAGGATAAGAGTAAAACAAGAAAGAAGATGGAAATTTATGAAAACAAAAAAATTCTTTATCCAAGAAATTTGAAATTTTCCGCTTATATATGTGATACGGAGACAGCGTGAGAATGAGGTATTTTCAACACCGGAACAGAGCTGCGTGAAGTTGGACATATTTACTTACTTTATCCATGTTTTCCTGATGCTATGTGCCTAAATAAATGACCTAGTTTAAGTTTGCTGAATTCTTAAAGCAAAGAGGAGAGAGGAGTATTTTGAAGTATTTTTTTTATAATTATAACTTTATAGATAATAATTAGTAAACTTTAGAATGATTTATCTCTCAAACTATACTATGGATATCCGTAAACTTTATACTATTAAAAAGTATGTAACGAATATAAACATGAATGCCAAATTATACATATTTCTTATACCATCAATAATCAATTGAAAGTACAGATCCAAAAATATCTCTTGTTTAATGATATAGGTCATCTATTAGTGGGATAAAATTGAAAGTATAGTTCCAAAAATATCCCTTTGGTTAATGATGTAGGTCATCTATTAGTGGAATAAAATTTAAAAATGAATAGGTCATCTATTTAGATAAGGAAGGAGTATTATTTTAGATCCTAATTAGCAATTTGGGGTACTGAAAGTTCGGGACGACAACCGAACAAGTATTATTCATGTTGGCGAAATGTATATAAGGTTCGTTATTCAGTCAACAATTCGTGATTCGAGGATAATCGAGATGGCGTACATAAAGTATAATTCGTTCTGGAGATACGAATTCAACACACAAAATTTAGCATACATTAATCTGCAATTTTTTCTTGAAACGAAAAATATAATAAAATGCAATTATAATGTATTTCATTTTAACTTCTAAAAGACAAAGAAATAAATCATCGATTTTTTTTCTTCCAGTGACCCATATAGATAATTTCAATATACCTGACCTAGCCCGATGATCTCAACGCAAAAACATTTTATTCATCGAAAAATATGGAAAACAGCTATTTTTAACAAAAAAAAAGAAGAGTTATTTTCATAGAAAAGGATCATAATGCTTCACTTAAGGCCAATCCTAAGAGATGCCCTCAATTTGTTCGAATTCACATAATAAATGTAAAATAAAAAATTTACATCGTCGATAATCTTTTTTTTTTTATGATCGGAAAACATAATTGAATTAAAGGCACATAAGCCATGTGCGGGCATGAACAACTAAAGAACAACATAAAGCTCCAAGAAAAAGCAACTCAAAAAGAAATGACTAAAGTAAAAGAAATTCTAAGCTAGCAAGATGAAGCAACTTGCATACTGAAGAAAGTTTCAATCGCTGGAACGAGAACTATTAGAGAACAACATCAACTATCAAGGAGGAATCTCATCAACCTCCTCAATAATTAAGCCGACATGATTTTCCACGATACCGTTATGCAGTTTTTGATGATCTTTCTTCGAAAGCGGAAAATTCAGTATGGAACCCATCTCACTGAGACAAGTTGTTGAGATCTTGTTTGGACCACTAAAGGATTAGGCATAGATTTCCTCCTTTCTGTGCTCAAAGAGCCGTTAGGGAAGTAAACTGTAACTTTATCTTTTAAACTTAATTTTCTATTTGAAACCAAAAATGGTTCTGACGAGGACGGTTTCTTGATGCTCAGCTCCGAGTCTTCCACTACTAACTAGGAAGTAACAACCTGCTATTCTTCAATCCCTTCAAATCTATTACAAGTTTCAAAATCGGGGGATGGATGGATCAGTTGAAGAGGTGCAAACACCTTCTGCAACCGGATTAGCACATCTTTCGACCTCCTTATCTAACTTAATACCTTCTTCAGCCGATAAGGTTTATTCGTTATTTTTGGATCTTCGTTTTTCCTTCTTAACAATTTCTCTAGTAACTTTAGTAGCTTCAACTTACTATCTGCAATTGAATCCTCAATTTTTTATCTACAGTCACAGACCAAATGTCCTACAATTTTGTAATGAGAGAAAAATTTTGGGACTTTATTGATGTCAACAAACTGGCAAAACCCGTCTTCACTATTGTCATCAACGTCTCCCACCCAAACTTTGAAAGAGATCTTTGTTTGTGTTTGCATTTTGTTTTCTTTAGCTATACCTACTTGCAAGTTGAGAGATTTTTTTTTTTAAACTGAAAGAAATGATATATTGAAAGAGTTAAGAGCATACATAGTTTGCTTCCTCTTCTAGTTGAGCAACAATTAAACTAGGAGGCTCAAAAAACCAAACATTACTCATCTTATCAACTCTAGCTAGCTTGGACAACACGTCCGCTATTTTATTCTTCTCTTTTGGCACATAAGAACATTTCCAAGAGTTAAAAACTTTAAGAAAATTTTTAATGTCTCGAATTAAATTATGGATTCTCCAGTCACAGTTATACTTCTCATTATTCACCGCATCAGCTACCAGCTTCGAGTCCAATTCAAACCGTACATTCTGCAAGTTCATCTGCCTCCCACAGACCTTTGCACTCTGCATGTTCTAGACTTGTTGACACAGCTAAGTAGATACATTTGGTTCCTTTGTGGGTATCTTCAAAATCACGAGAAATGAGTCCTATACCACCATTATTATTAAGGAAAGAGCCATCAGAATTAATAGTCAGAGTTCCTTTAGGAGGAGGTGACCAGTAAAGGTTATTTCTATTCTGTCTATTCAAGTTAGCTGGTCGTTTCATAGACATCAAGCATTTTTGGATAATTATCTCTGGTGTAGAAAAAACTCCTTTGAAGACAGTATCACATCTTTGAGACCAAATGCACTAAGCAACTGTTGCAATTTTGCAAATTATGTCTTCATTAATCTGTCCAGATTGCAACTGCATGAAATGACTGAAGATCCAATCTTTAAAAATTCTGTTAGGTTGAATATGAATACCCATCACAACAAACCAAACCAGCTTCACTATAGAGCACTCAAGAATACAGTGGGAAGAGGTTTCAATGACTTGGTTGCAGAAAGGACATCTGTAGTCACCATTTTGAATAACATGAGTCAGTTTATCTCTGGTAGGCAAAACATCTTTCACACATTTCCAGAGAAATTGGTTAATTCTTGGAAGTAAAGGTAACTTCTACAGCTTTTTGAATACACTCTTCAAACCATCATTAATTAATTGACCAACATTTTTCTCTTCAAACATCTTTCTATAAGCTAACTTAACTGAGAATAAACCATTTTTCTCCAGAGTCCAAACCATTTTGTCATCATAATTGGGAGAAATAAAGATACTTAAGATTAAGTTGGTTGTTTTGAACTTCAAAAAGAGAGTACACCAGATCTGAATTCCAGCTACAGTTGTCAGCAGCAAAAAGCTGATGAACATGTTTATATTGAGTGTGATTAATAGCACCTTGTTTGGGAATGGGAGGCTCATTGATTCCCTGCACCCAGTTGTGATCATTACCAAGGGACCAAAAGCTTTTATGGATGAAATTTAACTCAGAGCTGATGCTAGACCATAACCAAGTAGAGTTTGTGCTTTTCTTTACATTAAAGACTTGACCATCTGGAAAGTACTTTGCTTGCAGGGATTTTGCACAGATTGAAGTTTGGTCAGTACATAATCTTCATGCAGATTTTGCTAAGAGAGCTCTGTTGAATAGATGAAGATCTCTAAACCCCAAACCCCCCTCTCTTTTTTGGAGTATTAACACTCTTCCAAGTAATGAGTTGTTTTCCTTTGTTTGTCTTATTTTTCCTCCAAAACTTTTGCTGAGTGGAATTCATTTTTTTATGGTAGTATCTGGAAGCTTGAAACTTAACATATGATGCACAAGGATTGCATTGGTTACATTTCTGACCATTACAAACCTAGCATCTTCGGACATATTAGTGCATCTCCATTTTGTGAGCCTTGTATCCATTTTGTTGATAAGAATAGATAAAGGAATCTTCTTGTTCCTACCAATAAAGAATGGCACACCCAAGTATTTTTCTTCATTAAGATCTAACTGTTTGACTTGAAGAATGCCACTTATTGTTTGACAGTAAGAAGGACTCATATTCTTACTAAAGTAAACTGCAGATTTATGAAAATTTATGAGCTGACCAGAGCAAGAATTGAAATCTTCTATCAATTGAAGTAGTTTTCTTGTTTGATCTAAGTTTTCCTTGCAAAATAAAAGACAATCATCTGTAAACAATAAGTGATTAATCTTAGGAGCTGATCTTGAGATTTTCATACCTGTTAGTTGTTTTGTATTTTCACAATGGTTTAAGTTCCTTGAAAAAGCCTTCATTGCTAGAATAAAAAGGTAAGGGGAAAGTGGATCCCCATGCCTAATGCCTCTTGTAGGTTTGAAAGAAGATGATGGTGAACCATTAATCATAATTTCTATTTGAGTGGTTGAGATACACTGATGTATAAGATGGCAGAACTTTTCATAGAATCCAAATTTCTTAAGGACTTCTATCAGAAACACCCACTCCAGCCTATCAAAGGCTTTTGACATATCCATTTTTAAAGCTAGATGACCAGTTCTACCTTTTTTCTTCTTCATAGCATGAACCAATTCCTGAACCATGCAAATATTTTCAGAAATCAATCTTCCAAGGACATATGCAGACTGCATGAGAGATATAATATTAACCATATGCTTCTTGAGTCTTAGTGCTATGATTTTTAGAAATTAACTTGTAGACTGTATTGCAAAGAGAAATAGGTCTGAAATCCTCTGGCTTTTGTGCTGAATTAATCTTGGGAATTAAGGTAACTCTAGTACAGTTAAGTTTTTTCAAAAGAAATCCTGAATGGAAGAAGGCTTGCACCACTTTGCAGACATCATCTTTTACAACTGACCATTGAGATTGGTAAAACCCAAGAGGAAAGCCATCTGGACCTGGAGAAGTCCAAGGCTCTATTGACATAAAAGCATTATGTGATTCTTGCTCATTTGGAATGGTAACTAGTTCATTATTATCTTGCTGAGTGATACATGAAGGAATATGTTGAAGAAAATGATAACTATCTTCTGGATTGCCTGTAGAACTGATGTTCTTAAAATGATTTACTAATAGCTGCTCAATGGGAGATTTATTCTGAGCTTTAAGAGAGTCTATCTTGTTTCTTGTTCTTCTCTGGTTGGCTCTAATTTAAAAATACTTTGAGTTTTTATCCATATCATTGTAAAACTTGTCTCTAGATTTCTGTTTGTTGTAGCTTGCTTGAATATCATTTAAATTATCAATTTGCTTTTCTACCTCCAAAACTTTAGAAGTATTACTACCCTGAACATCAATGGCTTGCAGATTAGATAACTCTTGTTGAAGATCAGGGATTCTTGAAGGAATGTGCACAAAAGTGGATTTACTCCACCTAGATAAGAGATGTCTAGTATTTGCTTGCTTGTTAGTTAAGATAAAAGCTGCAGAACCAGTACTATTAGTGTTCCAAGCATTAATAATTTCATTTGCACATGAAGTATTTTGAAGCCAGTGTTAAAAAGACTTCCAGTTTTTTCCTGAAGAAACCATAGAGCAATAAAGAGAAAGAATGATAGGGGAATGATAAGAACCTAGTTGAGAAATATATTTAAGACTAACATTAGGATAGCTAATAATGAACTCACTATTAACTAGGGCTCTGTCCAATCTAGACTTAACTTTACCAGTTCCATGACTATTGCTTGTCCAAGTAAAAGGATTACCACTAAAGCTCATATCATGTAAATCAGATTTCCTAATGGATTCTAGAACCTCCGGTTGAGTAGAACTTGTAGTAGTATTTCTTTCATTTGGATTCAAAAATATGTTCAACTCACCTATAAGTACCCAAGGAATGGCTACAGAAGTACTTAGGTCTCTTATATACTCCAATTGTTCAGGTTGTTTGTCTAAATAAGGAGTACCATAGACACAGGATAAAAAACAGTCCCCTAAGGAAGGGTCATTATTGATAACAACATGAATCATATTCCTTGAGGAGCTCATAATTTCAACTTTAAAGCCATCTTTCCACAACAAGATAAAACCACCTGCACGACCTAATGATGGAACAAAACAATTGTTAGGGAATCTGAGACCACTAGTAAGTTGAACTATACGATCATCATTGATCTTGGTCTCACAAAGAAAAATAATATATGGTGAATGCAGATTGTTTAAATGCAGCAGATGATCTCTAGTAGCCTTACCAAGATAGCCTTGACAGTTCCAACTAATAATTTTCATGTTTGGGTTACGTACAATATGGGAAAACTTGATACTCAAGTTAATAATATTACGGTTATTAAAAACAAGAGTTAAAGAGCACGAGTTAGGGGGAGTAAAGGAAAATTTTGGAAAACTAGAAGAATTTAATGCTAAAAAGGAGATATTAAATTTTAATTGGAGATCAAGAACTATTACTAAAGAATTAATGGTCTCATTCATTTCATGGGAATTCTCCCTTGTGTCAGTTCGTCCTTCTTCAATCAGGTCATGTTCCATACCATCAAAGTCAGTGTGTGATGGATTCTCAGTGTCGTCCTCCATGATATTTTCTTGATCATCAACTCTGGATCTTTTATGATTCCTGTTAGGTTCCTCATTGTCAGATTTAGCTTCTTGTTGTTTCTTACTAGCTTCACAAATCCTCTGGAGAAAAAGGTCAAGGTCTTCTATTATCTCTACACCATACACTTTAGCTAGTTCATGGATGTATGTTAGATACTCCTCATTAGTGAATCTTCTGATCATTAAATCATCCGCAGTATTGAGACATTCGTCTTCATCATGGTCGATGGTACAACATTTTGAACATAAGTTATGTGGTTTCCTTTCCCAATAAAATCGAATCCATGTTTTACCTCCAGCTGTCGTGTTCCACCAACCACCTCTATGGAGAGGTTTTGAAAGGTTTATCTTAATTCTTGCCGAAATAGTATTACCAAAAGTAGGTTTACAATCTTCAGGTTCCGTCCATATTTTTGTTCCCAGTTCCGTAATAGCATCATTTACAACAGCTAATGAATGATGCTCAAGAAGGATATGTTGGAATTGGACTGTCCATTCCGAAGGGAAAAAGAATACGACACAACTTCAATTTCGAAGTAAATTTTGTCGACATCATATCCTTGGGTCCCTCCCTGATGTTGGCATCTCCCCCTGATTACTTTCATAGTTGTTCCAGACTGTTCCTTTAGTCATGTACTTTTTGAAACTGAATATCGGTAATGACCTAGAAAATAGTCTATCGTATCTCCCCCTGATTACTTTCGTTGGGGAAGAGATTATTGTTCCTTTATAATCAACAACTTTTGGATTACACTTTCATTAGCATTCCTTTTAATGTCTTTGCAGGGATAGAACACATTTATGTCAATGGTGACTTTTAAGTACATGATAACATTCACTATACCATTCCAATGACGTTGCATTGGCGCTGAGCTATATCTAGCTAACAAGTTCCTTGAGGATGTAAAATTTAATCGAGTACATTATTATACTAAGTACAACAATGCGTCTATTATACTTAGATATGGGAATTCATCTCCCAACACATCTTCGTCATCTTCCTTTAGACGAAATGGTCAGTTACTTACATTTGAACCTCGACTAATCATGGGAGTGCTATCAGGATGCATGTCTTTGTTAAATTTCCTGGCAACTTTAGATATACGCAAACTGGTGGAATAATATACCACAACCTCAGTATTCGGTCGAGCTTTCTCCAAACTTTTCATCTCAAATTCGGATTTCAAATAGCTTTTAAGGTCTTTTATTACATCAAGAGTACCCATCATGTCTGTACCATCGACATAGATAGATACAATTCCAAATCAGGAACTTTCTTATGAATACGCAAGAAAAATACCTTACTTGTCTATCCCCTCCGAATCAAATAGTCACTTAGACGGGTATTCCACATCCGCCCAATTGCTTCAATCTATAAGTGAGTGTTATATCTAACTGTAAACGCACTCTGTGGTTTAGAGTCACTTGATTTGGGAAACGAAAGTCTATCAAGTACTTTTGTAAATATCTGTTATCTCTTGATTCTTTCAAAGATACGTAACAACCACATACATATGCTGCATTTCAAGTCCTTTTGAAATTACCAAGCTAACTAAGTAGCAGAACGCTATAACGTTCATTACAAGAGAACAATTCCAGGTCTTTTTGAGAAACCTCGCGCCTCAAGGCGAGTCTTTATACTTTAAGACTGCTTTCTTCTCATTATGATTTGTGACAAATTAATCATGTATGTCCAATAGGATTTACACTTGGTTGGTTAGCACTACCACACCAAATACCTGTATATTTGTCAAAGAATCAAGTTCTACCTGGATTGTATAGGCCAAATATGTTATTCGTTGACATTAAGCAACAAGGAGCATGGTTCGATCTCATCTTGCTCTATTTCCTTAAGCAAGTGTATATGAAATTAATCATCAATATGCTCGCATGATCTTTCCATTGACTCGTGCGCATTCTCATAATCCACTTAGGATGTCATTGTTCTCTGGAATCATTAAACTTTGGAGCGTCCTCCAGTTTGATTCATGGACATATTCAGAGACAATCTTATCTGATGATTTCTGATGATATAAATATATATCAAAAAAAATGTAACCAATCACGGCATAAACATATTAATATATATGTTAAGAAAATGTAATCAATCAATTGATCATTGGATTTGATAGATATTTTGGATTTAACTTGGATTTAGCCTAAATCAAAAACAGGGAAAAGAAAATAAATATATAAATCCAACTTAGCTGATTTGATTCCCGTGATTTCAACATTAGCTTAACGATAATTGCATAACTGCGTTGATGTAAATCATCCATGTAGGAAATAAAACCAACGATCCAATCTAGCTCTGCGGTATAGCTTCGTGCATGATAATGTTTTGTAGTAGAATGTTAGGGAAAGAGAAAGAGGCAAGGAAAAAGAAAGATTTCATTCATAAGAGTAATCTAGGTTACATGGATAGATTATCCTTTATATACATGGAGAGGGGAAAACCAAAAGACTTCTGTTTTGGACCGCACATCCATGGGCATGGGCCCTTTAACAATAACCTTTTTATCTTCCTGTTGATGGTGTGTTTTTTTTGGAAAGGGAAATCCTTGTAAATTCGCATATGAACCTATATCATAGACCCGTCTATAAGTATATATGCGCAAGGGCTTCACCCAGATGAACTCTTGGAGTCCTATATATGTTTATAAAATATTTTAGTACTTATACTGTACTTGCTTATGTATTTAATCTACACTGATTGGACCGCTCCTAGATAAATAGAAATTATTCCCATAACTTGAAAAGAAGATAAAGAAGTGATTGTGGATTATTTTGGAGTTATTACAGAGTATTTTCGGTACTGCTGAGTATATAAAGGGCGTCGAAGGTGATTAGAGGGGCTACATAGAGTTTAGAGAGAACAAAGAGCGAAAAATCAAGAGTTACAATGATTTTTTGCTGCTGCTGTGCAGAAGACGAAAAACAAAATACTGCTTGTTAGAGCATTTCTCGGTCGAACTCACAAGTGTTGTTATATCAAGCTTGTTGTCAAATTTAGTTGTCAAAACTATATCTTGATTTATTGTCTACAATTAGTTAATGCTCGGTCTAGGATAGAGATAGTTGAGAAACGAACAAGTCATCATTTGTGTTCTTCCGTTTGAAGGCGAAGATCAACCGAAGCTTTTGGAGAACTTCATCAACATAAGGTAAGTGAAGACTGAACCACCTATTTCACAAGTTATATTCATCTTCCTATCCTTGAGATGATTGTCGCATAACTAATTAGACTAGCTTGCATAGACAAGAATTTCGAGTCGAGAACTACTTATTTAGTTTACGAATTTCTCGAAATATATTGACTAAGCTAAACGAACACTTGTTCATACTTGATAAAATTTCGGTGCAGAACAATTTATTGTTCGGAACCAAATCATGATTCAAGTTTATCATTCGAAAATAGTCTGGAACAGTGATATGTGTCATTCTTGTTATTCAGGAATGTTTCGAATTGATTTAGAGAAATATAGAACTATTATATTCGGAATACAAGACAGTGTTATCAGTCTTACAAACTGAGAAAATTGTTATATGTTTGAAGTCGTATTACATGTATTCGTACACGTAACGGAGTAGCTACATATCGACTTTCAGATTTGTGTGATATGCATATTCGTATGTACATCACGGGAAAATCTATTTGTTTTATGATCCGGATAGGTATGCATATTCGTATGCAAACCACTTTGGAACTGTGGTAAGGTATCCGGGTTAAAGTAATCAAACCGGTATGCGAGCCAATACAATTTTATGTTCTAGAACCAGTTTAGTACCCAAACCGGAAAGTGAACTGAAAAAGTTCTGTCAACTCCGGAACTCGGATATTGCTTATAAGTTTGCAAACCGGTCCACGTACTGTGACTCAGACGACCCACGAACGATTCAACTAATTGTACCTTGTACATTTACCAACTATGTCGATTATGATTCAATTGCAATTAAATTATTTTTATGAAATGATTTGCTTTTGATCAATTCTCTAATCAATACTAGACTCATTGGATCACATGATTGTGACTCAATATTAATGTCCGACTGAACATGAAAATGAGTGTTAAGCTTTTAAAGTTCAAATCTGCTAGTTTCAGCTAACCATGTTGAACATAGTCTTTATACACGGTTCGGTTACGGTTTACCTAACCAGAGTGTATATCTTGTATATGTGAATAAGATTCAAAGCTTTCATCTAACGTGGAATATTGTTTTCTTGGTTCCAAAGCTATCTTAGCTTAAACCTAAAGCAACCTAGGCTTTAAAGTCTATATAAAGAGAACTCTTGGCAACTAGGATCTTTGAATCCTGACACTACTTTTTGGTGTGTCCTAGTTGTATCTAGAGTCGTCCTCTCCAGAAACCCTTTTAGGGTTTAACGACTACAAAGACTTCATTGGGATTCGTTAAGCCAGGTACAATTATATTTTATCTTGATAACTCGAGTATCATGATCTTGATTGTTTGTAGAGCCTTGCTTCAACGATCAAGATATATAGTAATTATCAAAGTTCTCTTCGTCTCAAACTTTGTTGATTCCGCAAGTTTTATACTTGTGAGGTGAATAATAATCTAGGCCGCACTTTGGGTTGCATAAGTCCGGATTTTTAGGATAGCAAGAATTTTGTCAAGTTGCTATCGATTTCCATCACCGGGATCTTTCGTTTGATCTGATCTTCCGTTTAGATTGTAAATCAGGAAATTAATCATAGGCTTAATCTGTGGGTGGCAGATTTGGTTTAAAGTATTCAATTAAGTTGAAGCAACTCTTAGTTGGTGTGAGACCGTCTAAGGGGATCAATTGCGCAGAGTCCTGCTGGGATTCAAGAGGAGTAAGGAGCGCATCTGTACCTGAATCAGTGGGAGACTGAGTTCGGGCTCAACTACATTTCAGACCGAAGTTAATTGGTAGTAGGCTAGTGTCTGTTGCGGCTTAATACAGTTTGGTGTTCAATCTGGACTAGGTCCTGGGGTTTTTCTGCATTTTCGGTTTCCTCGTTAACAAAAATTTTGGTGTCTTTTTTATTTCTTTTTCCGCATTATATTGTTTATCTTTATAATTGAAATATCACAGATTGTGCGTTTGATCAATCACAGTAGATAGGTCCAACCTTGTTTGTTGGTAAGACTTGATTGATCCTGGGATATTGGTCTTTGGTACCGTCCAAGAGCTCTCTTTGTAGTTAGGTTCACGGATTCAATTCTGTAAACGTTCTAACAACAAGAGAGAGAGAGTATAACTCTAGACACTTTCCTTGCTTGAGTTTTACTCTCGGAATTGTGTTGAATTTGTCCATATAGATTTCCTACGAAAAAGTTGGCGGTGTATTTTGGTACCCCCAGTGTTTTCAATTGGTATCAGAGCAGGCAAAACTTTAATAAGAATTCATGCGTGGTAACCTGTGTTGAAGCCGAGAACTTAACTGTATCATCAAAGAAAATCTTCAAACATTTCACAAGACATCTAGCATATAACTAGTCTGCAGCATATGGAGCATGATGACGGGGCTTGTTCTTTTTCTTCTTACTCTTCTTTTTAGTTACAGCAACTTCACATTCAGATTTACCAGATGAAGAATTAGCAAAATCGAAAACCCAGTCTTGGACAGGAATTGCTGCATCATATTTTTTGAGATTCAAATGGCCCTTGAGAAGATTCCAAGGCCCCTTTCTTAGGATGACATTCATAACTTCCTCTGAGTTAAACTTGAAGAGAAAAATGTTGTTGTCTAGACATCTAAGTTCTTTTATTCTATATCTATTCCAGACGATCTTTGCTTCCTTTCTAACCACATCAGTTTGAACATGATCTTTGATAAAAAGTTTACCAATCAGAGTGGTGTTCAGTTTTTCGGATGCTTAAGAGATTGCTTCTTTAGGACCTGCAGCTCTTCTCATCTGTGTAGCACAGATATCCCTTATTTTTGCATTTTGCATCTTTGAAGTGATAGCAGTGATTTGAGGGTTTGAAGAAGAAGCCATGACTGCAGAAACTGAACTATAGAAAAGATTTTGAATTTTGTGAGTGAGGATCAAGTTTTTGGGATAACTTATAAATAGAGAAAGGATATTCTTAGTGAAACTGATTCTCGTTAAAGGAGAATAAATTTTATCCTGTAAAAAAGGTAACAAATTTTTTGCGGATAATTGACAAAGATCAACAGCATTGAAAATAATAACGCTTGACTGCATGCTTTTCGGCAACAAAATGGTCCTCCCAAAATTACGCAGCTTCATAGGGGGAAAGTTTGAATTTTTGAAATTCAAATTCTTCAAAATCATGAATCGACTCGGATCATCCAAGTTGCACCAGAATGAGAAGAAAGTATCATCTAAATCATATACATGATAAAGAGGGATATACTGAGACATACTGTTTAAATCCACCTTGACTTTGATGGCCTGCATTACTACTTCAGACAATGACCATAATACGTTTTGTGATTGTAACAATAATGTTGTAGGAAGGATTATATTGAATATAAAAGTCCAATACTGAATGTTCCCCATTATAACGATGAATAAAGAGGCCCTGCAAGAATTAGCAAACAATGAGATCTACAAAACAATGAGATCAGTTTAAACGAAAGAACTCATATAAAGAGAAAACAAAAGCTAAAAAAACTTGAACCAAAAACGAAAAAGATCAACTAAAAAGATTAAATCAGACGAAGGAGAAGATTTTGACGACAATCATATCATAACATCAAGCAGCTAGGATTTAGAGAAAGAATAAGATTGGAAAATAATAAAAAAATTCATTGGGTCAACTCATTTTTCTCCGGATTTGCAGAGTTCTTTTGATCTAGTAAACGTCCCAAGTGGAAAGATTTGCATCAACAATCCCAACAATCAATTTCATTAATCACAATTGGCATGATCATTTGCCATGATGCCAATTGTTAGGATTTGCATTAACATACCGATACGGCACCCAATGTGCTCCATGTGGGACTATTTCAATGTCTTAATCAAACCACATTTAGTAAATCTCTTCTGTTTGTTCAAAAGTCTGTTCTGCTAATTAAATTTTTACAATGTGCGACTGAAGATTAGGGGGTTGAGCGACACTTTCAAAAATGTGAGTGAACTACATTTTCCTTGGTCCAAACTCTCTTGCGAAAGCATTACATTTCATTGTCGAAACAATTTTCATTCATCAACTGCCAGCGAGTTATTTATTGATTGGCTAGCTAGGTAGACAACATTCTTCCCCACAAAAAAGATTGTGTACACTGTGGCCCTACGCGATACTTGATAACGATAACAGTAAATTATGACTCTACGAACTCTTCTGTCCATTTCAATTACATATATCTATGGAGGATAATGAATAAGGATATTTCCTCGAAATTTCTCAAAATCATTTATGTACTTTTTGGTAATCTTAACAAGCCATCTCAGCTTTGGTCACTGATTTTTGTTTTAAATTTCTCGCTCTTCTTTCTCACTGCTTCTTCTTCTCCAACAAAACAATAAAAAATAATCCTTCTCTGCTCAGATCCAGTCCATTTTTTGGACTAGATCTAAGCAGATTTCTTCATTTTTCCTTGCTTTCTAGGTTAATTAGTAGATTAGTTTTGTTTTTTATTATGTTTTCTACTTATCTACACCATTTTGGTGGTTTTATCTACTCTGTTGAGGTTTATCTTCGCTTTAATGGCCATTCTTGGTTATTGGGTTGGGTTTTAAGATCAATAGTGATGCTCTTCATGCTCTCCAACGACGAAATCTTCATCTTGGTTGTCTCCGGCGACGGAATCTTCATCATCAACTTATTCGGCGACGGAATCTCCATAGGTGGTCTTTTTGACGACGGAAGCCTCATCACTAGTTATAAGAGATTTGAGCAAATCACTCCTACTTTATGAGCATTTCTTTCTAAAGAAGAAAAACAAACTATAAAGAAGAAAAACAAACTAAATGGTTGGAATTTAATTCCGAGAAAAACCATCCTTCTTTTGATTTAATCGGATCTTATTCATACTTGTATTTGTCTTACTCCGGTAATCCTTCTCTTTCTCTTGTCGGATTTCTCGGTATTGTACTCTTACGGTATGTTCTTGTTACTTTGTATTATCTTATTTTCGATCTTAAACTTATTGTAACCTTGAAATACCATTAATGAAAAGGTTCCTTGTTTATTAAAAAAAAAAAAAAAAAAAAAAAAAAAAACAATAAATGGGATCGACTAGATTTTGTGGACATCAATGCCAACATATAAAAAACAATTTTCATCGAGCAAACGAAGAATGAGAATATTGGCTCCTTGTTAGGAATGTCGCAGAAATTAAATGAATCATATGTTGGTCAGCTAAGATCTTTCTTCTAGAAATAGGCAGAGGATAATTTTGTTTAACATTTGCTCTAGTTTAAACAATGATCTGTTTAAGACTTTTATTTTTTGTTATGTTCCTAAGCAAGCTAATCAGGCAGCATTTGAATTAGTCAACAAAACTAATGCAAATGCAACCTGTACGAATAGCTACTATCCTCCTAGTTGTTTATTTGACATTTTAAACTCTGATAGGATCTCTGCCTATAGGCAGTGTCAGATCCATACTTTGTAATCCTCTTTTTTTGCTTATCAAAAAAAAAAAAAAAACTTGTAAGGTAAAGAGTTGCTGGCAACATTTGCCAGGAAATGTCAATCTCACGGTCATGAAGCCAAATTTATATGCAGCAAGACATCAAGCGACAAGGAAAATTGCAAAGCCAGGAAAAGGGGCGTTTTGAGTTAGATGGGGTAAAGTTTAACTTGGCTTTCACTGTTCAATAATATGTCACCGGAACACTAGATGATATTTGCCAAGTACCAACCTACCTTGTGTTCTTTTTATAAGCAATCAAATGCAAAACTAATCAACCTAGAAAATGCAGTCAATGAAGCAGGTTCATGGAAACGAATAAGCAGTTGAACAATGGAGGAACGTCCTAATAGGGTGCAGTATTAATTAACTAGAAAGTCACTCGGCCTATTCCCATAATACTACCATTTTGCTAGTTTAAAAACCTAGATTCTACTAGGAAACGGAATATAAACCTTTTAGTGGTTTATGTTTTCTCTGAATTTGGGTATATTTCTCGAGATGCCAAGCCAAGAGAATATACGCTGAAAAGGGTTCAACTAATGTTCAATTATGTAGCACTAATCCATGATTAGCGAATATCCGTCATACTTGAATATGTCAGTAACATCCAATATCGTTACCTCACTCTGGTATTCACCTCCGCCATAGCACTGTTTTAAATTCTATTTTAACGCTTCCTCCGTCATCGTAGAGTAAAATCCTACCTAAGATCAAGGTTTGAAAAACATGTCACGGCTCAGGTCACGATCACTGGGCGTGACCGTTATAAAGCGTTTTGACGGGAGTGAGCACATTTCGGACAAAAAACACGTTTTTTATACGTTAATCTAAAATAACGGGTGTTATAACAGTTAAATAGAAAATAAAAAAGAATTATGGTTTGAAATTCATATCTAATAGTTAAAACGTGCGCGAAAACAGTTATAACGGGTCTAATAACGTTGTTATAACGCTTTTTTATAGATCATTATTGTATTATTTTATTTTTAAAATATTAATTATAATTTTTTAATCTTTAATTTAAAATATAAAGAATTGTAAGAAAATATTTTTTGACTTGAAAACGGGAAAAATGGTCTAAAAAACTTGCGTTAAAATGTTATTTAGAAGGAAAAAACGTAAAATTCAATTTTAGAAAAACAGTTATAACATGCGTGAAAACAGTTATAACGGATCTTAATAAAAACGCGCGATTGAGGGATACTTAAACTAATTGGGGGATATAAATTACTTTCCCTAACCAATAGTGTCCGCTAAGGGGTGTTGTCGCGGGGGGGGGGGGGGGGGCGGAAATACTAAAATACCCTTCCATCTAAATTAAAATTTAAAACTAAAAATCAAAATCAAATCCTAACAAGTTCTTAAAGATAGGTTAAATTGAATTGTTGTTGAGCAAGAAGAAGAAGAAGAAGATGATGATGAATAAATGGTTTCATTGAGAAGGTACATGATACCCAATCATATTTAAAGTGTTGTTGTTGTTTTAAAACTTCGTTTGGGTTAGAATCATAAACTGAAACTTTTCAGTTTCAGTTTCAATCCACTCTTGGCTTGTGTTCATGATGAATACCCTACTGTTTTTTGTGCCATCATAGTTTTTAGGATGAATACCATGCCGATACTAGTGCCGGCATGGTTTTTAGGATGAATACCATGCCGATACTAGTGTCGGCATGGTTTTTAGGATGAATACCATGCTGATATCTGGTGCAGGCATGTTTTTTCAGGATGAATACCATGCCGATACTAGCGCCGACATGGTTTTTCAGGATGAATACCATGCCGATACTAGTGCTGACATGGTTTTTAGGATGAATACCATGCCGATACTTGCTATTTCAGACAGATTTTCTGTATGTTTTTGTCCTCAAACCGGCACGGTACACTTGGGAATCGACCATGCCGGCACTACTACCGGCATGTTCGATGATGAAATTTCTGTGCCGGCAGTGTACTTACAATTTCAAAATTTGGGGATATTGTGTATCGGCATGGTGAAAGTATGAATACTATGCCGATTTGGTCCCTGCCGGCATGGTATTCATACTTTTACCATGCCGACACTGAGTTTTTCAGGCGTAACAATGGCGGATTCAATGAAAAAAAATCAAATTTCAATACATTAATACCTATATATGACTAATTGGAGCACTTGTATATTCAGCTTGTTTACTTTCCTGGGTTGGTTCTTCACCTAAACCTTCATGATCATAAATATCTTGATTTAATGTTGTTGCATCAACAAATTCAATGATAATGATTTATTATAATGATTATCAAACTAATCTATTAACTTACCTAATTATATTTAACCACTAAACATGATTAGTGAGGGGTAGATTAGGAATTAGTTAAAATACATGGATAAGGGGTGACTTTGATTTACTATTTATATCTCGTTTTTGTCTTTTTCCTCTATCCCCCAATTAATATAAGTATCCCCCAATTGCGTGTTCTCTTAATAACGCCGTTATTTCCTATTTATCGGTAATATATAGACACGGGTGTCGGTGACCTTCACGGACGCGCTACATAGGCGTAACCGTTTTAACGTCCGTTTTTTCAGAAATAACGTCCGTTTTTCAAACCTTGCCTAAGATACAAGCGAAGACCGAAAGCTACTACTAATCCATGTTAAATTGTTAGGTTGAATAAAAAAAGAACGATGTAAGGAATGTACAAACGTTTGAATCTAAAAGAAAAGAAAAACAATACGAGTACATAATAACAGGTCGTTCTTGGTATGCTGCAGAAATTTTAGTTTTACAACTTTACTTAGGTTTATGGATTGTTGGAAGCATCTGAGAATTTTTACAGTTGAATTTCTAGTCACTCAGCACGATTACACGATAATTATCTACCGAATGCGCTACGAACGGTCTAACTAGTTACTAGACCGGAGACAAGTCCTCAACAATTTTCATGGATAAGAGAGTATTAGAGAAACCAACAGAAGCAAATCTCTCGACGCGCGCGTAAAATATCAACCGCATTCTCGAATAATCTAGAAGGTTAGAATCGTCATTAACGCAAACAGAAAAAATCTTGCATCTCTATAAATGGACCCTTCTACTTTCATTCTTTATACCTCTTAGTGTTAGATCACAAAAATCATTATTATTATAAGTCATTCTGCTTCTCAACTCAAGAATCCAAGTTCTTTGTCTACGATTAGTAAATCACAAAAAATCCATCAACCCACACTTCCAGAAACATATTAGTTCTCGGTGGAAATTGAAAAATTCCATCAATTTGCCGCGAAGAGAAAGAAGGAAAGATGTGTTTTCTGTTTATATGCAGTGGAGAAGAGAAGATATTAGGGAGACAACAAGCACCAGGATTATGTCCATACTGTGGTGGGAAAGTAGAATCTATGGATGTTGAAGTCCAATGGAGATTTTGTTGGCTACCACTCTGTTTTAAAACTAAGAGAAGGTTCTTCTGTACGAATTGTTCTAAACGATTAGAAGTGTTCTGAAGATTTTCTAAACTGAAGGGGGTGTTGATTTAGTTGTTAGTTATGTGATCAATGGAGAAATTCTGATTTTGATTTTTCTTTTCTTCCAACTTTTTCCTCATGTTCTTGAAGAAATTGAAGATTTTTTAGCTTAGGTGTTTGAGTTGTTTTTGCTGTAAGATCTGTAGGAATTGAATGTAAATACAAATGCCATTTCTGAACTAAATTTCTTTCATTTTTCTTAGTTGAATGTAATAGTAGAATGGTTGGTGTGTTGTGGTGACTTAATTATCTCTTTGTGAGGTTTGACTAGAACAGTAAATAAAAAAATTAGTTGAATGTGTGAAACAGAAAATAAAATAAAATCGGGATGCAGTTGGAATCCCGGAGGCCGTTTCTGTTTGAATTTACAGTGTTGATGAGAGGGGTGTACACTGTACACAGATTGTCCGAGCCTATTGGTCCGATCCAACCACATTCTAAACCGATTCGATAAGATAATTGGATCGGATTGGATTGCTGCAATTTCAATGTCAAATTAATACTTCATTTGTAAGCGTTTTATTGATCTTGCATTCTAAATGGCTATAGATTGTCTTGAAATTTTAGCATTTTCTAATTTTGTTGAGGTGACAGTCTTCCTAAACTGATCATTAATCCGATCCAAACCAATCTCAGCTGGATCGGATGAAAGCCGATCAAACTATAAAATCGGATTGGGTAGGAGTTTACAGTATATAGTGCTAGCTATTCGGATGTGACCAAATAATTAGGGCATAGATGAGAAACACCCTTAGTTTTGAAGCGTAAATGAGTTTTACGTGGAGAATAGGAATTTGGAAACACAATCGAACATGAGGTTCATTAACCTGGAAACCCCTTTGCTGATAAACATTGGTGCCGCAAAGCATAGAATTCCGTTTTTGTTGAAATGCTTGTCTGGTGAGGTTTTAACTGTTGGATGATAGCAAGTTCAATGGGCATCTAACCAAACTAGGGGTCTGGCGTCTGTTATTGACGAAGCTTGAACATAAAAGTTCAAGACTACTTCATACACATCATAGACACTGTTTTTACACTCTTGACCGGACGACTACAACCCTACACTAAACAGTTAGTACAATTTGTCTCATGTTTAATTTGGAGCTTTTCATAATTTGGACAATCTTATTTTGCTTAAATTTGTACAATTTTTGACTAAACTTCCTTTACCAAAAGTATAGAATTGTCTTAATTTTTTTTAAGAGTTCGGTAATGGTAACTTCCATTATGTGCTTGTTAGCCAGGTTGATTTCTCTAGTCACTCGAAGAGTTCTTTCCGGCAATGTTAAATATCTTTCTTTCGATCAATTACGAATTTGCTGTAGTTTCTAACTCAGCTCATAGTTACTATCACCTACCACTGTACTACAAGGATATCCAATCTGGTTAATAATTTTTTATTTATTTTCCTCAGCAAAGATAAGAATTATATTGAAAAAGCTTACAGGAAGTAAGCAGATTACAAAACCCCGAAACTAAAAAGGAAAGATGTGAAAAAACGTTATACAACACCCAGAACAAACCCCTAAGACCCAAATAAATTGAGCAAAGTGCAAGCATTTTAACTAGCAAAGAAATGTCCCCAGTTAGACAAAACATTATCTAATTGAATCCCTTTGAGTGCTGCATTGTTTCTGCCCAGAAATAGGCTTGGGATTTCACTTGGGTTATGACATTTTCCACGTCGAATGTAACATCTTCGAAGACAAGTTTGTTGCGGTGCATCCATATAGTTCAAGTAATTGCTGCCGGTAGCAGCTTCCATAGAACTTGGCCAGCTGCCGATTGATTTCTAAACCTCCAACCCTTGATGATTGTGTCAATACAATTGGGCATAACCCAGACCAATTTTGTATATGATTGTGTCAATACAATGAAGAAGGAGATGGGTGGTCGACTCACCAGATTTGCGACAAAGGAGGCAGCCGTTGACTATTAGTTTACCTTTTTTGCGAAGAACGTCCATTGTTGCTATCTTCTTATGATACACCTGCCATAGAAAAAATCCCACTTTGTGTGGCCAATCTCTAGACCACACACTTATGTTTTTTGTTGGAATTTCATGGTCTTTATTATATCAGGAATACGCCGACTTCACAGTGAAATTCCCATTTGAATCAATTGACCAATATATAGAATCATCATTTGAACTCAAGGAAACACTCTCAATTACAGCGAAGAGGGAAGCAACCTCGTCAATCTGACTGTTGTAGAGCCTTCTCTCAAGGCCAAGGTTCCAGACTCCACCATTTGATAGTGTTTCAGCACATTTCATCACTGTCCAATTCTTCGAAGTAGTGATCGCATAAATAAGGGGATATTTTGTGCAAAAGGCTTCATCACCAATCCAATTGTCTTCCCAAAACCTAATAGAGCTACCATTTCCAACTTTTAACTTCATACATTCCTTGAAAGAGTTGAGGAGAGAGTAGATACCTTTCCACACTCCACATTTGTTAGTGGGTCTTGGTTTCTTCGTTTCTCTATCAAAATGAGAAGAGTTGTGCTTCGAGTCGATAACTTTTCTCCATAAGGCAGATTTTTCTTTATTGAAGCGCCACCACCATTTGGATATCAATGCTTTATTCATGCTCCTTAGAGATTTAATCCCGAGGCCCCCTTTTTTTAGCGGAGTACGACAGATTTTCCAGTCCACATAATGATGACCTTTCTTTGTGTCAGAAGGGTCCCATAGAAAGTTGCAAATCCCCATTTCTAGAGATTTTATGACCTTAGGAGGAGCAATAAAAAGAGAAAGCATATATATAGGAATACTAGATAAGACACTCTTCACTAGAGTTAACTTACCCTCCTTCAAGAGGCTTGTTCTCTTCCAAGAAGGAAGTCTATTTTTGCATTTCTCAATAATTACTTCCCATATTTGGGGGTTGGAAGAGTTATCTCCAAGAGGAATACCCAAATAGCTAGAAGGTAGAAGATCTTTTTTGCAACCCATCATTACCGACATGTCTTCCAGATTAGTTGCTTCCGCCACACCAAAAAGACTGCACTTAGCAAAGTTTATCCGAAGACCCGAAACCATCTCAAAACACAAGAGATAATATTTGAGATAGTTAATTTGGTCTAAAGAGTCGTCAATAAAAACTAAGGTGTCGTCAGCATATTGAAGATGGCTCACATTAATACCTTGAGGACTCATTTCGAACCCACCAAGGTGACCAGAGTCATGGACTGACTGAAACAAGAGATGAAGAGCTTCTGAAACAATTAAAAAGAGGAACGGAGAGAGCGGATCACCTTGAGTGAGGCCTTTACCGGTAGCGAATTTTGAGTGAGCCGAGCCATTGATTAGAACTGAAGTTGGAGTGTTTGAGATGCAACCTTGAATCCATTTATGCCAGAGCTCCCCAAATCCCATTTTTCCGGGTACTTCATCCACAAAATCCCATAGGACATGATCAAAAGCTTTCTCGAAGTCAATTTTAAAAATGACTCCAGAAATGCCGCTCTGGATTCTTGAATCAATGCACTCATTTGCTATTAGAGCACTATCAAGAATTTATCTCCCTTTAAGGAAGGACGACTGCTGCTGAGATATTAAAGAAGGGAGGACAAGCTTCAATCTCTCAGTTAAGACCTTAGAGATCATCTTGTAAACGCTGTTTAGAAGCCCGATAAGTCTGAAGTCTTTAAGTTCTTCCACCACAGCCTTTTTAGGAATTAAAGATAAGAAAGAGTTCTTTAGCCTCCAATTTAGCGTACCCCATTTGTTAAAGTCCTTAACCACTTTCATGATGCCACTTCCCATAAAGTGCCAGCATTTCCTGATTATTGTTACCTGAAAACCATCAGGGCCCGGGGTTCTATCTTGGCCCAATCTTTTAAGAGCCTCAAGACAATCTTTCTCAGTGATGGGAACTTCTAAGCTTGTAGCTACTTCAGGTGGCATTATTTTTCTCAGTTATGGGAACTTCCAATCTGGTTAATAATGTTATTGATCTTCCGGTTTTACATTATATTTGACTTATAGTCACTAACTAAACACAAAAGAATGTTTCTTCAGTTTGCCCCGTACGATTTCCCCACTCGGCTTTGGGAATTTAAAAATTTAGGATGACGATCTCGTATCTTCACTAACCTACGAAAGCCAATTCCCTTGTTTTCACTTAGTCTACGAACTACAACGTGTCTTGCTGGAAGAAGAACTTCAGTATGTAGGTAGAAGCCAGAAGGTTCTAGTTTGCAGTTCAGTGAAGTTATTTATCATTATTTAACCATTGGGAACATCCTTCCAAGAAACAAAAATGTTTTTTTTCACCACAGTGGCATATTTTTGCTAATCACAAAATTGGTCAATTAACCCTAAAATAACAATTCCTGGGTAAGAAAGACATATAAAATTAGATACTGTTTAAACGGACGGGAATAATGAAAATACTTTTCTATTAACCATTTTGAGTAATCTGCCCAGAAAAATGTAAATAAGCTATACATTTTAGCCTAAAATGCCCTTAAAAATTATTACCCATCTACTACTTATGAATAATAAACAGGCAACTCACGTTCTCTTTCAAATACAACCATACTGATTACATTTCTCCCCGTTGCCTCTCTAATTAATCAAATCTTCTTCATGTAAAGTTCTAGCTCCTGCACATTACCAAATAATTAAACAATAATTAACAAACATAAATTAAATATTAGTATATAATGTTTTGCACTTCAACACCAAATTGGTCAGTGTGTTTGGAACGTGAGCACATACACACTGAAAATCGCGATAAAACACTGGCCACCAGACGATGATAAATGAACCAAACACAAATCATACACATTATGAGAGAACAAGGATGGAGAGAGAGGACATTCTAGTTTTTGATGATTGGGTGGTCTGTGTCGATCTTGAAAAGACGAGGGTACCCAAATATACCTCAATCTAAAAAAATTCCACCTATAAGTCCTTTTCCGAAAGTGATTGTCTATCAAATAAAATAGGAATTAACGTTTGTGCGATTTATTTTAAATAAACACAATTATAATTGCGGAAAATAAAAGTAAATGACACAGCAAGATTTTGTTAACGAGGAAACCGCAAATGCAAAAAACCCCGGGACCAAGTCCAGAATTGAATACTCTCAGAATTAAACCGCTATACAAAATCAAACAACCTTCGTATATTTGAGACCAAGTACCTAAACCTATAGTTCACCTAGTTTCCTCAGTATCCCTGCGCCTCCAACTTGCAGTAAATCACGCACTTGGAACAATTCCTTTGGTTCGTATTCCAAACAGTAAAGGAAGACCAAATCTGTTCGATAACAACTCTTTTCAAACAACGTGATATGAGTTTGACAAAGGCTCTTCCGTTTAACCAATAAACTCCTTTGTCGGGTCCTTAGATCAATCTCTCAACAACTACCGAAGTAATTTTTAGACTATGCAATCAATACTATTAATCACAAAGAAGTGTATTGATGCCGATCTACTCAACTAATCAATCCAATATATCACAAAGATAAACCGATTATAGTTGGATCCCTTTCCAGCCAAAACAAATATTATGCACACCAAAGATTATGAACCCAAAAAGTCTTTTTGTCTTCAAATCTTCTTTGATCTTCAATCAACACCTGCACACAATCAACTTGAATCTCTTGTGATCAATCACACATAGAACGGAGTCTGTTAACGTTTGATTATCACAAGACGTCTTTAGATCTACAAACAGTCTAAAGATCCCCGTCGAAACTTCGATCTAGTTTGAGTGAATCTTATATCAGAAGAGAAGATTCTCAAGCATAAACAAACTAGGTGCAATCAAAGTTCAACAACCGTTAGTCAATCAAATCAATCGAAAACTAAAATAAACTGCAATTATCTAGTTTCCCACCAACGGTACTAATAGAGCTTCTCAATCCCAAAGAAATCTTTAAACCGAGCGGCCGTAAGAGATTTCTCCTAATTAGGGTACTTTCCTCTCCGATAGGCGGCTCCACTAGTAACAACACAACTGAGGTAGTTTTACTGGCTTTGAGGATTAGTTTGCTAGATATGCAAACTTCAATATTTATAGACAAGGATGTTTGGACACCAAGGAATTTCCAAAAACGAATATTCTCAAAGATATGCAATAAACACAAAATCGGTTTTCATAACTCCTGGAAATGCACTGTCCAAATATTTACCGAAATCCCAATAGAAAAATATATAATCAGTAAATGCACATTACTAATTATTATTTTATAAAGATATGCATTTAATTGCTGGAAATTAAATAGCATATAAAAATTAAGAAACCTTAATTAAAAGATTCTAAATTTATTTCGATCCTGGGATTCTCCTTTAGCTATTAAGGAATATCTTTGAACAATTAATGATAAGGATTACTGCACATGTTCAAAGTATGTCGACATCTGTACTTTGCAAGTCCTTTTTCATACTTACAATCTTGGAAACGTTTTGACACACTTCCAAACAAGTTTAGAATTTGTTCGTCTGAATTCCAAGAACTATGTAATTGATTATCCTATCAAATCACCAATCCTGGGTTTCACGGTTCTACCAAAAACAAGTTCGGTTTTACCTCCATGTGAGTACTGTGCATAGTCATACTAGTTACCAAAATTCGGTTGACTAGGTACTAGGATCGGTTCCCCACATACTTATGGTAACTACCTGTATTTTGTGCACATGTACATAGGATCGGTTCCCCCAAAACTACAAACTTGTTGCACATGTTCAGAGGATCGGTTCCCCCATCTACTAAAAACGTGTTGCACCTCTTACAAGGATCGATTCCCCTCTTGTAAATTTGTTACACCTCTTACTAGGATCGGTTCCCCAATGGCTAGATAAAAGTTGTTATTTACAAGGCATCGATCATACCATCTTGAGTGATTACTTAAGATCGGTTTCACTAATAAATGTCATACCAATACATAAGTCAGGCCTTGTGAATAGTTTTACCAAGATACATAAACAAGTTTATGAGCGGTTATACTAAACACACATATTGGTAATTCAAAATAGATTTGCAATGAATAACAATACCAATAAGCCTAGCGATTTCCCTTTCGATTCACAAAACAAGTTTATGAACTTATTTCCTTTAAACGAATGTAAAACATTGTTTCCTAGGATGAAATCTTCACTCATACCCATACATAAACACAATAGCATTCATATGATCATGTCGATATCTTATATACAAAGTTTAATGGTTAAGCAATAAACCTCGTATTGTATTCCTTAATATTATGTCTAACTAGAGTATCATACACAGCTTCGCAGTTATGTTTTCAATATGCACGACTTGAAAGATACGTTAGGGAATGAAACAGTTCATGTCAAATATTACTAATCTCAAGAGGAAGGATGATGTTGTCGATGTAGCTCCATACTTCTTCACGTTCTTCAAGTCTTCATGTAATACTTGTAAGTCTCATATCCTAACACTTTTAAGCTAACCTATACGAAATTGACTCTAGTATATAATCAAGCGACTCTTTAAATGAGTTTTGATTCACTAAAATATGACAACCAAACTTGACATACCAACGCTTGGTGGGTTCAACTGATCTATGCTCTAACAATCTCCCCCTTTGTAAATTTTAGTGACAAAACTCTTACATCATATGGATAAACAAATTACAAAAATTCATTATACACATATGCTTGATTCCAAGTTCAACAACACAAAACCTTCATTAAATTCAATCCTTAAATGCCGCTGCTGACATTATAATAACAAAGCTAATACTCCCCCTAAAGGTAAGATAGGTAGATTTTCAATCCGCACGTCTTTGTTATTTTCATGTAGTTCCTCATAACTACGTATCATATGATATGTGACTCCCCCTTAGTCTATGCTTTCACTCTTTTCGTTAGAATAAACGTTTTAGCACAAATGTCCTTTCCCTTAGTGATACCAACTCACAACAAGTCAATATCACTTGTTTACTCCATATATTTCTCTCCCTTTTTGTCACAAAATGACAAAGAAACGAAAAAATAAAGGACAAACCGAAAGGATCTTACAAATCTCACAAAGAGAATTTGCAAACCTATAAGAGTTGAGCACGAGGGTTTTGCATACCATTTTAGATAACCAATATTAAAACCGAAACTACAAGTAATTTGGTTTTAACATGTTATCTAGGAAACAATTTCCCGAAGCAATTTTCCCTAATAGTTTAGCACTTCAAAAATTGACTAATCACCTTAGTTCTTTTGCTAAACCGATTGTACTAATACAATCGCTTGTTCGATAAGACCAAAATAAAGATCAGAATTAACTTTATTTTTCTCATCAGGCTCTAATTATTCTCATCAATAACTTAGACCTTTCACTTTTAAACAAGACAAATACTAGGTTAGTTAACTAGTAATTCTTTTAAGGCATTTGTTTAAACTTGTATAACCGAAACCTCCACGTTTGATAAGTCTAACTAAGATCCGAAAAACTTAGTTTCTCTTATCCGGAAATCACTTGGACTAAACAAATGATCCCGAAACCTTTTGTTAAGCCATAAGCAATCCATACAAACCAAATAAATCAACTTGCATAATCATTTATCTTAACCGGAAGCAATTGAAACAAACATAGACATTATAGCACCGTAATTGCACCGATTTTTTTTAAGCCTAAACAATTGATACCAAACAATAACGAAAGATAACAATAGTTTTTCTTAACCGGAAACAATTGAACCACAATCAAACATCCATACACAAATAATGGAATAAACATCAATTGTACCGAAATTTTGTTAAGAAAAAACAATAAATATATGAAATAAAATCATGCTTTTCTTAAACAGGAAAACAATTAACTAACAAGATTGTTACCTAAAATTCCGCATCCTCTCCTCCCTTTAAGATATGTCATTAAGCGCAAGTTCACTTAGAACTCTCCCCCATTAAAGTTGTCATCCTCTCACCAAAACAAAAGAACAACAACAAAGAGCATCCTTTACCCGAGAAAGGTTGAAAACCGGTTTTAACTATGCGATGCAAAAGTTGAAACCTCTAAACACATATGCTTTTATGCTAAACCAAAAGATTCAACATATTGTGACTTTTTCACATATTGTTTCTACAGGAACCCCTCATGATCCTTTGATAAAGCCTACCAACATGGGCTACAACTTAATCCCGCTAAATCAAAAAGTCACCCAAACCATAAGGGTTCACGCATTATGAGATCGAATATCAAGGTACGAAATCAAACATCCCATAAACATACATAGCAATAAAATAAAGCATTCAAGCACAGGCTATGTAACTTAAAACTATCACAAGAAAATTATAAAATAATAATTTTATTCATAATTAAGATAGTTTTATTCATAATAGACTTTACAATTATTGAAAGAAATAAAAAACTGAAGTCTATTTTTCCCTTGATTTAATCACGAGTCTTGTAGATCGCTTTCGAATAGTGGATTCAAATTCTTCTGAGCACTTTCCTTCCCAGAGGTGGAAGACATCTTCTCAAGTAGTTGAGAGCGAAGACCAGCAAGTACTTCTTTATAATCCTTTATTATCATCTCATGATGTCTAATCCGAGCTTTAACAGAAAGGAACTGTTTTCTTAAAGAATCTATACGATTATCATGATGAGAATCATCAAGTGTTTCAGTCAAAACTGAAGCATATAAAGCTAAATCATCAAGAGATGGTTTTTCTTTTGCAGGATTCTCCATTGATGTCTTATTTCGGACATGGAAAGAGAATATATACAACTATATATTATGAGAAAATAAAAAATATAACACGATTTATGGAAACCGAATATATTTTAATTCAAAAGAAAAAGATATCAATTATTACCTGATGTACGCCTTTGCCCAGTTTTATGCCTCCTCACAACTAGAATTTTGGGCAACCAGTGAGGATGCATTCTTCAACACAATCAATGTGTGCTGTGGTGAGGATTAATCTCACCGTATCCGAAAATCACATCCTTGGGATGATTTATAAACACAACAGATTGTGTTTTCTTGTATTCTTCTTTCCCCTCGTTATTACAAGAGTCTGTTGCTCCCTGTTGAAGTCTAATTGACTCTTTACCCTTTATCATGTTTATCCTCTTGCGAAGAGCTTTGATGAAATTGTTTTGTTGGGATTTTTGTGGAGCATTGAAGAACTTGTTAAAATGTCAGAAGAATTGACTTCTGAAAGTTTTGGTTTGTCAACCAATTTCTTTTGCTCAGATTTCACCACTTGAGATTTATCTAACAGGGATTTCAATTTTTTTTAAAGTTCTAGACTTAATCGTTTGTTCTCTTTAATCCCCCACTCAAGTTTTTCTAAACAGTTTATTAAGAGTTGATTTGACTCACATGGTATATAACTGTTAGAATGAGCAAAAAGTGCATTACAACTAGATATTCCCTCATAGGTTTTATCTTCAGAGATACTATCTAAATTAGATAAGTAAGCCCTATTGTAAGTCTGAGTATTTCTGCCAGAACACTGTTTTGCCATATGACCGGATCTTCGGCAATTAAAACATTGGATATCCTCATTACCTTTTTCATGGCTAAAAGATAATCTATCAGGATCATATATATCTTTCAATAAGATGTCCTTGATTCGTTGCGCAAAATGCACAATTGTCGAGTCAACCTCTTTTTCAACAAGAATCTTACTTGATCCTTTAGATCCAACATGTTGGTTCTTTAGTAGATTTTCTCTGTCGAAGATCTTTAACTTTCCAACAAGAGAGCTTCGAGAAAGTATGGAAAGATTATTTGCCTCTATTATGGCATGTTTCTTAGACTCGTATCTGGATGGTAACGATCTGAGAATTTTGCATACTATTTCCTTTTCGGGTATAGCCTTTCCAAGTAAGAAAGAAGCATTGACAATCTCAGAAAGTTTAGAATTAAACACTTCAAAAGTATCGTTATCATCCATTTTGAGATATTCCCAATCAGAAGAAAGGGACAGAAGTTGTGCTTCCTTTGCGGAGTCATCTCCTTCGAATACAGTCTCAAGAGTATCCCATGCCTCCTTAAAGGTTTCACATGATAGAACATGATGAAGAAGATCATCATCTAGAGCATGTATGATGGCATTTAGACCATCAGAGTTCTGCTTTGCAAGAGCTCTTTCTTCATAAGTGTAGAATGCTAAGTGTTTAAACTCTGCTTCAGGATATTCTACTCTTGGTCTTTCATATCCATCTTCGATTAATAGCCAAGTATTAAAATCTCGGGATTGAAGAAAAGTTTTCATAGCAAATTTCCAAAATGGATAATTCATCCCATTAAATCTTGGTGGTACGTTAACTGAATCATTCACAAGATTCATTTTCTTATAGGTTGGATCGCACCAAACACAGATTGTTAGATCTTTTCGTGTTTTCCCGCTCTGATACCAATTGAAAAGACGAGGGTACCCAAATATACCTCAATCTAAAACTTTTCCACATATAAGTCCTTTTCCGAAAGTGATTGTCTATGAACTGAGTCGAGACAATACAACTAATCGGTTCACACTTCGTGTGATCGTCTATGGATACGAGATCGAGATAATACAACAACGAAGTATGTTTACTTGATAATAGGTTCGGACTTAACCAAACTCTAGGGATTGTCTATTGATATACGCATTTATGTGTCTATTTTCATCTCTATTGTGTATATTGTTAGTACCCATTTTTGTACTTATTTTGGTATTTTATCTCTTTGTAGGTGTTTTTGGAGAAATAAGCTTTGCGGTGAAATTGGCTCGAAAAGTTGTTAAAGGCACCTGGGAGGACATTTTCTATTCGGACTCTCACTTTGGATAAGGGGTAACCCATTTCCAAGCAACTACTAAACACAGACCAGGACTGGATAGGGGGAGGTCACTTTCTTCTAAAAATTAAAAACAGAAAATTGGCGGGAAAATATTTTCATTAACAGCAGAATTTCGATCGGATGTTTGGACGTGATTTAGTGAGATTCAATCCATGAAACTGAGTGAATAGACGTGATATGACTATAGAAAGCTAGTATGGGTGATTTTATCGATCAAATTTGGCTGGATAACTTTGTTTAATCCAAACAGGGAATTGGAGGAAAAACATGAGCTTGCACGAGTTGTGAGAAATTTAAACGTGTACTGCACGTGCTTGGAAGACTTAATCGATATCCTGGAGCGTGAAGAAAGTATAAAAGGAAAGAAATACAGCTTCAGATACGTGAAAATAAAAATTCATGATAAAAATGGAAAAAAAATATACCCAAGTAAAAGAAGATTATTTGTAGTTAATGGAGGAGATTCAATGTCGAAATGATGTATAAATAGGTTCCTGGGATCACATAGAAGGGGTGTCGAGAGTTTGGTGAGCTTAGGAGGGCCAGAGAAGAAGAAATCTGAGTTTTACAAAACTCAGTTTCTGTTGTTGCTGCTGCTGATGAACATCAAGAACACGAAGAACAAAAGCCTGTAAAGGAAAGTCGTTGCAAACTGTCATTTAATTGCGACAGTTCCCAACTCCTTTCCAGCGACTGCGGGACAGTGTTTACAACACTTATCTTTTATCGTTCATTTTGTGACGAGTTTTGTGCGTTGCAAAATCCTGTTTTTCACTATTTTTCTCCATTTTCACCATTGTAAACACTTTTTGAGCAAATAAAAATTATTTTGAGAGTGTCTATAATATGAGGAGCTAAACCCCAACACTGGGACGAAGGAGGAGACCGAACTTCATACATGGGTAAATTTATTTTATTATTTTTTATGACTTTTGCACTAAAATTAATTAAAATATGATTTGATTAAATTGGTTGTCATTTGATTAGATGGGTCATGCTTAGCTTAGGTGATTTGATGTCCCATGTTTAACATTTACAATCAATGTTTTGAGAATCTACCTTGGCAAAAATAGAGTCCATGTTTATATTTTTGAGCTAAAATTGTTGAGAATAAATAAGTGAACCTTATGTTATGAAGATTGGCTAAATCCTTAGTCCCGGTACCTCTTGCACCAATTGTAATATTATTGTATATTTTTATTAAATTTAAAAAATCGAATCTTCACAAGTCTCAACGAACCTTTTACTACAACAAAGTTGAAATCACATCAATTTTTGGCGCCGCTGCCGGGGATTATTTTTTTTAGATTTAGAGTTTTTATATTTTTGTTATTTTTTACGTTTCTTGGGTATTTGTCTTTTTGTTGCAGGTTTTGAATCAAAGAGGAATTGGAGACGAAAGACCTGGGGGGATTAAAAGCTAGACAAAGCGAAAAAAACGGAGAAAAGTCGAAGATTTTTTTTTTTTTTAATTAGATATTTTTTTAATTTTTAGATTTCATTTTTAGAAATTGTAAATAGGCCTTTATTTTTGAACCTTTTTATTTATTTATTTATTTTTGGGACATTGGACTTTGGACTTTAATTTTTTTTTAAACCCTACGGAAGGGTAATTAAATACAAAACTGTTTGCAGGGAAGGACGACGATTATGATATCATCTCGGCCCCTCGGGTTCGTACACTGACACAGGAGTCAGTGGCCCGAGTCGACTACAACCGTTTCATCTCCCGTATGGTACGGGAGGTAAGCTTCTAAACACCCGCGAATCCCCTGTCAGTGGGTTTACTATCTTCCTTAAGGTGCATATATGTTGAGGTTCTGAATACGGAATTTAATTTGCTAGTAAAGGGCAAGGCCAGGCCATACAAGATAAGGGTTCGGATTTCATCACCGTTCTCTTCTTGCCCGCCTTAGGAACACATAACCTACGCGAACCCAAGATTAAAATACTGATTAGAACGAGACCGATAGGGTAACGAGCTTGTAGGAAAATCATTCAAAGGGAAGTATTGGGTATCTTATTAGCTTAACTCAAAAGTTTAGGAAGATTACTGTGAGTCGACTAGAGCCGCCCTAACGGGAAACGTTGCCAAAGAGGTGGGGGTATCAAAGCTCATCTGAGCTTCCCCTACTTATCTTCGACTCACTTTATTCGGATCGATCTAGAGAGGTTTGCTAAAACGATACCTAGTTGCCTTTTGGAGGAATAGAAGATGGTCTAGAAACAATCTAAGGGAGCCATCATGCTTTTTGTTTTTATAGATTCAATAGGTTTGATTTGGTCAAGTCAGCATTGTTTGTGATTGTGTAGAATTCCTCTGTAGTTTGTATTTTCGGGGTGATGAATCCTTTTCAGGAGACGCCACCTGAGATGACATTACGAGACTATAAGTGTAGAAATTCTCATTATCAGGAGACGTCATCTAAAATAACTCTTGATGAATATATGCATGGGAAATGACATTGGGATGTTCCAACGGTAAGCGGGGTGATGAATCCTTTTCAGGAGACGCCACCTGAGATGACGTTACGAGAGTATATGTGTAGAAATTCTCATTATCAGGAGACGTCATCTAAAATAACTCTTGGTGAATATATGCAAGGGAAACGACATTGGGATGTTCCAACGGTAAGCGAGGAATCACCTCTAATGATCTACGAGAAGTATTATAAACACAGACCGCTTAGTTTGGAACAAAGATTAAGAATTCTTGAATGTCAGAAATTATATTATGATGATAATGATGAGGATAGTAGTAATGAAGAATCTGAAATATGTAGGCATAATGATCAGGAATCTATTAATCCAATTGAGCTTTGTAATGATTATATTATTTCTAGTTCAAATCCAAATAATTTTTATGATTATTCACCAATTCAAAAGGATGAGGATTTGATTAGGGATATCACCGTTTTAGACGATGTAGGTTTTCCTTTTGATTACGAAGCCGATAGTGGTTTAGAGGAACGGGTTTATTCTGAAAATGCTATTTTAGAGTCTAGCGACTTAGAAACAATAGTCTTAGAGGAAGAAGATAGACCCGTAGAAATGAGTAAAGATGCACTACCTGATAATAACTTAGAAGAATCAATTGACCATTTTCAAGAATCTGATGTTCTAGAAATTAGGGAGATATTGACTAGTCTAGCTAGAGACACTGAAAACTCTAAGTTTGGGGGTGATTATCACTTCCCTAGTGCCTTAACTTTAACTCTCATAAAGTCCCCTCACTTAGGACTTGATATTTATGCCTCGACCATTTTACAAGATTACCTTCATACTCGTTTTCCCGATCCTAATGATGTCCATGAAGAAGTTCATTCGTTAGAAACCATCCTATGGTTGATGTGGTTTGCCCAGGCTATGATACCCAGATTGACTTTGTTTTCCCACCAAATAGTTTTCTTCTAAATGTGGGAACATTTATATTTCAAATGTGTCGAATATTAAGTTCTGAGACTAAGCCTAAGTACTTTAGGTTAATAGAATCGACACATTTACTTAAGAATGACCACTACTCTCATTGTGGTCAATTATGTAAGTCAAATCTGATTGACTTAGAGGATCCTCAGTTATTTAGGTTATTATTGTGTGCTTCTAAGTTCCTATTTTAGTTTTTCCAGACTTTAGGACCTAATAATTCGGATCCCACCTATGAAGAAACGCAGCCAATGAAAATATTTTATTTAGACCCTTTCATAGAACCTGAACCTTAACCTGAACCACAATTAGATATAAATTTCTTAATCAGGAAACTAGGTAAGGGCATGATAGTCTTGTTCATTTCGTTGGTTTATTACAGTTTCCTTTGGTCAACTCTATTTGGTTTTGAAGACCCATAGTTATTCCGACTACTGTTATACGATTCGAGGTGACTAATCCTTTCCAATGTCTGGCTGAAGACTTTAAACTTAGCACTTCTTGGGAGGTAACCCATTCTCATGCAATACGGTAATATCTTTCCTTAACTCTTTTGCTTCAAATGGTAACAGTTTCTCATTGTTCATACTTTTAATTTCATCTTTAGAACATTGAGGACAATGTTAGATTTAAGTTTGGGGGTATGGGAGAAACTTTTTAGTTGCAATAAATAAACTCCAGAGCCTAGAAATTTATGCCTATTAAGGATAGCACTAACCAATCTAAGTGGATGGAAGCATTTTGATTGTAGGAGTTGAGGAACCAATCTGAGTAGATGGAAACATCTAAAGAGTCCATTCATAAAAGCACAGAGCTCAGGTGTTAGAAATAACATGATAGTTTCTCCATATCTCGTTGAGTCCTTTTCACTTCTGTTTTTATTTTATTTTCTTTTAAAAATATGTTTCTCTAAGTGATTAGGTGGGGCTCACAATTCAAGTTGTTACCATTGCTAGGGTGTAATAGAGTGATTGAGATACTTAAAAAAAAATAAAAAAAAGAAAGAAAGAAAAGACCAGACCAATCGGAATAAATTTTAACACTTGGATAGCAATATGTGTGTGTTCTCCCTGTCTCCATCGCCTAAACAAGCGCGGAATGCAGGATCCACGGGAATTACCATGTAATCTGCTGACAAGAAGCATGCGCTTGGATCCACAAGATCAAATCATGTTGTTAGTTCTAAAAAAATAAAAATAAAAATAAATGTGTGTTAAATAAATCGACCGCTGGTTCCCTTGTATATGCCAGACGAGTTGATCTAGAATTAGGATTATCGACCACTGGTTCCCTTGTATATGCCAGTTGTGTTGATATTAGTCAGAACAGTATTTCAGTCCATTAGGATAGGTTCATTTTGGCAGTGGCCTTCAGACAGATATGAGAAACACCGTTCACCTAGTCAACATCAAAACCATCTATGTTTTTCCATATCCATCTTTTAATCTATCCATGTGATTTGTTGACTCCGGATATTGATGTCCATAGTGAAACTATCTGAGTAGAGCTCTGTCACTTATATATGAATTTAGTATGCTTGAGTGTCAACTCGTATACAACAATTGGAATTGGAATTTCGCATCAGGGTACTTCCTCCCGTAATCAATAAGTATGCCAACCAAGGAGGTTCTTTAGTGCATTCCAAGGTTCTGTGTAGATAGCTAGGGTCTGTAGTAAAGGTTTTGTGGGTATATCTCTAGTAAACCCTCCTAAGACTATAACTCGACCACTAGGGCCACCTAGGGGTTTAAAGGCTTGTTGCACACGCTAAGTGCAATCGCGATGCCTACGACAGTAAGTTAGGATTTTATTTTGTAGTTTTGATTTGCTCGGGACTAGCAAATAATAAGTTTTAAGGTTTTGATAGACGCATTTATGTGTCTATTTTCATCTCTATTATATATATTGTTAGTACCCATTTTTGTACTTATTTTGGTATTTTATCTCTTTGTAGGTGTTTTTGGAGAAATAAGCTTTGCGGTGAAATTGGCTCGAACAGTTGTTAAAGGCACCCGGGAGGACATTTGCTATTCGGACTCTCACTTTGGATAAGGGGTAACCCATTTCCAAGCAGCTACTAAACACAGACCGGGACTGGATAGGGGGAGGTCACTTTCTTCTCAAAATTCAAAACAGAAAATTGGCGGGAAAATATTTTCATTAACAGCAGAATTTCGATCGGATGTTTGGACGTGATTTAGTGAGATTCAATCCATGAAACTGAGTGGGTAGACGTGATATGACTAAAGAAAGCTAGTATGGGTGATTTTATCGATCAAATTTGGCTGGATAACTTGGTTTAATCCAAACAAGGAGTTGGAGGAAAAACATGAGCTTGCACGAGTTGTGAGAAATTTAAACGTGTACTGCACGTGCTTGGAAGTCTTAATCGATATCCTGGAGCGTGAAGAAAGTATAGAAGGAAAGAAATACAGCTTCAGATGCGTGAAAATCAAAATCAATGATAAAAATGGAAAAAAAATATACCCGAGTAAAATAAGATTATTTGTAGTTAATGGAGGAGATTCAATGTCGAAATGATGTATAAATAGGTTCCTAGGATCACATAGAAGGGGTGTCGAGAGTTTGGGGAGCTTAGGAGAGCAAGAAAAGAAGAAATCCGAGTTTTACAAAACTTTCTGCTGCTGCTGCTGCTGATGAACATCAAGAACAAAAGCCTGTAAAGGAAAGTCGTTGCAAACTGTCGCTTAATTGCGACAGTTCCCAACTCCTTTCCAGCGACTGCGGGACAGTGTTTACAACACTTATCTTTTATCGTTCATTTTGTGACGAGTTTTGTGCGTCGCAAAATCCTGTTTTTCACTATTTTTCTCAATTTTCACCATTTTAAACACTTTTTGAGCAAATAAAAATTATTTTGAGAGTGTCTATAATATGAGGAGCTAAACCCCAACACTGGGACGATGGAGGAGGCCGAACTTCATACATGGGTAAATTTATTTTATTCTTTTTTATGACTTTTGCACTAAAATTAATTGAAATATGATTTGATTAAATTGGTTGTCATTTGATTAGATGGGTCATGCTTAGCTTAGGTGATTTGATGTTCCATGCTTAACATTTACAATCAATGTTTTGAGAATCTACCTTGGCAAAAATAGAGTCCATGTTTATATTTCTTGAGCTAAAATTGTTGAGAATAAATAAGTGAACCTTATGTTATGAAGATTGGCTAAATCCTTAGTCCCGGTACCTCTTGCACCAATTGTAATATTATTGTATATTTTTATTAAATTTAAAAAATCGAATCTTCACAAGTCTCAACGAACCTTTTACTACAACAAAGTTGAAATCACATCATCTATCAAGTAAAATAGGAATTAACATTTTTGCGATTTATTTTAAATTATAATAAAAATAATTATAATTGCGGAAAATAAAAGTAAATGACACTGCAAGATTTTGTTAACGAGGAAACCGCAAATGAATAAAAACCCCGGGACCTAGTCCAGAATTGAATACTCTCAGAATTAAGCCGCTATACGAAATCAAACCAACTTCGTATAGTTGAGACAAAGCAATCAGACCTATATTTCACCTAGTTTCTTCAGTATCCATGCGCCTCCAACTTGCAGTAAGTCACACACTTGGAACAATTCCTTTGGTTCGTATTCCAAACAGTAAAGGAATAACAAATCTGTTTGGTAACAACTCTTTTCAAACAACGTGATATGAGTTTGACAAAGGCTCTTCCGTTTAACCAATAAAATCCTTTGTCGGGTCCTTAGATCAATCTCTCAACAACTACCGAAATAATTGTTAGATTATGCAATCAATACTATTAATCACAAAGAAGTGTATTGATGCCGATCTAGTCAACTAATCAATCCAATCTATCAAAAAGATAAACCGATTAAAGTTGGATCCCTTTCCAGCCGAAACAAGTATTGTGCACACCAAAGATTATGAACCCAAAATGTCTTATTGTCTTCAAATCTTTTTTGATCTTCAATCAGCACCTGCACACAATCAACTTGAATATCTTGCGATCAATCACACACAGAATGGAGTCTGTTAATGTTGGATTATCAAAAGACGTCTAAAGATCTAAAAATAGTCTAAAGATCCCCGTCGAGACTTCGATCTAGTTTGAGTGAACCTTATATCAGAAGAGAAGATTCTCAAGCATAAACAAACTAGGTGCAATCAAAGTTTAACAATCGTTAGTCACTCAAATCAATCGAAAACTAAAATAAACTGCAATTATCTAGTTTCCCACCAACGGTACTAATAGAGCTTCTCAATCCCAAAGAAGTCTTTAAACCGAGCGGCCGTAAGAGATTTCTCCTAATTAGGGTACTTTCCTCTCCGATAGGCGGCTCCACTAGTAACAACACAATTGAGGTAGTTTTGCTGGCTCTGAGGATTAGTTTGCTAGGAATGCAAACTTCAATATTTATAGACAAGGAAGTTTGGACACCAAGGAATTTCCAAAACCGAATATTCTCAAAGATGTGCAATAAACACAAAATCGGTTTTCATAACTCCTGGAAATGCACTGTCCAAATATTTACCGAAATCCCAATAGAAAAATATATAATCAGTAAATGCACATTACTAATTATTATTTTCTAAAGATATGCATTTAATTACTGGAAATTAAATAGCATATAAAAACTAAGAAACCTTAATTAAAAGATTCTCAATTTATTTCGATCCTGGGATTCTCCTTAGCTATTAAGGAATATCTTTGAACAATTAATGATAAGAGTTACTGCACATGTTCAAAGTATGTCGACATCTTTACTTTGCAAGTCCTTTTTCATACTTACAATCTTGGAACCGATTCGCCACATTTCCAAACGAATTTAGAATTAGTTCATCTTACTTCCAAGAACTATGTGATTGATTATCCTATCAAATCACCAATCCTGGGTTTCACGGTTCTACCAAAACAAGTTCGGTTCTACCTCCATGTGAGTACTGTGCATAGTCACGCTAGTTACCAAGACTCGGTTGACTAGGTACTAGGATCGGTTCCCCACATACTTATGGTAACTACCTGTATTTAGTGCACATGTCCATAGGATCGGTTCCCCCAAAACTACAAACTTGTTGCACATGTTCATAGGATCGGTTCCCCCATCTACTAAAAATGTGTTGCACCTCTTACCAGGAATGATTCCCCTCTTGTAAATTTGTTGCACCTCTTACTAGGATCGGTTCCCCAATGGCTAGATAAAAGTTGCCATTTACAAGGCATCGATCATACCATCTTGAGTGATTACTTAAGATCGGTTTCACTAATAAAAGTCATACCAATACATAAGTCAGGCCTTGTGAATAGTTTTACCAAGATACATAAACAAGTTTATGAGCGGTTATACTAAACACACATATTGGTAATTCAAAATAGATTTGCAATGAATAACAATACCAATAAGCCTAGCGATTTCCCTTTCGATTCACAAAATAAGTTTATGAACTTACTTCCTTTAAATGAATGTAAAACATTGTTTCCCAGTATGAAATCTTCACTCATACCCATACATAATCAAAATAGCATTCATATGATAATGTCGATGTCTTATATACAAAGTTTAATGGTTAAACAATAAACCTCGTATTGTATTCCTTAATATTATGTCTAACTAGAGTATCATACACAGCTTCGCAGTCATGTTTTCAATATGCACGACTTGAAAGATACGTTAGGGAATGAAAAAGTTCAAGTCAAATATTACTAACCTCAAGAGGAAGGATGATGTTGTCGATGTAGCTCCATACTTGTTCACGTTCTTCAAGTCTTCATGTAATACTTGTAAGTCTCATATCCTAACACTTTCAAGCTAACATATACGAAGTTGACTCTAGTATATAATCAAGCGACTCTTTAAATGAGTTTTCATTCAGTAAAATATGACAACCAAACTTGACATACCAACGCTTGGTGGGTTCAACCGAGCTATGCTCTAACAGATCTCAAATACTCTCCTGAATCTCGTACAGTCGAATGAAGTTGCTTTGACAGATATCACTGACCTACATCAGCAATCAGTAACAGGAATTCGTGTGCAACTTGGTGCGACTATCACCAACTCCTTACCCGGCTACAATAACAGTATCGTAAAAATAATAACGATAAGGTAACCATCTTTTACGGCCTTAGTAATGTCTTCTCCTCTTCTAGCTACTCTTATCTATGTTATTTGTTGCAAATCTTGCTGCTTTCACACCTTTACGCCCATCAAAACACCAAAGAAACGCTTCAATTGATAGTGGTACTGGACTGGTTGTTTTTTAAATGCCGGTGTAAGTGGTGGACTTGGTGTAAGCTTTTTGTGTCTACTTTAATCTGACCATCACCAGTCCAACACCCCCGCTGCAACCAACCCCAACAAATCACTATCCCAACATCCCCATCACCACTACTGCGTTTCCCCAAGTATTTCTTTTATACTTCCTCTAAATGCGTCACAGTATCAACATTCAAACCCTGAACTTTTCTTATCTTTTGGTTATTTAATGGGAAAAGGTATTTAAATATCCAAGCACCAAGAGTTGAAACTGGTCTATCTAGCAACCCTCTTTGGAACTTCCAAGCACTGTGTTGTATCATTCCAAGCTGTTGAAGTGATAGTATTAGCTGCTGCAAAAATTAACAACCATTTTGATTGCTTAAATTACTGTTTATGCAGGCCTATTAGTGCAACATTTTGACATATATAGTTTGCATTACATACCGACAACTAATTATTAACCAAGCATTGGTCAAAATGAGTGAATAATTTTGATAGATGACAATGCAAAAGTGCAGCTGGAATGGAAGAACCAACCTGGTGAAATTGGATTGTGTTGCTTCTAACATCCATGACATTAGAAAAATCTAAAGAGCACCAACAATCTTTTGAAGATAATGAACCAAACAACTTATACATTATAGTCAGTAGTTTTAGGGAATTAGAAGCACTTTGGGGATTAAAAAATCCATGAATATGAAAGATAAACCAGTTTAAGTGGGATTAAATTAGTTTTAGTCCAATCTAAAATGGGATGAAACCAGTTTCATCTTGGTTTAAAATAGGTAAAACCAAATTCAACCAAAACTAAAACAGGATGAAACCAGTTCCATCCTTTGTTAAAAATGTGTGAGACAAATTCAACCAACTCTAAAACACGATGAAACCAGTTTCATCCAAATTTAAAATGGATGAAACCAAATTAAACCCAATTCCAAAAACGATGAACTTAGTTTCATCTCAGTTTAAAATAGGTGAAACCAAATTCAACCCAACCTAAAACACGATGCAACCAGTTTCATCCTAGTTTAAAATGGGTGAAACAAAACTCAATCGAGTCTAAAACACGATGAAACCAATTTCTTCCTAGTATAGAATGGGTGAAACCAAATTAAACCCAATTCAAACACGATGAAATCAGTTTCATCCTGTCTATATTGAACAATTTCTTTTATACAAGAATCCATATTACCAAAAGAAAAATAAATCAATATGAAAATTTAAAACAGGATGAACCCAGATTATTCAAATCAAAATAAACATGCAAACATTTTCGGTAAAAACAAATGCAAATGCTTCAATCATAAAATTCTAATTTCATACTTAGAAACAAATCTACATATGTACAGGTGCATCAAATTTTTAACAAAGATAAACTAATTTGAGTTTGAACGTAATCTAAAAGACAATTAAGGTTATGAAACTTACGAATTGAGAATATTCTCCATCACTTATCTTCTGAAATTGATTTAACACAAAGCCTTAAAAATTTTAATTTTAATTTTTTAAAGTAAATTAGGGCATCTGAAAATACCAATCTTGATGATGGCGTTGTCAGTCTCTATGATGGTGTTGTTGTAGAGAGATGATGAATTCGATGTTGGTGATGGTGGAAGAGATTAAGATGACGGAGGAAGATGATGTTATCAATAATTGTGTTTATGTTAACGGTGGTGGAGAACAGATCGCAGAGGAAGATGATACCGATGGTGGAGTTGGAGTTCTGTGGTGGTGGAGATGATGAAGGAAGAACCAGTAATGGTAGTTGAAGAGAGATGGTAAAGGAGATCTACTTTCGATATTTTGTATGCAGTTTCCTAATGAGAAGATATTTTGTACGAGCACTTCTGTCTGTTTCAAATAAAATTATGTCAAGTCCATTCGACCCAGAGGAAAAGTTTACCCGTCCATTTGAACCGGAAAAAGCATTCTTTTGGGAAAATGCCCATTTTCTGTTAGCTAATCCGGCAGGATGGTTAAAATATCAGTAAATATTGTTTGTAGAGTCATAGTTAGCCTAAACAAGAAGTTTAGCATGTTTAACACAGTGAAGTGAAAATTTCTAGGATTTTTTTACTTCTTCAAAAAAGATAAACCTTATACTCAACTAAAAATTTATAGAATGACTGGGCAACTATTGCGATCCATCATCAGTACAGTACTCAAATACGTGGAACTAGAACTCTGTTTTAATTTGGTTAAAAGTATGCAATGACCACCCCATGCATATCCATATATACTGATAAAGTATTCATTCAACTACAACGACGTGTGTATCCACTTCCAAGATAAGACACAAATCTAGTTGTTTTGGCTTTTGATGACGACAAGAGGCACACTAATGGTCCACTCCCAAGAAACCACCCTTATACGGCCGTACGTGAAAAACGTCGGTAATTATCTCCCTCTCCAAAGCCCAGTGACGAGACTACAATGGTCACTCCCCGGAAAAAGATTACAGGGGCGGGCTGACGATTTCATTGGAGGGGCTTCACCCATGATAGTGGTGTCCACCAAATTGGTTAGGGGATGTCCCAGTGTTATGTTAAAGGTCTAGATTACCCTTCCATCTTTAAAGGACTACATTATCCTCATCCATCCCTTAAAAAGATTAAATTACCCTACAGTGTATTTAAACCTTATCAATAAAAAAAAAACTAAAAATTTAAATAAGTTTTTTTCATCTTTTCTCTTCTCCTTCAGTCTTAACTGTTCTTCTCCACTAATTTTATTTTCAATCCCTTAAACCACTGGATAGATTAACCAACATGAGTTATGTAAGGTAGGAGTGTTCGAATTAGGTTAGATGCATTCAAATTTAAGTTAAATTAGGGTTGCATTTGGGGTTACAGTTGGTTTTTCTTCAATTACCAGCCGTAAACTCAATTTCTGAAGGTGTTACGGTTGGTGATTGAAGAACTACCAACCGTAAATCCTAAAGAACTATTTGAAATATCCAGTTTCGGTTCATTTTGTAACCGTAAAATAATTTGCGGTTGGTTTTGATTTTAACAGTACCAACCGTAAAAATTCATGAGTAAAATAATTTTAAGTTTTTGAGTTTGATTATGGTTGGCTTTGACTTAAATGTTATCAACCGTAAATAGTTACGGTTGGATACTAGCAACAGCCAAACGAACCGTAACTTACAACCGGTTTTGACTTAAATGGTATCAATTGTAAACGGTTACGGCTGGATACTAGCCATCAACAAACGAACTGTAACTTATTTACGGTTCGTCTCGCAGGACAACAATCCAACCGTAACTGGTTTGTGATTGGGTTTTCCCAATTTTAACTAGTTACTGTTGGATGTTCTTCAGATACTAACCGTAAATGGCCCCTACGGTTGGCTTCTATGGCTAATTGCAACCGTAAATGTCCCCTACGGTTGGCTTCTATGGTTAATTCCAACCGTAAATTGCCCTGAAATGGACATTTGAGCTAAGAAATCAACCATAGTAGGATCTCCATCGTGGGGTGTCTGTAAAATATGGTTTCTCTATCATATAGAGATTCACCCACTTCCAATTGGCCACTGAAATTACTCATTTTGGTTGAGTAAATCAAATTTAGGTTTTTGAAATAAATCTCAAAAAAAAATAAAAATAATAATAATCTCTCTCCACCAAACCTATCTCTTAATCTGATTTAATTTTTCACTGCGTATAAATTAATCTAATGATTATCGAATTAAATTAACAACACTAACTAAATAAGCGCATTTTAACCATTATGAAAAATATATAGATGAGGGGTTTTTGAAATTACTAACTGGTGATCCTTTTAGTCTTATTGTAGCATCCCCTCTAATGGAATCATCAGCCCCTATAACAGCTTTCAAGAAAAAACCTTCAATCAATTTATTTATTTTCGCTCGACAAAGATAGAGATTATATTAATCACAAAGGACAACTCTGCAAAAACACAGAGGCCAATAAAATTTTACAACAAGAGGGAGTGCCTAGAAGTATGAAGGAGACAGACAAAATAGAAAGTAAGAACTACGGAGGATCAAAGAGTTTCGATCTCCAATTTACAATGATGTCATCTACTACTAAATGAGAAAAGCAACTAAGCGATTTCCTCCATGAGAAAATCCTTATTTTTGCATCAATAATAATGTTTCATGAGAGTGTTTCTTGTGCTTAAAAGTTCTTTCGTTTATTTCGAGCCTTATGGACCATAAAATACCAACATAAAGACGTATCCAAAATTTCTTTAGCAGCACCCTTCAATCAATACTATTTCGTCTATTGTGATTTATATTTTTATACAATAAATCCTGCAGAGGTTTGATAGATTATGGTGTCTGTTGCAGAGTTAAAACTTGGTCCAGGTCATTATCCTCGTTTGATTGGGCGCCATGAATACTAATTGGGGGTCTCCCACTAGAGGAAAAAAAAGGTCACCCCACCCTAATTTGGGTCATCCCTTATCAATTTTTTTATTAATGGCTAAAATACCCCTGAATGATTAGTATTAAGAATTAATTAAGTTAATTAGTGTGGTAAGTGTGTTTAGATTAAAATTTGATTTTGGGATAAAAATTTGGGGATAATATTTTTTTTATAGTTTTTGTGTGTTGAGAAGAAGAAGAGGAGTTTTGAGAGGAAAAACTAGGGTTTTTAGAAATGAGTGATTCAAGTGGAGGGAATGAGGTTGGTGAAGGTTCAAATAACAACCATGATTGTGTTGATGGTAAGATTGTCTCAACTAATCCTATGGATTGGATGTTTGATGAAGAGATGTTAATAGAGGAAGCCATGAATAATGGTGCAAATGAAGAACATATTGCTCAAAATGAAGGAACCAATCCTCGAAATGAAGAACCCGGAGCTCAAAACAATTAGGTAAACTTCCTATACTCTTCAAATTGTCTGAATGATGCTCCAAGTGGTCGATTCATGGTCACTATGGAACTACTTAGAGTGAGGGTCGTTATAGTCGGGTGTTGTATACACTAATGACCCTAAATAATCGTCAGTCTGTTGACACTCACGGCGACGACTCTAACCTGCAACTTTTGCAGGTGATGAAAAATTGTCAAGGTGGTGTGTTAAACAATGACGACTCTTGTTGCTAGTTCACCTAGATTCGTTAGTTGTTCCTTTTAATACCTGGACGATTCTCGAATCCAAACTCTCTGTAAAAAACACAAGTTTTTGGGTTTTTTAGTCGTCATAGGGATATTCATATATATTGACTGCCCTAACCAACCATTAATAATTTTAGTTAGAGTCGTCACTTTCGATATTTATATACCTTTGTTGATGGTGGTTTTTAGTTCAGGGCTAAAATTGTAAAACCCTGTATTTAATGCGCTATCGCTCTGCAAAGAGGTTGAGCCATTTAAAAGTGATGAGTGCTCAAACCTCTATACTTATATATGTATTGAGCAATTCAGTATGTATTGAGCAATTCAGTATATTTAATGCGCCATCGCTCTGCAAAGTGGTTGAGCCATTTAAAAGTGATGAGTGCTCAAACCTCTCAACTTACATATGTATTGAGGAATTAGACATATTTACGAAATTTATCCAGAATGGTGCGTGAAGCAACAATACCAGATATTCTGTAAATTTTAACTTATTGCATTTTTCACTAATGCATGACCTTCCTGGTATTTTCCTATGCTATGTTCCTAGCCGAACTCTCAATATTGGCATGACATGACGATTAATGTTCACTCGCAGCGGAGTAGCATGAATCTCCCGAAGTGTCAATATTGAGACATGCATGAAAACACTCACGTAGGCTACACCACTCTCTGTTAAAGAGATCAGCGTGTTTACATACTTTTTAATTAAAATTTAGCGCGATCGAACGCGTTTAAATTCCTTAAGGAAAATATAGACTGTCCATATCAGTCTTAAGAAACGATCACAACAAAACGATTGGGCCACACAATTCAACAAGCCTAGCTTACTCCTAGCGGAAATAGGTGATCGTCATGATAAACACCAGCGGGCCCACTAATATCCCGACCGGTCAAAATCCCTTTTAGATCATCCGCTACACCCTTGAACGCTCACCAAAACATAGGTGATCGCGTTGTTTTAAAGAGAGCTCAAACGAGCTAAAACCGGCAAAAACGATCTCAAACACATCACGACCGCCCAACTTAGCTAGCCTAGTTGGACGGCTTAGATTTTCATTTAAACAATCAAAGAAGTGTTGGCGTGTTCACCGGCGACCCAGCTATACCCATTATCGATCGACTTACCCACGGCAAGCCAAGAGTGTATAGAATCGCTCGCCCAAAGTAGGGTGAACACCCTGCTTTAGAAACCCTAAATTACGTTTGCGGCAACAAGATACTGTCGCAAATCGATCACAATCGTCCATCTTTGCCGTCCAAAGTGGGTGGCTTAGATTCAATTTCAGGCGACCCAAAAGATGTCAGTGTGCTCACTGGTGACCCTCCTTTGCATAAGGCCGATCGGCCTGCTCAAATTATCGCCCAGCGCTTTCAATCGATCAGCAAAAATAGGGTTGGACGCATGGCTCCTAAACCCTAAATTACATCAACGGCAGTATATAACTGCCGCAAATCATCTCGTCCGTCTAACTTCGCTAGCTTGGTCGGACGAATTAGATTGGATTCTAGATGGACAACGGCGTGGAACTGTGATCACCGGCCACCCCTCTTCCATAAGGAGCGATCGTCCAAGCCATGGCTTGCTCATATGGCCTTCGAACGATCACCCAAAAGAGGCTGGTCGCGCTGCTTGCATAATCCAATGGCAGTGCAAAATTGCCGCAAATCATCACGTCCATCCAACTTCGCTAGCCTAGTCGGATGGTTTAGATTAATTTTTTGAGGACAACAAGGTAACGCTGTGATCATCGGCAAACCCTCCTCCACAGGGAGCGATCGACAAGGTGGTAGCTCACCCATATGGTTCTCAAACGATCACCCAAAGGTGGCCGGTCACGCTACCTTTTTTAAGACGTTCAATTCGCGACTAATTTTAACGAGCTCTAAACCAACGATATTTCCTGTATATCGATTATTTTCAGCTGCTTATTTAAAAGCGATGCTTTATATACATCGATCATAAGCGATGTATTATAACTATTGATTTCACAAATAGTTTATTATTTGACCTAAAAGAACTATGTGCTGCTTTTAGCGGCGAGTCTCACGACTTGACCCACTTACTCGAGACATAAAATATGTCACAAACTAGGGGATGCTTACTGGGGTATTGGTCTGGCGGTTTACAGCATGCGGCGTGCAACGCGCCCATTACGAGAACGTCTTAGGAAAGAACGGACGGTTAACAGCAATAAGAGTAGTGGGTGAAAGTGTGACCTGTCTTCCCTCGTAATGGAAACGTGGTGATCACCACTTTTTAGACAACCCCACTTCTCCACTACTTAATCACCTCCACTTCCTGAGAGATCATGGGGTGCTCGAACATTACTTGTATAAATAGGATTTCAACCTATTTCGACAAAGGAACAAGTGTTATCAACACAAGTATCCAGAAAACACCAAGAACTGATAGCTTACGTTCTGCAAGCCAGTTCCACATTCTGATACAAGTCATAAAACAACCACACCTTCATAATTCAATATTTTGATATCAACACCTTCTTCGCTTCCCTCCCTAAGATCAACCTTTCTCTTTCACTTTATGACCGAATTGAATCTGGAACGGCCATTTCTTGGTTTAGGCCAGAGTCTTACAGATTGATCTCTGGAATCTAAAAGTACTCCCGTGCAGTACATTTGTTTAGGGTTTGAATTCATTTTTCATCAACACACCCGAATTTACCAAAAACAGCAGAATCAGTTTTTACCCCAAAACAACTGGCGAGCACAGTGGGAGATTAATCTCTCGGTTGCAAGATCAATTTTTAATTTCATTTTCAATTTCCTAAATTTCTCAAGATGGTTGATCTTAGGAATGGTTCAGAAACCCTCAATCCCAACTTTACTTCCCCTATCACTGACAATACTTCACATGTTATTCCTGAATCCGTTCTTCCATTTAAAACATTGTCGAGGCTATGAAGTCTCAATATTTAACAACTATTTACGATTTGATGAAAATCCTGAATGATATTGTCAGGGATCAAGCTATTATTTTCAAGACGCAAGATGAAGTATTTACGCTTTTGAAAGACCTCACAGATCAACTATTGAAGGGACCAACACGTATTTATTCTGGAGGAAATGCCATCAACAATTCATTTTGGACCAATACTGATAATCAAGACATGTTTTCTCAAGCTCGGAAAGAAGACTCGTGGGATTTGTTATTTTCTCATCAGAGTCCTCGAAATGAAAAGATGATTTCATTATGTGTGTCCTTCCTGGAAAGTATCAATTCCCATATTGCATCAGAAGCTGCTAAGAGATCCGCTGCTGCTTTACTCAGTCGATCCGGAATGTCCCAGAATAAGGAAGCTCGTAAAGATGTTAAGGAAAGTAGGCGTCCTTACAATAAAAGATCCAACCTCCAGTTAATCGCTAGTGAAAGAGGAAAAAAAAATCTCCAGCAGCGGAACAACAACTCAAACGTGCAGCACCAGCGCAACAACAAGAAACTGGAGATGCTGCTCCAAACTTCCCGTTCCCGATCGAGGAAGTAATTGAACTCCTAGAAATATGGATTCAAGATGATGCCATCAAACTACCTCATATCAGGCGCCCACCAACCGAGGAAGAAATGGCAAATCTTAAATATTGCCATTACCACAGGTTCGTCATTCATCCAACCAATGAATGCAACAAATTGAAGCGCATTTTGAAATAAAAGGTAGATGCAGGGGAACTTCAATTGCGCACTAAAGGAGTTCGCATAGACCCTCTTCCCATCAGGAGCTGCATGATTTCTGGGGACTCCATCCACAAAACCTTACAGTCTATGATAGAGCATTTATGTGAAATTATGTATTTCTCCAAGGCGCAGCGTCAAGACATATTTGCAGCCCTCAACCGTATTGTATCAGGCAAGCGTCTGTTTCCAGTCAGGGAAGCCGCTCCCAAACCCCAATCTTTCTTGGAAAGCGCGACAGATAGATGCAACCGGGGACTCCTAACCACCGCTCACTTGAAGGATGTCGAGTTTGAAAGCACATTGATTGACGCGACCTCTGATTTCAATATTTTCACCATCAAGATGCTTAGAGCTGCAAAGATTTCAAAACAGGAAGCTGTCCAATTCCCAACCATAATCAAAAACTCATAAGGAGAACCCAGAGACGCTTACGGGTACATCAATCTCGAAATCAAGGTGGGAGATGCTCTAACACACGCCAAATTTCATTTGGTTAAAGAGTACCCGAATTATGATATGATCCTGGGGTGCTCATGGATACACGATAACAAAGCAAAGCTAGGAGTATGCCCTTTGCCAGTGTCTATACCTGAAAGGGTCTCCAACAGGCCGTTCAATCCTGAAGACTATTTGTTACCGTATCAACAACTTGCGAATGTGACACAGCTTCCTGGAGAGAGCGCATCAGCATTTGTTCGCATATTCCGAACACAAGTAAGTCTTATTAAACAATCCTTTTTGCAACCAGTTACTCCTCCTTCCGCCAAGCCTTGGGGACTCGATCCGATTATCAACCCAGCCATCACTAGGAGATGTGAATCGAACACAAGTCCTTTCAAATGTTTTATCAAGAGTTTAGAAGCTGTCACGATTAAGGATGAGGAATCTAGGAAAGTAATGGCGCAACGCCCAAACCCATTTCAAGTTGGAGATATGGTAGTGATAGTTGCTTCCCAACCTGCTCTGACTGATTCCACAGAAGGGAAAGGCGAGCCATACCTAATGGCAGAAGTTATTTTGGGAGGTTACTGCAAGCTCATCAATGCATACAAACTAGAAGGCTTGGTAATGCACACCCGGTGGCTCAAACCCTTCAATACCTAAGATTCCATATCACCCTTTCGTCCAATGTCCCTTTTAGTGTTTCCTCTAGCAATTTCCCTTTTAATGCAACATTTGTAATTCCTCCAAAATGATTGCACTGCTTGCATTCATCATTAGGATTTCAGTTTATCAGTTGATTGAAGTATTATTTCTTCTCATTGCCCTTGAATCATTTCAAAAAAAACCCTCAAATAAACTCAAAACCTTCAAACACAAACAAAATTACCTACCAGATCAAAGCCAGAAAAATCAAACTACAGAGGAATCATCTCTTATCTTCCAGAACATACTCAAAGAGGGAATATGCAAAGGAAAAAGGAGGGACAAAATATTCAAGGGAAATTTTCCAGCAGCAGTACACCCTTTTTAGAGAAGACGTCTTTCATGACCTGAAGAGCAGCCTCTTTCGAATCCAATCCCTGGTACAGTCTCGAGGAATCCGTTGAAGGAACTTTGTTCTTTTCAGTCTACGAATTTCGTATTTTGGAACCCTTTCACAAAACTAGAAAGCAGTGCACAACTACTTCTTCAGAAACATCTTCCATGCTCATACATGCCTAGTTGGCGCGCCACAAATATTCAAGAAGCATGTAATTTGCAAGGGAAAATCAAACAGAAAAATGGTATTCTTTTCTATGAGGAGAAGACACGACTTGCCGACCAGCACTATTGGTGTACCGTTTTCTCATCTGCCATATTCTATCGCCTCAGAAGAATGGGAAGAACTCGTTTTTCGAAATCAAGGGTTAATGGCGCCCTCACCGGAGTTCTCTCCAGAAGTCGCTTCAACGTTCTCTCCATAAGCCGCTTCAATGTCCTCTTCAAAATCCGAAGCCGCTTCAATGCCTCAGCAGATCTATCAAATATGACTCCCGCTCATTGATCAACAAATGACGAATCCAAAAGATTGCTGCCTTTATCAATTCGTCAACCACCTTACCAGCAAATGCAATAGAAGTACATCTTAAGGAGAAAATGGGCTTAGGATAATTACACTTGGGGACTACCAGCACGGGATGTCTTCACGTCCCTCCGCCAGGTTACTTTTGATATCAATATCACCACTATCAAAGCTTTACGAGCTACAGTAATTCCTCAACATGAAGTTGTACACGTGCATCAAAGACTCTAAAAGTACGCCGCAAAGATATTTCACATATCTGGCCACGCCATCGGATCTAGCATGCATCTACAACCCATTCCGTACTACAATCCAAGATTCATAAGATAGTTCAAAGGGTGTATACGCAGTCCTTGAAGACTTGGTAGCAGCACGTCGGAAGCGGAAAGCATCTTAGCTAGTCTACTCCACCCAATGGTTTTGGAAGATTTTGCCTATACAAGCATCCCAAACATATCGTCATCAGAAAGGAAAGAACGAGCCTATGAGATAAAGAGTCAGAATGAACCCAATTTCATTCCAGTCAATACTCAGGAGTTTAAAGAACATTTTAGTTGCGACTCAACGGTACAGACACCAAACAATTTAAAGTCAAAGCCTCTTGCAATTGGGCGCAATGGAGTTTAGCAAATTTCGAAATCTACTTGGAGACAATTGACGTATGATAGGAGGAAGATCACTGCGTGCTTTGATACTTCGTTAAACATGTCTTGCTCAAAGACCTAGCCGGCCTTTATCCTGGTAACATCTGTCTACCTTGCCTCATATGTTTTATCTTTATTTGTCACCATCTAATGCTTACCCCGCAACAATGTCACTGTTACGTACTAAGCAGGGGACTTAATGTTGATGGTAGTTTTTAGTTCAGGGATAAAATTGTAAAACCCTATATTTAATGCGTCATCGCTCTGCAAAGAGGTTGAGCCATTTAAAAGTGATGAGTGCTAAAACCTCTCAACTTACATATGTATTGAGCAATTCAGTATGTATTGAGCAATTCAGTATATTTAATGCGCCATTCATCATTAGGATTTCAGTTTATCAGTTGATTGAAGTATTATTTCTTCTCATTGCCCTTGAATCAGCGGAGTAGACTGTCTATATTGAGACCTGCATGAAAACACTCACGTAGGCTACACTACTCTCTGATAAAGAGATCAGCGTGTTTACACACTTTTTAATTAAAAGTTAGCGCGATCGAACGCGTTTTAATTCCTTAAGGAAAATATAGACTGTCCATATCAGTCTTAAAAAACGATCACGGCCAAACGATTTGGCCACACAATTCAACAAGCCTAGCCTACTCCTAGCGGAACTAGGCGATCGTCATGATAAACACCAGCGGGCCCACAAACAACCCGACCGGTCAAAATCCCTTTTAGCTCATCTGCTACACCCTTGAATGCTCAGCAAAACATAGGTGATCGCGCTGCTTTAAAAAGAGCTCAAACGAGCTAAAATCGGCAAAAACGGTCTCAAACACATCACGACCGCCCAACTTAGCTAGCTTAGTTGGACGGCTTAGATTTTCCTTTGAACAATCAAAGAAGTGCTGGCGTGTTCACCGGCGACCCAGCTATACCCATGATCGATCGACTTGCCCATGACAAGCCAAGAGTGTATAGAATCGGCGCAAAGTAGGGTGAACACGCTGCTTTAGAAACCTAAATTGCGTTTGCGGCAACAAGATACTGTCGCAAATCGATCACAATCGTCCATCTTTGCCGGCCAAAGTGGGTGGCTTAGATTCAATTTCAGGCGACCAAAAAGATGTCAGTGCGCTCACTGGCGACCCGCCTTTGCATAAGGCCGATCGGCCTGCTCAAATTATCGCCCAACGCTTTCAATCGATCAGCCAAAATAGGGTTGGACGCATGGCTCCAAAACCCTAAATTACATCAACGGCAGTATACAACTACCGCAAATCATCTTATCCATCTAACTTCGCTTGCTTGGTCGGACGACTTAGATTGGATTCTAGATGGACAACGGCGTGGCACGGTGATCACCGGCCACCCCTCTTCCATGTGGAGCGATCGTCCAAGCCATGGCTTGCTCATATGGCTTTCGAACGATCACCCAAAAGAGGCTGGTCGCGCTGCTTGCATAATCCAACGGCAGTGCACAATTGCCGCAAATCATCTCGTCCATCCAACTTCGCTAGCCTAGTCAGATGGTTTAGATTTATTTTTAGGAGGCCAATAGGGTAACGCTGTGATCATCGGCCACCCCTCCTCCATAGGGAGCGATTGACCAAGCGGTAGCTCACCCATAGGGTTCTCAAACGATCACCCAAAGGTGGCCGGTCACGCTACCTTTTCTAAGACGTTCAATTCGCTACTAATTTGAACGAACTCTAAAACAATGATATTTCCTGTATATCGATTATTTTCAGTTGCTTATTTAAAAGCGATGCTTTATATACATCGATCGTAAGTGATGTTTTATAACTATTGATTTCACAAATAATTTATTATTTGACATAAAAGCACTATGTGCTGCTTTTAGCGGAGAGTCTCACGACTTGACCCACTTACTCGAGACATCAAACATGTCACAAACTTGGGGATGCTTACTGGGGTATTTTTATGGCAGTTTACAGCGTACGGCGTGCAACGCGCCCATTACAAGAACGTGTTAGGAAAGATAGGACGGTTAACGGCAATAAGAGTAGTGGGTTTAAGTGTGACCAGTTTTCCTTGTAATGGAAACATGGTGATCACCACTTTTTACACAACCCCACTTCTCCACTACTTAATCACCTCCACTTCCTGAGAGATCATGGGGTGCTCGAACATGACTTGTATAAATAGGATTTCAACCTATTTCGACAAATGAACAAGTGTTATCAACACAAGTATCCATAAAACACAAAGAAATGATAGCTTACGTTCTGCAAGCCAGTTCCACATTCTGATACAAGTCATAAAACAACCACACCTTCATAATTCAACATTTTGATCTCAACACCTTCTTCGCTTCCCTCCCTAAGATCAACCCTTCTCCTTCACTTTGTGACCAAATTGAATTTGGAACGGCCATTTCTTGGTTTAGGCCAAAGTTTTACAGATTGATCTCTCGAATCTAAAAGTACTCCCGTGCAGTTCATTTGTTTAGGGTTTGAATTCGTTTCTCATCAACACACCCAAATTTACCAAAAACAGCAGAATCCGTTTTTACTCCAAAACAACCTTAACGACCCATACTGTTAATTTTTAAGATTTTTGATTTCATAGAATCATTTCATTGAATCATAAAAGGCATACATCTTTCATAGCAATACATTGAAGGAAATGAAATACAATAGATAATAACGGTGCACTTATACACTTAACCATAAACGTTGTAATTATAGGTAGTGCCTTCCTAGATGAGGTAGCAATCGTCGAACTCAAACTTTTTTCCACGAAGCACCTCGTATCGGGTATACGCCTTCCCCAACTAAAAACGCAAAACAAAAATAATATACTTAGTTATTATTGTTCAAAGCTTTCGATAAGTTTTACCTATAGTTTAAATACTTACTCTTATAGCACCCAACATATTGGGTAAGGCTTCCCTTACGGCCTTAATTTCTCTTTTGAAAGATTCACATTCGAAGAATATATCCTCGAACCGTTCCTTGACGAGTTTCAAAGACCTTGAGTTACAATTTCCATCTAACGCCACAAAAACGATGAATACACGGTTCCACCAAGAATCTAATGTTTGATCAATATGTTTTCCTTGATCTTCAAAGTGGTTTTTGACTGTCAACCAAGCTCTCGCAATGGCGCAATTCTCTTCGGAAGTTTAGGGAGTAGTCATGGTGTTTCCTCTTCTTTTTCCTCTTGGATGATAAATAAACGAGAAGGGGAAGAGAAGGTTGAGAATTATGGTTTGGGTGAGGAAGATGTGAGATATGGGTCTCAATTTATAGAATTTAACGACCCAAATGCCAAGTTTTTGAATTTTTTTCCGTTTGTCGACTCAACCATATTTGGTGAATTCAAAATTCACATTAACTTCTAAGTGGGTCGTTACCGGTCAAATTAACAAAGTGACGATGCTTGCAGATCCATAGAGTTGTCATTTGTTATGGTAATTGGCTGACGACTCTACTATCAGAAAGTCTCTGTGTTAAATAACATTTAGAGTCGTTAATATGTCTTTCTCCAAAAGTGACGACTCATACCAACAATTTCAAACAATCTATAGAGTCGTCACTCGTATATTTATAAACCCTGACGACCCATTTTGGGAATTATATTTACTGAATCAATATTTGAACTCATGCATTTTATTAAATAAAAAAAAACATACATGTACTATGAAATAAAATAGAAGGAAAACACATAAAATATTTCACTACATTGCGTTTGAACACCTAAACGAGTTTAATCATATGCGGCGAATTGCCATTCACTTTTCCTCAAGAGATGATAGCAGTCCTCGTGCAAAAACTCCTTGCCGTACTTTAATTCATATTGGCTGCGACTCAAAGAGTACTGTAAAAATATTTTTTTTACAAGTTAGCGTTGTTGAATAAAAATAACCAAAGAAATATTTTTTTATGAATGGTCTATTGATTCACAAACTTACTCTATCCATTCGAGGTTCGTTGGGAAGAGCGTCATCTCGAGCTTTCAATTCGTCTCTCAGCACTACGCATTCATTGTATAAATAATCGTATCTTTCCCTTATCTGCTGGAGTGTCCTTCTATAACGATTGCCGTTTAGTGCTTTAAAAATCGTAAATACACGTTTACACCAAGCATCGGATGTTTGATCCATGTTAAGGTACGGATCTCTAGTTTGGTCGTGGTTACTGGCGACCCAGTGCACTTTTTCAAAGTCGTGCTTCGTGACTATGATGTGTGCTCTAACAATAGCAACATCTTCTTAATTATTGAACGGAGTTTGAGCCATTTTTAGTGTTTGAAAGTGATGGGTGACTGATTTGGGAAGATTGAAAGTGATGGGTGAATAACTTTGAAAGTGATAGGTCTCCTTTTATAGGAAAAAAATACCCAACGGCTACTTTAAAAAAAAACGGTTACCTTTTTCCCAACTCTGTAATAACTGCTCGTACTAGTCAAACTTACCGTTGATTTTCAAAATTTGCAATAACTTCGTTTAGAGTCGTCATGTTAGATATATATACAGTAACGACTCAAGGTGAAAACTGAACAGAATGGTGTATATTTGTCAATGTAGAGTCGTCAGGGTTTAAGATGGGTCGTCGGTTTGCGAAAAAGGGTCGTTGTTATGCTAAAACACACCATGACGACTCTATCCTTGGGACGAAGATCGGAGTTTCAGGCAAATAAGTCGTTAACCTGTAAAATAAGGCGACGACTTTGAGGGTCGTCATTCTGCAAATGTAAAGATGACGAACTTTATATGGCAAATTAAAATAAACAATAGAGTCGTATGTTAACATCTTATAAATTGATGATTCTTTAATGATTTTTTTTTTACTTTTTCTGTAGTTGGTTGTACAGACGAGCTCTCAACCTGAACCCGTCTCCATTATCGGTCCGGATACCTCCCAACACTATGTGACCGATTTGGTAAGTTTTTATTGTTTGAATCGATGTATATGTTTTTGATTGTTCAATGTAGACGTGGAAAACTAAGGCTCAGATCAAGGAATGGATTATTTCCAAGGAAAAAGAGAGGATATGCGTAGTTTTTCAAAGCAAACAAGTCGATTTTAAGCAAATGGAGATGGTATGTGAGAGAGCGGGGGATAAGGAAGAAAGTCACAAAGGGAAGAATTACAAGTATGAGAAGAAGACAACGAGGGTCTACAAAACTTCGTCGAAGAAGATACAATGCCCGTTCAGGATTGTTTTCAAATGGCATCATGAAACTCATCTATGGAGTTTGTATAGTATTCCGGATGGTCGTCACAACCATCCTCCACCTAAAAGTCTTTTATGCATATGCCCGATTAAAACCACATCAAATGGAAAAGGTCCGGCAGATGAAGGGATGTAGGCCCCTTAAGATCCTAAATGCAATAAGGTCGGAAGATAAGACAAACTTGTCTATTATTTCCACAATCTACGTTGCCCAAACAACGATCGAGAGAACCGAATGGGATGGTAGATTAATTATGCAACAATCAGAGTGGTTGGCAGAAAAACTTAACTAAGCCATGCAAACAAGGGTGGGTCCGGGCAACAAAGTGACTCATATTTTTCTTGCCCATCCTAGGATGGTGGATTTGGCTTAGTGTTTTTACCAGGTCTTGATCATAGATTGCAACTATAAGACCAACAGGTATAACATGCCGATGTTGAACGTGGTTAGTCATACTTCGGATAAACAATCATTCACCGTGGCATGGTGCTTTATGGAAAAGGAAGAAATATAGGACTATGTTTGGGCGTTGGAACAAGTGAGGTTGATTTACCATGGCGAAGAGACACCGTGGGTTATTTTTACGGATAGGGATTTTGCAGTTATGAATGTCATTCGTCAAGTTTTTCCACTTGCTCAACATTTCCTTTGTACGTGGCACATCCAAACTAATCTTCTTTCTAATTGCAAGAATCATATACAAAAGATCAAACCTGCGAAGGGTAATCAACGTTCCAAGGAGGAAGACGAGCGTCTAAGTCAACTTTCAAAAAAAAAGAGAGCGGAAGAGAAAAGGAAAGAAAAGGAAAAATATGATGAAGAGGGGGATCCATGGAAGGATTTCTGCAAAGATTTGGACCATTTAGCTCATTCGAAGACCGAAGTAAAGAACTATGCTAATTTGCAGAAGTTTATTGATGATTGGAGTACGGATCATAAGAAGGTGGTCGACTATTGCCTAGATACATGGTTGAATCCTTGGAAGGAGAAGTTTATTTATGCATGGACAAATAAGTACAAGCACTTCAAAAATGAGTCCACGAGTATTGCAGATCAGTCTCACGGACGTTTGAAAAAAATTCTTGAAGAGAACAAGGGTGGGGTAGTTACGGTACAGGAAGCTATTCACGAGCGCACCAAGGATGATCTAAGCAAGATAGTGACTCAGATGGAGTATAGTAAAGACCATTTTATGATGCAATACATAGAAGGCAACGAATTGCTACGGGGGGTTGCACACCAAGTATCATGGTGGGAAATAAAGCATATGATGACTGAACTTACCAAATTTCGAGCGAAAGCTTCCAATGGAAAAGTGATTAAATGTAATTGTACAACCGAGACGTGGCTTGGCCTCCCATGTAAACATAAGCTTGGTGGGTACAAGGTGATCATTCCTCTTGAAGATATCGATCTATTTTGGAAGCAACTTTCATTCAGCCCAAATCCCACAGGAGCCGCTGATGAACAATTTGGAGACTTGGAGATTGGCAAGTACATCTATGAGAAATATCGAAAAACGAATTATGCAGGAAGAAAAATATTGGCTTCTAATTTGTGGCCGGCTTCCCGTAAGAGCTTGGGAGTAGAAGAAGAGCCAATCAAACAAAAACCACCGGGTAGACCAACAACTAAAAAGTCATTTAGAGAAACTGTGAATGCGGACAAGAGCTTCACTAGTGACCCATCACGTCATGAGTATGTCCAAGAGAATTATACGGAGTATGAGAACTCTTTCCTTCCCAAGGAAAGGGGTCGGCCAAAAAAGAAAGAATTCACCCAAAGTGATAGAGAAGTGAAACAGAATGCAGACATGGATGTTGTAGAGCATGAGGTCGGTACCCAGTAAAGCCAAACGAGCGGAATGGTAACGATAATAGGAATAAAGGGTAATCCGCGCACCCCTATAAATTCCCAAGGAAGACCACATCGTGTTGCTTACACTTTGTATAAAGAGTATACCGATCAACTTCCTTACGTCATCTTGGATCACCTTATATCCACCGACGACGTTGACGGCGATGGAAATTGTGGTTACCATGTTACAACGGAACAATTAGGGAAGTTCGACGAGGCCGACGAACTTAAGCTCACCCAAATCGAATATGCAAGAAAAAAAAAGGAAGAAAAACTCGTTGAGGACAAGCAACTCTATTTGACAATGATCATGGAAGGAGATCAAAAAGAGAAGGAATTGAAGTTTAGGGAGTTGGTTTCTAACATGAAATGGAGGAAGGGGTCGAAGAAGGCCGATTATAAGTTTTGGATGCAAATGCCTTTTGGTGGTCAACTTTTAGCGGACACATTCACTTGTGTTGTAATTGTATTCAGCAAAGGCTTCCCCGGAGGCTCTTGTATGTACGTACCCTCAAGAACTAGGTGCGAGGCAGCGATAAAGCAAAGAAGAATTGTAATGGAACATGTCAACAATAACCATTACATAGGCTTGAAGATTTCCGAAGAATGTCCTCTACCACGGGTCTATGGTGATTGGGGAGAGTACACCAAGGAGTGGACAAACCAGTATGAGTATGGAATGAACATTTGGAATGCTATGGACCCAACCCCGATTTACTTAGACATGTGCGATGAATCGTGAGAGAAGATGTTTATTTTGATCTTTGCATTGCATTTTTAAGCATACTTTTTGACAATGGTTGTATCTTGAACCCAGATATTTGTATTTTGAAGAATGCTTAAGGAATACAATGCGTTTTATCTTGCGGCGTAAATGTTTTTGACTCTTGTTTCTTTTGATCGTTTTTTTTTTGTTTTTAAGTTAGAGTCGTTATCCTATATGGTTTAAAACACCAACGACCCTAAGGGTCGATTTGATTTATCTTATAGAGTCGTTATCCACGATAACCCTATACCATAACGACTCTTATGGTTATAATTTTGGTGTTCTCCTGCATGTTTTTGCCATCTAGAGTCGTCATTGAGTCCCTTTATACCATAATGACACATAGCTGCGATTTAGTGAATATTTAGTGTCGTTTACCACGATAACCATATACCATAACGAATCTTATGGTACAAATTTTGGTGTTCTCCTGTATGTTTTAGCCATCTAGAGTCGTCATTGCATCCCTCTATACCATAACGACTCTTATGGTACAATTTTGGTGTTCTCCTATATGTTTTTTCCATCTAGAGTCGTCATTGCATCACTCTATACCATAACGACTCTTATGGTACAAATTTTGGTGTTCTCATGTATATTTTTGCCATCTAGAGTCGTCGTTGCATCACTCTTTACCATAACGACTCTAGTGGTACAAATTTTGGTGTTCTCCTATATGTTTTTGCCACTTTGAGTCGTCATCAGGACAGTGTATACATGGATGACCAGTACGTGCCATTTCAGAGTCAAAAAGGGTCGTTTGGTTAATTATTTATAGAATGACGACTCTCTTAAAAATTCCCTCAACGACACTTTTTGTGTACACTTTTTCCCAAAAAAATAGCCGTTGGGATATTTTCTATATATAGAGGAAGCCATCGACTAGCAAATTCAATTAAAAACAACCTCACAAAATATGTTTTTCAATGGCAACTCCGTCATCAACTAGCAATTCAATTGAAAACATACTTAGAAGATGCAAGCGACCACCCAAATCAATATTGGCAATGGAAGAAGAGATACGCAAAAGAAGCATGCGACCTACTAAAAAACCATTCACTCCATCGTCATATCCTACAAAGGAAGAAGAAGAGATGCGCGAGGCCAAAAAACGAGGCAAAGAACAATCCCATCTCCGGGAAGTATTCAAGCAAGTCGAGGAAGAGACCGAATGGGTTAAAAATTATTATATCGTCAAAGATCTTCCCGAAGAACATCAACATGAGAGTATATTTTGGAGTCAAGTTGGTTAGAGTCCTTTCGTTAATTACAACAAGAAACTACGCTATGATTATGAACCATCCCACGTTCGTGATAGGACGATTCACGTTATGAAATTGTGCACCAAGTACAACGACTTTCTTGCTAGGCACAAATGGGATAGGCGTGCGTCCCAAGATGCATATACCAAATGGAGAGGAGAGCCGTTTTATCACATCGAATCCGCAATGCTAGTTGAATCTCGCACCAGAAAAAGGAATAACATGTAATGTGTTCAAACAAATTTAGTTAGATCAACTGTAATAGGACTACTCATGTTATTTCCATCTTCTAATTACTATGATACTATTTCCAAGTTTCAATTCAACGGAGTTTCTATTTATTTTCAATAAGGGTCGTTATCTCTATATAGGTAGTTAACTGACGACCCTACCTTATTTTCCAACAATCTTCTCTTGAGTCGTCATATTGTTTATTTACAACCCTAACGACCTATGTTGTGAATTTAAAAAAATACGACCGTTGGGATTTTCTTCTATATAATACCACCCCCTCCTCTTGAGAAAATTTCCCAAAACCATTCTTTTTCTACCAAACTACGTAATCTTTCAATGGCAATGGCGTAATGGGAACCATATGAAGATTTGTGTCTCGTTAAATCGTATGCTAATACGTTTCATGAACGTACAAATGAAATCTATTTAATGTTTTGGAAGAGAGTTAAGGAGTTCTTCTACGGGGGTACCGCGAATCCTAATAACCGCAAATGGAGAGACTTGGCATTTCGATTCAACTACATTAAATTTGCAACGCGAGAGTACGTAAAAGTTAGAAATATAGTGTACGACCATCATCCACGAGCTCCTCTTAGGTAAAAAGTGAGTAATCCGATAATATTTATACTTTTCTCATGGTTCAAAGTTGCTAACGTATAACATTCCTCATTTAATTTCAGTTGGAACGTTTCAATGGGTTATGGACAATACGTAATGGGGAAACTAAGTTCATTCACCACAAAGAATATACAATATTGTATCGACGAGTAAGAAGGTTCATTGACGAACATTTGATGCGTCAGATTCTTGATTACCCTTACTAGCTTTTCTGTAATGCGAGATTTATGTAATGTTATCTTCTTATTGAAATCCATGGCCTTTCTCCTCTTAGTTGAAAGTTTCTACAAAGAGTCGGTAGTCTCTTATGTCTATGCATTGACAATCCTTTTGTGAAAGCTACAGTCGTTCACATATAAATATTACGTTGACGACCCCTTCACTAATTTTTTTAAGCAATCTCCTAGAAGTTTTGCTACGAAAGAGTCGTTATTTGGATCTAAATATCAAGCTGACGACTCTAGGTGTGAAAAAAATTTAAATTGTTAGGTTTAAAGTCGTCATCTTGATAAAAATAGGGTGAACGACTCTTTAGATGAGATGGAAAATCCAACTTATCAGAGTTAGGGTCGTTATTCTGCTAGATTTAAAGCTGACGACCCTTACTCTGCCACAGTATATAATCTTGTCTGCTTTAGAGTCCTAAATCATTCTAACAAAGATATTTGTAAACATCGTTCTAAAATCTTATGAAAACAAAGTAGTTTCAACAAACCATCCAAACCAAACACATAAGTTGTTTCAACATACCATCCAAACCAAACACACAAGTTGCATCTAAGAAAAGTTAAGAAACATAAGTTCAAGTCAACAGTAACATGAAACATAAGTTCAGGTCGATGGTAACATCTCCTCACTCAAGACCACCATCTCGACCCCGACCTCCTCTTTACCTCCCTGACCGGGAAACTTTCCGGCTTCTCTTAGGAGGACCCTGAGTTTCACTACCCCCTGGGGAACCACCATCTTATCTAGTACCTTGTTCATCATGATGTTGGCTACATTGCCCCTGTTCAGCACGTTCTTGTGTTAGCTGGCTACGTGTTTTCCGGGTCCTCTTACCTTCCTTAGCCAGCTCAGCAAACATCTTCTTTGCATTGGGATTTTCAACGTGCGTGCAGTAATCTGCGTACCGACGTTGCTTCTTAGGATCAAACACTTCCCCTTTGTCAGTCGATCAACAGAATGCTTTGAAAAAAATCTTCATTCGTTCCCTCTATATACATTCAAATACCAATTCACATTAACTAACTTATATTTGTATGTAGATGAATAACACAATTACAAAAATAAATACTCACCACTAGTTTAAGAATGGTAGTATCATCTCTAGTGTCAGCTTGAGAAGCAGAGGTGGATGCTCTGTTGCTCCTCCTACCCGTACTCTGATCTATCCGTATCACCCGACCGTGGGAGAAGCCTTCGGACCATGCAGAGTAATCTGTTATTGCCTCGTGACCTTCGTTAACATGCACCCAATATGTGACGTCTACTAGGCTAGAGTGTCTAGCATTCCAATACTTGACATCAGGTTCAGGTTCGTAAACCACCTTTATGTCCGACACGTCATCCTCGCATTTGTCCAACTTGTGCTTGAATTGAGGTACATAGTCGTCATCGGGTGAATCTTGAATAAACCCAAGTTGACGCATGATTCTCATTGGATTATACATTGAAAAACCGTAAGGGTGAAACAAAGGACCATGGTAATACACGACATCTTCCATTGCGCCAACTCTACCATGCTTATACGGATTAAAGATTACCTCTTTCGCCGTGATGTTGTCCAATTTTTGGCACATTTATATCGATGCATATGGTTGTTCCTTATCCTGAGAACCGGTGAACAAGTATTAGGTTCCTGTTGGACTACCATTGCTCCATTTTGGGTTGAGTTTCACGTCTTCATTATCTTTGAACAGTGACGGGTAACGATCATAAATCCACACCCATAACAAGCAAAGTTGAAAAATTTAAAACAATCAAATAAACAAAAAAAGATTAAAGTAAAAAAACGTACACAAAGAAGACAACTTTCATCAATCAAAATACCTGGAGTAGAGCCAAATTCCCATTAATTTGAGAAGTTCGTTCGCGAGATGCCTTGGAAAGCTGACCATTCAAATGTGCTACTATGGCAGTACCCCAAGAATACTTGTTCACATCTTCCAAGGGATCCAAAAGCTGAAGAAGGTTGGCGTTGACCCTATTACCTTTGCTGTCGGGAAATACAACCGACGCAAGGACGTACAACAAATACCCAGCCGCGGCATAACGACACTCCATATCAGAGAGACCACCAACTTTTTCTTTGGTTAATGTGTCAGCATACATCTCCCTAATCTCTACAAGTTTGAACTCTTTCTTCGGGTATTTAGTTCCCGGCACGAAAATCCCATTAGTCATCTCTTTATCCCAGCCAAACAAGTTCCTGGTCAATGCATAAATTTCATCCCAACTAAGCCTTTTATTGAACTTGTCATTGGTGGATTTACTTTCGACTTGTAGCCCTAATATCTGTTCTGCATCATCAGGAGTCACTGCCGTCTCGCCAAAAGGGAGTTGGAATGTGTCGACTTCACCGTAATACCTTTCATAGAAACTAGATACTGCAACCTTGTCATACGCAATCACAGAGTTCACAACGGAATTATACAAACCGGAGTTTTCAACATACTCTCTAACTCTTGCACATTCACCTTCTAGCGGCCATAACTCCATTTTCTTAAAAGAAGATTGGTGCCTGAAAAGACGTGCGGCATTCTTATGATCCTACAAAAGAGAAACATGTAAAAAATTTTTTTTTTTAGAAAGTTAACATCAACTAATCAAATAACAAGCAAAGTTGGGATTCTTACGATTGTCTCATAGATGGTATAAGCTCACGATCCGGGATATCCAAATAGAAGTTCGCAGCCATCTCTAGGTTCTCCTCTAGGTTTATCACTGCGAAGAGGTTCCAACAGCAAATGAGTAGCGAGAACGTGTCTCGCGCTGGGAGCAATATCCGTTCCATCCTTCCGTACCCTCTTTGCCGGCTTCGGCTGTTCATTCTCTTCCTCTTCCTTATCACCAGCATCATTACCTTCATCCTCTTCATCATCCTTATCACCAGCATCATTACCTTCATCCTCTTCATCCTCCTTATCACAACCATTATTACCTTCATCCCCTTCCTCCTCCTCATCACCACCATTACCATCATCAGAATCATCACCACTACCATTATCTTCATCATCATTATCACTCTCTTCTTCCTCTTCTTCTTCTTCACCTCGTACGGGAGGATCTTCTTGTATCTCATCTTCTTCATCATCGCTATCGTTAGCGGAAATAAAAGGACATGATGATTCCGACGAATCCGACAACTCATTACCTTTGTCTCTTGGTTCGCTGATAGAAAATGCTACCTCACTCGGCTTTCTTCCGCGTAATGGACCGGCAATTAAGTATTTATCGTGGCGGGAGGTTTGGAAGGAGGAGTTATCATCATTGGAACCGTGTCTTTGGTCTTCTTGGTACTATAGTTCAAACAAAAAAAAAAAAAAAAAACCCAATAAGATATCAATTTTATGGTATCAACTAAAGGGTCGTCAGTAGGATGATCTATATAGCAAACGACCCTTCAATATAAGGTGATGACTCTAATATATATAATGACGACTTTATAACAAAAAATGACGACTTTACCAATTCCAGATGACGACCCTTCCAAATATTTGGACAGAGAGGGTGATTTTTTTCTTACATGGTCGTTATCGTGTAACAATGGGTCGTCAAAAAGGCAATGACGATCCTACGATTTAGGTTGACGACTCTAGGGCATATACCTACATGACGACTCTATAGGACCTAAGATGATGACAAGATCATTTTTTGAAACAGAAGGCTGTTCGAGTTCCATCTAGAGTCGTTAACCAATAAAAAAGGATCGTCAAAACAGAGTCGTCATCTTCAACTTAATACAGTAACGACTCTATTCTAGGGGGGAAAAATGTTGAAGTAGCAGAATTAGGGTCGTCATCTTCAACCTAATACACTAACGATTTTTCATAGAATCCGCATGCAAATGAAAAGTCGTTAGGGGTTTCCATTTCGATAGTAACGACCCTTCACTGAAACTGCTCATTTTCAGTTACCAAACTCAATTTCACAATCAAAACACAACAAAAAATCGAATAAAAGGTGGGTTTTAGTTCACATACCTTCTAATTGGAGCCATTTCTTTCTTGGGTATCGATGTTTTGGGTTTGGGAGTTCTTCTCTCGTATACCTTGGGTTTTACCGTATCTACGAGATTAGGGATTTGAAGTGCTTTTCTAGCGGTCTGCTTTGTACGAGCCATGTTTGTAGAAGAAGTTAATCGTCGATTAAAGTTTTATCATCGACGATTACGCGATGAATTGGGTGAAGAAAAAAAACAAACTTCGGAGAGAGTCGTTAATGGTGGTGGTGGGGAAGAGAAAGGGGAGGAGAGGAAGATGAAAACAAGAAAGAGAAACTGATTTTCTCTTTTAGTTTAGGGTATATGAATTGGGGGTCTAATTAAGGTTTCTAATTAGGGGTTAACTGATTTTTAAGATTTAAGTTTAGTAAAGGGTAAAACAGTATTTTCACAATCGGTTTAATACGCCCCTGAAAAATTTTGGGTGTAAATAAAATAGCAAGGCCCCTAATTAGTTTTTATGGCCCCCAATCAAAAGAGGTTCATTATCTGGTATCAAAATTTAAGTAATCTGTAATTTTATATTCTAAATTTGTCTGTTTGAGAGTAAAAACCAACGTAATCAGTTTCATTTGTACACTAAATACACATCTTCCTTGTGAATTTGTCCCGTTTCTGTTATGGAGCTTTCCATAATTTGAACAGTTTGTTTATCCTAATACTTTATACGATTGTTAGACTGACCGAGCGAAGCGTGGGAGGACTCTAAATATGGTGACTTTGTGTTAATATGGGACATGATTTTTTTCCTCCAATTTGACATAAAAAGATTGGATTTGGGTGGTTTGGTGTCATACCCTGGAAATTTCCAAATTGTCCCTCCGTTTTAGTCCAATTACTATAATTTCTTATGTATCCTATTTTTAGGGATATAATTGGCAATCAAACTTTAATATAACATATCTAAAAATCCGTGCCTTGGAATTTTACAAATTTTATCTCGTTGGAATGGTTTAAAAATATCTACGTAATGAGTACAAACAACAATATCAAATTTAGAGTTTCTACGAAAATTCGGAGGTGTTTATCATTTTAGGCACAATTTTCAAAAATTAAATGTATATCCATTATGCAAATCAGCACAAAGGATACATAATACTTTGTGTAGCCATATTTTGGTTTATGCATCAACTTATTTTCCGTTGCAACTAATAAAACGATTTACTCCCTTCGTTTTAAGAAAAGTGATACTTTCATTTTAGGCACAATTTTCAAAAATTGAATGCATAGCCATTATGCAATCCACTACAAAGGATGCATAACACATTATGCAGCCATATTTTGGTTTATGCAGTGGCTAATTTTCTGTTTCAGGAAAAATGATACTTTCCCGCCATGTCAGGAAAAATGATACTTTTCCGCCGTGTACAAAAAATGATACTTTCATGCCGTGTCAGGAAAAATAATACTTTCGTGTCGATTTCTTCGGTCGACCGTCCCAGCGTGGCAGCGGTCATCTAGTTAACCATATAGGTGCTCCTTATCCATAAAAGAAAGTTATCAAGTTTAGTGATTAAAAAGAGAGGGAAAATCACTAATCAATCCATATCCATATGCTGACAAAAGTTGTAACAAGCAATTAAGTTGAAAACCAGGTGTAGTTGTAAGAAGTTATACATCTGTTGATGGTGGTTTTTAGTTCAAGGCTAAAATTGTAAAACCTTGTATTTAATGCTCCGTTGTTCTGGAAAGAAGCTGAGCCATTTAAGAGTGACGAGTGCCCAGGCCTCCTTACTTATATATGTATTGAGCAATTCAGTATATTTATATAAAATTTACCCAGAATGGTGCGTGTAGCAACAACCCCAAATATTCTGTAAATTTTATCTTCTCGCCTGCATTATTCATTAATGTATGGCTTATTGAGTATTTTTCCTATGCTATGTTCCCCGGCTGAACCCTTAACATTGGTATGACATGACAATTAGTGTTCACTCGCAACAGAGTAGCATGAATTTCCCGAAGTATCAAGATTAAGGTCGGCATGAAAATACTCAATCAGAAGACGGCTAACTGCTCTCTGAGAATAAAAGAATTTTGTGTTAACACACATAATTTATCAAATTTGTTAAATTTTGTGATAGCTCACAAGATTCAAATTTTGGCCTAATTAATTTGCAAATTTAGGATTCTTGCGCCCTGCGAAATATATCGAACCCTATTAGTCGAGACCGGACCTAGGTAAGCTAGGAAATTAATCCTCCATGGACTAATAGTAGCAAAATCCTACCAAAGAAAGAAAACGAGAAGTAAAAGAGGAGTTGCGGCAAACAGAAGGGACAGAAAGAGGAGGCGTGGCCATGCCACTTGGACGGCCAGTTCGCCCCAACAGGCGCCGCCGCCACCCGTGGCTGGCCGGCCATGCCCCATGAAATTGCTTGCCAGCCTATTTCCTATCGACCAATCAGATTGCTTCAAACCCGCCACACACACTTTTAAATAAAGTTAGAAGTTGGTTGGTCGATGCGCCTAATTCCTTAAGGAATCTAATCTAGACTGCCCATGACAGTCTAAAAAAACGATCACGGCCGTACGTTTTGGCCACTCGATTTATCAAGCTTAGCCGCCTCATAACATGGTCGGACAAGCGCCACCGTGCACACCGGCGAGCCCACTTATACCTTGGCCGATCGAAATCCTTTCAACTCGCAAGCGGAGCCATCAAATGCTTAGCCCAAAACAGTTCGCCGCGCAAGCTACAAAACCCTAATTTTATTAAGCGGCATCACATTACTGCCGCAAAATGATCTTGGCCGCCCAACTTCGCCAGCCGAATTGATCGGCCTAGATTTAATCTCGATCAATGGGCAATGTTTAAACGTGCTCACCAACGGCTCGGCTACAGTGCTGGACGGTCGAACAACTCCCAGCGCGCCGCTAGCACCAAAAATCGTTAGCCAAAATAGGTTGGCCACACGACTTTTAAAACCTAAATTAAATCAACGGCAGCCATTAACTTTCGCAAATCATCTTGACCGCCCAACTTCGCCAGACGAATTGGCCGACCAAATTTCTATTCTAGGCGCCAAACAAGATGTGGTCGTGACCATTTGACGCCCCTCTTCCATGAGGAGCGATCGGCCAAGCCGAGGCCGCCCATATGGCTCCTAAACGCACGCCCAAAGTTGGTTGGCCGAGCTTCTTATAAAAATCTTAAATAAATTAGCGGCAACCAATAACTGCCGCAAATCATCTCATCCATCCAATTTGGCTAGCCAATTTAACCGGTCTAGATTTAACTTGGACCGACCAATGGGATATCGAAATGGCTACCAGCCATCACTCTCCTACAGGGATCGACCGGCCTACTCTTGGCATGCATGAACAGCTCCCAGCAGCTTCCTGAAAGTGGTCGGTCACGCTACTTTTAAGACATTAGGTTCCGCGACCAACCAAGACAGGCCCTATACAACGATGCTTCACATGCATCGATTATTTTGAGTTGCTTGCTTAAAAGCGATACTTTACATGCATCGAGTACATACAATATTTTATAAGTATTGGTTTCACAAATAACTTAGTTATTTAACATAATAGCGCCACATGCTATTCTTTATGGCAAGTCTCATGACTTGGATCGCCACACATGACCACCCGCCACTTGCGCATGATTTGTCAGAATAACTAGGTCTTGCAAACAAGACCCATTCAGCAAATTGCTGCATATTTTCCACGAAAATACTTGAGACATCAAACATGTCACAAACTAGGGGATGTTCATCAGGGTATTGTTCTGGCGGTTTACAGCGTGCGGTGTGCAACACGCCCATTATGAGAAAGTGTCAGGAAAGGGCGGACGGTTAACAACAGTAAGAGAGTAGTGGGTGTAAGGCTGACCAGTCTTCCCTCATGACGGAAACATGATGGTCACCACCTTTTACACATCCCCAGTTCTCCACTTCCTACGAGATCAGGGTGCACTCAATCATGACTTGTATAAATAGGCTTTCAACCTATTTTGGCAACAAGACAAGTGTTATCAACACAAGTATCAAGAAAAACACAAAGAACTGATAGCTTACATTCTGCAAGCCAGTTCCATATTCTGATACAAGTCATAAAATAGCCACACCTTCAGAGTTGACCATTCTGATCTCAACACCTTCTTCGCTTCCCTCCCTAAGATCAACCCTTCTCCTTCACTTTGTGACCGAAGCAAGACTGGAACGGCCATTTCTTAGTTTAGGCAAGGATTGTACAAATTGATCTCTCGAATCTAAAAGTACTCCCGTGCAGTGCATTTATTTAGGGTTTGAATTCGTTTCTCATCTGTTAGAGCATAGCTCGGTTGAACCCACCAAGCGTTGGAATGTCAAGTTTGGTTGTCATATTTTAGTGAATCAAAACTCATTTAAAGAGTCGCTTGATTATATACTAGAGTCAACTTCGTATAGGTTAGCTTGAAAGTGTTAGGATATGAGACTTACAAGTATTACATGAAGACTTGAAGAATGTGAAGAAGTATGGAGCTACAACGACAACATCATCCTTCCTCTTGAGGTTAGTAATATTTGACTTGAACTGTTTCATTCCCTAACGTATCTTTCAAGTCGTGCATATTGAAAACATAACTGCGAAGATGTTTGAATGATTATACTCTAGTTAGACATAGTATTAAGGAATACAATACGAGGTTTATTGCTTAACCATTAAACTTTGTATATAAGACATTGACATGATCATATGAATGCTATTGTGATTATGTATGGGTATGAGTGAAGATTTCATCCTAGGAAACAATGTTTTACATTCGTTTAAAGGAAGTAAGTTCATAAACTCGTTTTATGAATCGAAAGGGAAATCGCTAGGCTTATTGGTATTGTTATTCATTGAAAATCTTTTTTGAATTACCAATATGTGTGTTTAGTATAACCGCTCATAAACTTGTTTATGTATCTTGGTAAAACTATTCACAAGGCCTAACTTATATATTGGTATGACTTTTATTAGTGAAACCGATCTTAAGTAATCACTCAAGATGGTATGATCGATGCCTTGTAAATAGCAACTTTTATCTAGCCATTGGAGAACCGATCCTAGTAAGAGGTGCAACAAATTTACAAGAGGGGAATCGATCCTTGTAAGAGGTGCAACACATTTTTAGTAGATGGGGGAATCGATCCTATGAACATGTGCAACAAGTTCTTAGAAGATGGGGGAACCGATCCTATGGACATGTGCACCAAATACAGGTAGTTACCATAAGTATGTGGGGAACCGATCCTAGTACCTAGTCAATCGAGTTTTGGTAACTAGCGTGACTATGCACAGTACTTACATAGAGGTAGAACCGAACTTGTTTTGGTAGAACCGTGAAACCCATGATTGGTGATTTGATAGGATAATCAATCACATAGTTCTTGGAAGTAAGATGAACCAATTCTAAATTCATTTGGAAGTGTAGCAAATCATTTCCAAGATTGTAAGTATGAAAAAGGACTTGCAAAGTAAAGATGTCGACATACTTTGAACATGTGCAGTAACTCTTATCATTAATTGTTCAAAGATATTCCTTAATAGCTAAAGGAGAATCCCAGGATCGAAATAAATTGAGAATCTTTTAATTAAGGTTTCTTAGTTTTTATATGCTATTTAATTTCCATCAATTAAATGCATATCTTAAGAAAATAATAATTAGTAATGTGCATTTACTGATTATAGATTTTTTTATTGGGATTTCGGTCAATATTTGGACAGTGCATTTCTAGGAGTTATGAAAACCGATTTTGTGTTTATTGCATATCTTTGAGAATATTCGGTTTTGGAAATTCCTTGGTGTCCAAACTTCCTTGTCTATAAATATTGAATTTTGCATAGAAAACTAACCCTCATAGCCAGCAAAACTACCTCAGTTGTGTTGTTACTGGTGGAGCCGCCTATCGGAGAGGAAAGTACCCTAATTAGGAGAAATCTCTTACGTCCGGTCGGTTTAAAGAATTCTTTGGGATTGGGAAGCTCTATTAGTACCGTTGGTGGGAAACTAAATAATTGCAGTTTATTTTAGTTTTTGATTGATTTGATTGACTAACGGTTGTTGAACTTTGATTGCACCTAGTTTGTTTATGCTTGAGAATCTTCTCTTCTGATATAAGATTCACTCAAACTAGATCGAAGTTTCGACGGGGATCTTTAGACTGTTTGTAGATCTAAAGACGTCTTGTGATAATCCAACGTTAACAGACTAGGTTCTATGTGTGATTAATCACAAGAGATTCAAGTTGATTGTGTGCAGGTGTTTATTGAAGATCAAAGAAGATTTGAAGACAAGAAGACTTTTTTGGGTTCATAATCTTTGGTGTGCACAATACTTGTTTCGGCTGGAAAGGGATCCAACTATAATCGGTTTATCATTGTGATAGATTAGATTGATTAGTTGAGTAGATCGGAATCAATACACTTCTTTGTGATTAATAGTATTGATTGCATAGTCTAACAATTACTTCTGTATTTGTTGAGAGATTGATCTAAGGACCCGAAAAAGGAGTTTATTGGTTAAACGGAAGAGCCTTTGTCAAACCCATATATCGTTGTTTGAAAAGAGTTGTTATCTAACAGATTTGTTGTTCCTTTACTGTTTGGAATACGAACCAAAGGAATTGTTCAAAGTGCGTGACTTACTGCAAGTTTGAGGCGCAGGGATACTGAGGAAACTAGGTGAACTATAGGTTTAGTTGCTTGGTCTCAACTATACGAAGTTGGTTTGATTTTGTATAGCGTCTTAATTCTGAGAGTATTCAATTCTGGACTAGGTCCCGGGGTTTTTATGCATTTGCGGTTTCCTCGTTAACAAAATCTTGCTGTGTCATTTACTTTTATTTTCCGCAATTATAATTATGTTTATTATAATTTAAAGTAAATCGCACAAACGTTAATTCCTATTTTACTTGATAGACAATCCCTAGAGTTTGGTTAAGTCCGAACCTATAATCAAGCAAACATACTTCGTTGTTGTATTATCTCGATCTCGTATCCATAGACGATCACACGAAGTGTGAACCGATTAGGTTTATTGTCTCGACTCAGTCCATAGACAATCACTTTCGGAAAAGGACTTATATGTGGAAAAGTTTTAGATTGAGGTATATTTGGGTACCCTCGTCTTTTCATCATCAACACACCCAAATTTTCCATTTCCAGCAGAATCAGTTTTTACCCAAAAACAACATCCTACATCTAACATTCAAGATGAAGAGATAACAAGATAAGCTAGTAAAGAGACACATAAGAACACAAGATATACGTGGTTTGGCATGATTACCTACGTCCACGGGGGTGAAAGGATGATCTTATTACTTCTTTCAAGTTACAATGGTGATAACTCTTAACACTACTTAGTCTCTCTCCTTACTCACTTACAAATCACTTGCCTTTCTCTCAATACAAGGGTCTATATATTTATAGGGTAAGATGTTCATACGATTAGATTACAGTATTAGTCATACTCTACCTATCTCGATGGTCCTGTCGGGTGATCACTAATATTTCCTTCCGATACTCCATCCCCGATTCTGTGTTCCTCTGAAGAATAGATCTCCCGATATATCTCTTCTCGGTTAAAGTTCGCTTTCGCCTAATGGTAATGATCCCTATTTCCTCGTGACGTGACCCTTGTTCTCCTACGCGTGCTCTGTCAGTGCATTTAATGTCTTGTCCCTCGATTCAAACCCAATTGTTGAATGTGGCCTTTACTTTACACGTGTTTACCTCTCCTTCACATGCAGTAGATATTCTCTTTTATTGTACCGAATCCGATAGAGTGATTCCATGCTTCGCCTTGCTCTCTTCCTTGATATATCACAGCTTAGGATTGTGCCACCTTTACTTGCCAACTAATTGCTACTACATTTATGCCCCTTCTTTCCACTCGTGTATTTGACACGATAGGAAGAAAACTGCTTCGCCTCCTTCAACCGTTGTCATGCCGATTTTTCCGGTGAAACGTCCCCCACGATCTCGTCTTTATTACCTTCTACCTCCTCATCCGGTTGTAGCTTCCTTGGTTATAAACGCTAATCATAAACCCTTACATTTTTGCTTCACTGTTTATTCATCTCTCTCCCTTCAAAACCCAACATTCTCTGCTACTCTATCTCTGCAACTCCATTCCTTCTTTACTTATTCTTTCAACCTTCTACTTCTTCATCGTTACCTTTGTTTCTTTGCTATTTTTATTTCGTTGCCGTCATAATCTTTATTTCTCACTTCCTTTATCACCATCAACGTTATCATCGTCCAACTCCCATTCTGTAACTGTCTTCAATGGCTTCCCCATCTCCATCCATGACATAGAAAAGGTGTGTAAGTTACACGTTTTTTTGATGAAGATATTATTCCCGTAGATTCACTATTTTTTTTTTATAGTCCCTCCCTTCATGATCATCGTGCTCTTGATTCAATCTTTTCTGATGATTCTTCCATTTTTGCGTGTAGGGCTGAGAAGAAATCCAACTAGTACCATAACCTTACTGATGTTCGGTTCATCGATCAACTGAAGGATGATTATAATCTCCATGACTATGACCTTCAGCTTATATCGGGTCATAAAGGTCTTCTGAAGAAGGAGAAGTTTGATGAGTTTGACCATTCCTCCGAAGAGACTATCATTACCAAGGGTCAACACAAACTCGGGGTGTATCTTCCTCTCTATGACCCGAGCCGACCATTCATCTATGAATTTTTATCTCAGATCCAACCTCCTCGAGCCTTGGGCCAATGGAACGGTAACACATTTCGCCTCATGGTTGAGTAGGAGAAGCGAGGGAGGGGTGAATGATCCAACACCACCTGGTCTACATATGATTCTCCTCACGCGAGCAAGTATACCTCTGCCAGTTTTGTGGGTAATTACCGAAGCGCTACTGCCTCTCTTGGTGATCTTTCCGGTTTCGCTGCCAGTCCCCATCGTCTCAAGACTCCAGCAACTGGGTTTGAAAAGTTGATGCTGGATGAAGATCCCGAGGGTGGTAGTAACACCAACAAGCATGCCCGCCACACTAGTGACTCTATTTGGGATCGGGTCCCTTTGGTTATCCGCCGCCCGATCTTGATTGCCAAGCTTCCCCCTTCTTCCTTCCCTGCCGAGCCTTATCAGTTTTGGGTGGTTAATGCTGATCAGGTATATTTCTTAATTGCTTAGGTCGTTTCGGGTCTTCTCCAATTCTTTTGAATCGAGTGATCCAATTTTTCAAACACTTCACTTTTTTGTAGCCCAAGGCTCAGGGTACTCAATCCAAATATCAAGGTACTCGGAAGAGGGGTTCTAGCAACAGACCTGGGGAAGAGACAGTGAAGGTAACAAATATAACTTATCCTCTCTCAGTACGCATACTTTTCCCTATTTATTTCCTTTAATGGGTTTGACGATGTTGCTTTTGCAGAAATCAAAGACTGGTGAGGATGTTGCAGAAAGCTCTTTCGGGAAGGGTGGTGAGGATTCTGACGATCGGCTTTCACTATCTCATTTTGTGTCCAAAAGGTGGTCAAAAAGAAGAATTATGACGTCTCATCTGCCATTGTAGGTGATCAAGCTGAGAAAGGTGGCAGGGGAGCTAAGGGTGGTAAGGGTGCCCCTGGGAAGAACGTGTCTCTGCCCCAAGTGTCTAACGTATCTTCTCCGGGTAAGGAGACTGCTCTTCCTAATACCAAATTAACTGTGGTACTCTCGGATGATGATAGCGAGAATGACGATCTCTTCGACTCAGATACTGAGATTGAGAGATCGGGTGGAGGAGAAGAAGAGAAGAAAGAACCCGAGATTCCTTCAAACGATGAGGAAAAGCAATCCTCTCGGGGAGGGGGGGGATGAGATGATAGAGAACATCGAGAGGAATTCTCCGAACAAGGGTACTGTCGGGGGCTCCGTTTTCAATTTTTTTGGCACTGCTTGCGATTCACTTGGTACTCTCGCCTCTTCTAGCTTTAGTTCTCTGTCCGCTGCCAAGATTTTGAAGGTCGTGCCCCTGTATGGTCCTGCTATGAGGGAGTCCTCAATCTTGTTGTAAGTTATACTTCTCGGCTAAATATTTGTTTTATTTCTTCTCGATTTTTCGTTTGACCTGATATGTTTGTAGGCCGAGAACCAGATACTTCTCGAGGATGCTATTCGTCAAAAGGAGCTGGAGGAAATGTCCCGTCTTCAGACCCATCTACAAGGAGAGCAGGAGAGATCTCGGGAACTCGAGAGGCAGTTGAATGATGCGAAAGGTATGTTGCTTAGTCCTTTTGCTTTTGATTGATGATGTGGTACCAATATCCTGAGTCTAGTGTTATCTTTTAGCCGAAATATCTAGTTTAGAATGAGATTCTGCCTCCGAATTCCGTTGTCTATCTAGGAAACTAAGGGATGAAGAAGGTCACATTGCTACACTTCATCAGAAGATTTATAACAAGGATGGTAAGATCGACCGCCAGGCCTACGAATCGAAGAGCTTTGAGTCGAACTCACTCGCTACCAAAGATTCGAATTTTTGCCCGAAGAGATAGACAACCTCCGCTCCGAATTATCCCGATTGCAAAGAGCTGCTGCTGACAGACTCCTTCTGGTTGAGAATTTAGAGAGTCAGTGTAACTCACTACACCTCTAGAATAGGGATCTTCATTTCGATCAGAAACGTCTCTCCCGATTGAAAGATGAGGCCGAGGTAGCATCCCAACAATTAGGGGATAAAGTTCGTGAGTTTGATCAGATGAGCTGAGATTTAGAATGGACTCGGCTTCAACTGTCACGTCTTCAAATAACCCATAACCGTCAATAGGCCTCAACGAGTCATCACAAGAAGTATTGCTCCTCGAATGAGTTTAATAAACAGAAGTATGATGAAATGGTTCTCAAGATGTGTGAACTTGTAATTTCTTTTCTGAAATCTGAGGAAACCTTAAAACTAGTTTTACCCACGCTCTCAGGTTCTCTAGCGTGTTTTATTCTTGTTTTCATGTCGCTTCGTCTTATCACCTTCTCGGGTTGTAACCACTTTATATTTTGTTTTCTGTAGATGAACAAGGAAAAGTCCAAGCTTTAGAGGAGCAGGTCGTCCAGCTGAAGCAGAATGAAGTTCTTTTGAACACCAAACTTAATGATGCTGCTGCTGAGTTAACTCGCCAACTAGATGAGGAGAAGAAGAAGCATGAGAATGAGCTCGCTGAGAAGGTCAAGGAGGGTGTGAAGGAGTTCATAAACATTAGGAAAGCTAAGATCACTTCGAATAGTGCTGGCTTGGGCTCGGCTAATCCCAAAGAATAGTTTCTGCCTTTTGTAGTGCTGCGCCACTATTTTGCCCCTTCTCTCGGGCTGTAATTTCTGTTTCGTTTGAACACCTTTAATTTTCAGACTACTTCTTTCTTGGGGTGTTGCGTCGCCGATCAGTCCCTCCTTATTGGAACTTGTTATTTTCTCAGAATGTTTCACGTTTTTCTTTCATGCATGGTCGTTCATAACCCTTAGCACTTCGATTTCCTATAATTATAGTTGTGATTATATGTTAGTATAAATTCCGTGTCTGTCGAACACACTCAATAGGGAGGGTCATCGGGCCTAATTCAATGTCCCACTCGAGGTATATCATCATTGGCATTTTCATCCAATGGGAGTGTGTTAGGTTTTTTATAAGTCATACGTCCTGATCATCCTTGGCTTGCTATCAATCGTATACCTTGGATCAAGTGAGTCTGGTCACTTGCGATGGGTGAAACCTGTAGAGGTGCCTAGGTTGCTCGGTTACTAGGAACTCATGCCTTGGTAACATTTGGTTGCTGGTTTCCAACCACCAGAACCTTTAGACTACCTTGGCACTTGTACATTGCCATCGCCCCGAGTTCGAATAGTCCGTCGAGTGTAAGTCGCCTCGGCACTTGAACATTTGCATCGCCCCGAGTTCGAAACGACCATTCGAGTATAAGTCACCTTGGCACTTGCACATTTCCATCGCCCCGAGTTCAAATGACCATTAGTCGCTTATGTCATTTTTCCTTATCTATCTCTCATGGATGATACAAGGATTTGAATGACGAGGTATCATACCTGCACTTCTACCTCTCATGGTAGTATAGTTTCAAATATTGTGCGTTCCATGGCCGCTCTTCCGGAGTACCGTCGGGTTTTAGTATCTTGTATGCACCTTGTCCGACTTTTGATACAATAGTGTATGGCCCGCCCCATTTGGCTGCTAGTTTCCCGCCTTTCTTATCTCACTCATACTTAGGCAATTCTTTCAACACTAATTGCCCCGGGGGAAATTATTCGGACAAACTTTTTTGTTGTATTCACGTTGTAGTCGCCTTTGGTAGTTCTCCATTTTTTGAGAGCCATTTCTCTTGTTTCCTCCAAGTCATCAAGTTTAGCTAGGATCAAATCCGATGATAAATTGCGTCTCCATGCTTCAATTCTTGTGGTGGGTATCATTGCTTCGGTCGGGAGGATTGCTTCGGTTCCATATGTGAGCATAAAAGGTGAGAGACCCATTTCCTCCCTTCTGGTTGTTCGATGTTCCCATAAGACATTGTGTAGTTCTTCACACCATTCGTCATATTTTCCATCCAGTTTCTTTTTCAGGTTGTCCGTTATCGTCTTGTTGGTGATCTCTGCTTTCCCATTACTCTGCGGGTAAATGGGTGTAGCTTTACTCTTCCTGATTTGGTAAGTGTTAAACAACATGTCAATATTTTTTCCTTAGAGTTGTTTCCTATTGTCCGACATAATAGCTACGGGAATTCCGAAGCGACAAATAATATGCTCAAAGATGAATTGAAATACATCCCTATCCCGAATATGCCTCAATGCTGCAGCTTGAACCCACTTGGTAAAGTAAACCGTTGCTACTATCAAATACTTTCTTTGTCCAAACCCGACATGTAGTGTCCCCAGAATGTCAATGCCCCATTTAGCAATTGGTCACGAACTCACTACCGAGTTCAAGGATACAAATGGCGCATGTATTTTCTTCCCGAACTTTTGATATTCATCACATATTTTAGCCATGTGCTTCGCATCTTCATTCACATAAGGCCAAAAATATCCCTTTGTTTTGCCCTCGCCGATAGACTTCGTCCCGAACTATGATTACCCGCGCCACCATAATGTAACTCGTTCAAGATCGAATTTCCATCCTCTTTGCTCAAACACCTTAACAGTGGACCCAAATATGATCTTTTGTACAATATGCCTTCCCGAAGCTCATAGCCTGCTGCTTTACTTTTAATTTTGTTAGCTTGGGGTCGCCTGATAAGCACGTAAGTGTGACGCATTTTCACCCATAACTACATTATCTAGGACTCATTTTATTTCTAATAAAGTTGTTTTAAGTCTTTTCTAGGGAATAAGCTCTTGCGGAAAATTGGCTCGAAAAGTGGTGTCTTACACCCCAGGATAGAGTACTAAAGACACCCCAGAAATGCACCGGAAACACCCAAAAATGTGTCGGAGGAACCCCGGAAAAATTACTATCTACGCCCAAAAATTACTATTTGCACCCCATAAGACAAGTGCTAAAGGGACACCCGTGCAGGATTAGGGGGAGGACATGTTCTTCTCAAATTCAAAAAAATATTTTTGGCGGGAAAATATTCCCTTTCACTGGCAGAATTTCAATCGGATGTTTGGACGTGATTTAGTGAGATTCAATCCCTGAAACTTAGTGGGTAGACGTGATATGACTATAGAAATCTAGTATGGGTGATTTTATCGATCAAATTTGTCTAGATAACTTGTTTTAATCCAAACAGGGAGTTGGAGGAAAAACATGAGCTTGCACGAGTTATGAGAAATTTAAACGTGTACTGCACGTGTTTGGAAGACTCAATAGATATCCTGGAGCGTGAAGGAGGTATAGAATGAAAGAAATACAGCTGCATGCGCGTGGAAGATCAAAAAATGGAAATTATTGTCGTGAGAATAAAAATAATAAAGAGAAGATTTTTTGAAGTTATGGAGGAGATTCTATGCATATTTCGGGTATAAATAGATTACTCAGGTCATATAGAAGGTGTGTAGAGAGTTTGGGGTCCAGAGGAGAGCTCAGGAGGCGTGAATCAAGAGTTTTCAGAACTCTGTTGTTGTTGCTGCTGCTGCTCGTGAAGAACAGGGAAACAGCGATGGTTTCTTCAACTGGTTTGCAACATTTATCTTCATTGTAACAGTTTCTTCATCCTCTTCTGCAACATTTATCTTCAGATTTGTAACGATTATCTTCATCATAACAGTTGAGAGTTGAAACAGTCGGTCTGTAACGCACCTGTGCTGTTGCAGATTTCCTGTTTCATTATTTTCTCTTCTTGTAAGCACTTTTTGAGCCATGAATAAATATTTTGAGTGTGTTTTCGACATGATGAGTTAAACCCCAACACTGGGACGACGAAGGAGGCCGAACTTCATACATGGGTAAATTTATTTTTATTCTTTTTATGACTTTTGCATTAAAATTAATTGAAATATGATTTGATTAAATTGGTTGTCATTTGATTAGATGGGTCATGCTTAGCTTAGGTGATTTGATGTCCCATGCTTAACATTTACAATCAATGTTTTGAGAATCTACCTTGGCAAAAATAGAGTCCATGTTTATATTTCTTGAGCTAAAATTGTTGAGAATAAATAAGTGAACCTTATATTATAAAGATTGGTTAAATCCTTAGTCCCAGTATCTCTAGCACCAATTGTAATATCATTGTATATTTCTATTAAATTTAAAAACTCAAATCTTCACAAGTCTTAGAGTTCGAATCATTTTTACTACAACTTCAAAATCACATCATCGCCCTTTTGGTAATACTCATGATTCTATATATTGGTGAATTGGATTTCTCCAATCTCCCGCTTCATACTTATTGGTTGTAGCAGTAACCGTTTGTATCTCCTTGTCCCCTTCTTCGGGTATTGATGCAGCTAATACCCTCCCGATTCGTATAGCTTCTATGGTCGGGTCTATTAACATAAATGTGATGTATGCCAAGGCGTCCGCGTGACGATTGTCTCTTCTACAAATGTATCGAAACTTGAAGTTGGGAATTTGATCGATGCATAATTTCGCCAATTTCCAGTACTTCTGAAGTATCGGTTCATGAGCAATGTATTCTCCGCTAATTTTCTGAACTACCAGTTGTGAGTCACCAGTAAGTCTTACTTCTTCAAGCCCTAATTCTGTAATTAGTCGCAGAGCGTGTATCACCTCTTCATATTCGGTGACATTGTTAGTTGCCTCAAACTCGAGTCTAAAAGAATGGACTATGTTTTTTCTCCTTCGGCGTTGTGAAGACCAACCCCAATCCCGAGCCATTCTTGACCAATACCACACTGATAGCACAGGTTGTAGCCACGAGATAGAGTGTGAGTACTTTCTCGGGTTCGGTCTTTGCAGCACGGGTAGACTCGCGAGATGCTGTTTAATTTTCTGAAATGCTTCCTCACAATCCTCTCTCCATTTAAACTTCTCTCCTTTTAGCAAGGTTCCAAAGAAGTCTTTACATTTGTCTGAAGATCGTGAGATTAAACGCCCTAGGGCTGCCAAGTACCCGTTTAATTTTGTATATCTTTGACTATCACTGGTGATGGCATTTTCAATATAGCTCTGACCTTATCATAGTCTGCCTCAATTCCTCGGTCCGTGACGATGTATCTCAGAAACTTACCCGAGGTCACCCAGAAAGTGCACTTGGCTGGGTTCACTCTCATTTTGTATTTTCTCATTGTTTGAAAGATATTCCGAAGGTCTTCGACATTATCGGTTGCAACTTTTATTTTGACCAACATGTCATCTACATACACCTCAATTGTATCGTGGATCTTATCCTCGAACATGTCTTCCACTAACCTCTGGTATGTGGCGCCAGCATTCTTCAATCCAAACGGCATCTTGGTATAACAATAAAATCCTCTTGGTGTAAAGAAAGACGTGTTTCTTGGTCCTCGGGAGCTAAAGGGATTTGATTATATCCCGAATATCCATCCATTAGCGATATCACTTTATGTCCCATGATTGATTCTACTAGTTGATCGATGTTCAGGAGGGGGAAACTATCCTTCGGGCATGCTTTGTTCAAGTCGCTGAAGTCGATGCAGATTCAGACTCCTCCGGTCTTCTTAAGTACTATTACCATGTTCGAGATCCATAACGGATATTGTGCCTTTCGTATAATCCCCGACGATTGTAGCTTCTTCAATTCTACTTCCATTGTCGCTTGCAACTCGGGTGCAATCCTTCGCATTTTCTATAGGACTGGTTTGAACTTCGGATCGCTTCTTAGGTGGTGACAACATACATCGGGATCAATACCCTCCATATCATGCATTTTCCAGGAAAACGCATCCATGTATTCTTTTAATAGACCTATTAGCTGATTCGATTCTTCTTATGATAGAAACAACCCGATCTTTACTAGTTTCGGCGCTTCCTCCGTTCCCAGGTTAATCTCCTGAGTAGGTTCTAGAGCTGTGAAGTTCAATTTTGGATCTCCGACAGGTGTTGTTACCTTTAATTGATATGCGATCTTGTCCTCTCCGGCTTCATATGACATAACTACTTGTGAGATTATGTTCTCTAACTCTTGGACGGCTTTGGTTTACTTTTCTTTATTCTTGTTTCGACGTAATCTTGCTCTCCTATCTTCGTTTTGGTGAATGTCAACTTGAACACAATGTCTAGCGGCTTGCGGGTCCCCTAGGACCTAAACCACACCCTTGTAAGTTTGGAACCTTAACCTTTGGTGATATGCAGAAGTGACTCCTTTGATGCTAGCGATCCATGGTCTCCCGATGATCGCTTCATATGGTGACACGACATCTACCACGCAGAAGGTGGTAAGGGTGTCCAAGTAATTGGATCCATATGAAACTCTTAGTATGACCTCTCCTTTTGGTATAGTCACTGTCCCATTAAAGTCATAAATGTTATTGGTCGACGGGATCAATATATCATCAGATAGTTTCATTCTCTTAAAAGTTTCGTAATAAATAACTTCTACAGAACTCTTGTTGTCGACCAGGATCCTCTTCACTCCCTATTCTTCTATCATTAATATGATAACTAGCAGATCCCAATGTGCTTGACCATTCATCGAGACATCTTTTGAAAAGACGAGGGTACCCAAATATACCTCAATCTAAAAAAAATCCACCTATAAGTCCTTTTCCGAAAGTGATTGTCTATGGACTGAGTCGAGATAATACAACTAATCGGTTCACACTTCGGACTTAACCAAACTCTAGGGATTGTATATCAAGTAAAATAGGAATTAACGTTTGTGCGATTTACTTTAAATTATAATAAACACAATTATAATTGCGGAAAATAAAAGTAAATGACACATCAAGATTTTGTTAACGAGGAAACCGCAAATGCAGAAAACCCCCGAGACCTAGTCCAAAATTGAATACTCTCAGAATTAAGCATCTATAAAAAATCAAACCAACTTCGTATAGTTGAGACCAAGCAACTAAACCTATAGTTCACCTAGTTTCCTAAATATCCTTGCGCCTCCAACTTGCAGTAAGTCACGCACTTGGAACAATTCCTTTTGTTTGTATTCAAAACAGTAAAGGAACAACAAATCTGTTTGGTAACAACTCTTTTCAAACAACGTGATATGAGTTTAACAAAGGCTCTTCCGTTTAACCTATAAACTCATTTGTTGGGTCCATAGATCAATCTCTCAACAACTACCAAAGTAATTGTTAGACTATGCAATCAATACAATTAATCACAAAGAAGTGTATTGATGCCGATCTACTCAACTAATCAATCCAATCTATCACAAAGATAAACCGATTATAGTTGGATCCCTTTCCAGCCGAAACAAGTATTGTGCACACCAAAGATTGTGAACCCAAAAAGTCTTCTTATCTTCAAATATTCCTTGATCTTCAATCAGCACTTGCACACAATCAACTTGAATCTCTTGTGATCTATCACACACAGAACGGAGTCTGTTAACGTTGGATTATCACAAGATGTCTCTAGATCTACAAACAGTCTAAAGATCCCCGTCGAAACTTCGATCTAGTTTGAGTGAATCTTATATCAAAAGAGAAGATTCTCAAGCATAAACAAACTAGGTGCAATCAAAGTTCAACAACCGTTAGTCAATCAAATCAATCGAAAACTAAAATAAACTGTAATTATCTAGTTTCCCACCAACGGTACTAATAGAGCTTCTCAATCCCAAAGAAGTCTTTAAACCGACAGGCCGTAAGAGATTTCTCCTAATTAGGGTACTTTCCTCTCCGATAGGCGGCTCCACCAGTAACAACACAATTGAGGTAGTTTTGCTGGCTCATAGGATTAGTTTGCTAGAAATGCAAACTTCAATATTTATAGACAAGGAAGTTTGGGCACCAAGGAATTTCCAAAACCGAATATTCTCAAAGATATGCAATAAACACAAAATCGGTTTTCATAACTCCTGGAAATGCATTGTCCAAATATTGACCGAAATCTCAATAGAAAAATCTATAATCAGTAAATGCACGTTACTAATTATTATTTTATTAAGATATGCATTTAATTGCTGGAAATTAAATAGCATATAAAAACTAAGAAACCTTAATTAAAAGATTCTCAATTTATTTCGATCCTTGGATTCTCCTTTAGATATTAAGGAATATCTTTGAACAATTAATGATAAGAGTTACTGCACATGTTCAAAGTATGTCGACATCTTTACTTTGCAAGTCCTTTTTCATACTTACAATCTTGGAAATGATTTGACACACTTCCAATTAAGTTTAGAATTGGTTCGTCTGATTTCCAAGAACTATGTAATTGATTATCCTATCAAATCACCAATCATGGGTTTCACGGTTCTACCAAAAACAAGTTCGGTTCTACCTCCATGTGAGTACTGTGCATAGTAACACTAGTTACAATAATTCGTTTGACTAGGTACTAGGATCGGTTCCCCATAACTTATGGTAACTACCTGTTTTCGGTTGCACATGTCCATAGGATCGGTTCCCCCAAAACTACGAACTTGTTGCACATGGTCATAGGATCGGTTCCCCCATCTACTAAAAATGTGTTGCACCTCTTACTATGATCGGTTCCCCAATGGCTAGATAAAAGTTGCTATTTACAAGGCATCGATCATACCATCTTGAGTGATTACTTAAGATCGGTTTCACTAATAAAAGTCATACTAATACATAAATCAAGCCTTGTGAATAGTTTTACCAAGATACATAAACAAGTTTATGAGCGGTTATACTAAACACACATATTGGTAATTCAAAATAGATTTGCAATGAATAACAATACCAATAAGCCTAGCGATTTCCCTTTCGATTCACAAAACAAGTTTATGAACTTACTTCCTTTAAACGAATGTAAAACATTGTTTCCTATGATGAAATCTTCACTCATACCCATACATAATCACAATAGCATTCATATGATCATGTCGATGTCTTATATACAAAGTTTAATGGTTAAGCAATAAACCTCGTATTGTATTCCTTAATACTATGTCTAACTAGAGTATCATACACATCTTCGCATTTATGTTTTAAATATGCACGACTTGAAAGATACGTTAGAGAAGGAAACAGTTCAAGTCAAATATTACTAACCTCAAGAGGAAGGATGATGTTGTCGTTGTAGCTCCATACTTCTTCACATTCTTCAAGTCTTCATGTAATACTTGTAAGTCTCATATCTTAACACTTTCAAGCTAACCTATACAAAGTTGACTCTAGTATATAATCAAGCGACTCTTTAAATGAGTTTTGATTCACTAAAATATGACAACCAAACTTGACATACCAACGCTTGGTGGGTTCAATGGAGCTATGCTCTAACAATCTCCCCTTTTGTCAATTTTAGTGACAAAACTCTTACATCATATGGATAAACAAATTACAAAAATTCATTATACACATACGCTTGATTCCAAGTTCAACAGCACAAAACTTGCATTAAATTCAATCCTTAAATGCCGTTGCTGACATTATAATAACAAAGCTAATACTCCCTCTAAAGGTAAGATATGTAGATTTTCAATCCGCACGTCTTTGTTATTTTCATGTAGTTCCTCATAACTGCGTATCATATGATATGTGACTCCCCCTTAGTCTATGCTTTCACTCTTTCCGTTAGAATAAACGTTTTAGCACAAATGTCCTTTCCCTTAGTGATACCAACTCACAACAAGTCAATTTCACTTGTTTACTCCATATGTTTATCCCCCTTTTTGTCACAAAATGAAAAAGAAACGAAAAAATAAAGGACAAACCGAAAGGATCTTACAAATCTCACAAAGAGAATTTGAAAACCTATAAGAGTTGAGCACGAGGGTTTTGCATACCATTTTAGATAACCAATATTAAAACCGAAACTACAAGTGATTTTGTTTTAACATGTTATCTAGGAAACAATTTCCCGAAGCAATTTTCCCTAATAGTTTAGCACTTAAAAAATCGACTAATCACCTTAGTTCTTTTGCTAAACCGATTATACAAATACAATCGCTTGTTCAATAAGACCAAAATAAAGATTAGAATTAACTTTATTTTTCTCATCAGGCTCTAATTATTCTCATCAATAACTTAGACCTTTCACTTTTAAACAAGACAAATACTAGGTTAGTTAACTAATAATTCTTGTTAAGGCATTCGGTTAGACTTGAATAACCGAAACTTCCAGGTTTGATAAGTCTAACTAAGATCCAAAAAACTTAGTTTCTCTTATCCGGAAATCACTTGGACTAAAAAATGATCCTGAAACCTTTTGTTAAGCCATAAACAATCCATACAAACCAAATAAATCAACTTGCATAATCATTTATCTTAACTGGAAGTAATTAAAACAAACATAGACATTATAGCACCGCAATTGCACCGAAATTTTGTAAGCCTAAACAATTGATATCAAACAATAACGAAAGATAACAATAGTTTTTCTTAACCGGAAACAATTGAATCACAATCAAACATCCATACACAAATAATGGAATCAACATCAATTGTACCGAAATTTTGTTAAGCAAAAGAAATAAATATATGCAATAAAATCATGCTTTTCTTAAACAGGAAAACAATTAACTAACAAGATTGTTACCTCAAATTACGTATCCTCTTCTCCCCTTAAGATATGTCATTAAGCGCAAGTTCACTTAGAACTCTCCCCCGTTAAAGTTGTCATCCTCCCGCCAAAACAAAAGAACAACAACAAAAAGCAACCTTTACTAGAGAAAGGTTGAAAACCGGTTTTAACTATGCGATGCAAAAGTTGAAACCTCGAAACACATATGCTTTTATGTTATACCAAAAGATTCAACATATTGTGACTTTTTCACATATTGTTTCTACAGGAACCCCTCATGATCCTTTGATAAAGCCTACCAACATGGGCTAGAACTTAATCCCGCGAAATCAAAAAGTCACTCAAACCATAAGGGTTCACACATTATGAGATCGAATATTAAGGTAATAAAACCGAAATCAAACATCCCATAAACATACATAGCAATAAAATAAAACATTCAAGCACAGGCTATGTAACCGAAAACTATCACAAGAGAAATTATAAAATAATAATTTTAGTCATAATTAAGATAGTTTTATTCATAATAGACTTTACAATTATTGAAAGAAATCAAAAACTGAAGTATATTTTTCCCTTGATTTAATCCTTCAAGGTTGAAGCCGTATCTAATGATTCCACAGGATACCAATCATCTTCTATGATTACTAGTCTTGATTCAAGACTAACAACATTGTCATTGACTTCCTTTACTTCCTTTCGCAGATCTTTTTCCATATTCCTTACCTCACATAGGATTAGATCTAGTTTTAATGATAGATTCTTGAGAAGATTGTCATTGAGAGATGAAATCTCTTCATTAGGAACATCTTGATGAAGTTCTGGAGATGAATCCGAATCACCATCGGAGGATTCGAGACGAAGTTTCTTGTTAGGAAACAGAATGGTCCATACTTTTTCAGTCTTGCGAGAGTTGCTGCTAGAGGAAGACATTATGTCAAAACTCTATAAAATGAAGTAAGAGGTCTTTCCTCTTATAAGTTCAAGAACTTTTTCTCAAATTTTTTTGAGAATATTATTCAATTAATTTCTTAACCGAAAACCCATTTAGAAATATTTTTATTAAAATATTTACAATTTTATCCTTACTGTGTGTTTTGAAGTACAAGTAAGGATTTATGATAACTGATTAGGTTTTCATATTTCGGTTGTTGAATTTTCTTCCTTTGAAGGTTTCAACATTCATAAGAAATTGATAGGCACTTGTGTTTGAACTTTTAGGTTCAACTCTCAATCTTGAAGTAAGATCTTGATGTTCGACAATCATATTCACTTTCTTAGGAGTGATTTTTTATCTAGACTTAGATCTTGGATTTTTGGGTTTGTAGACTCTTCCCCTTTTAATATCAGGACATTTCCATTGATAATGCCCCTTTTGTTTGCATTGAAAACAAATGCCAGAAGTCTTCTGGTTACAGGATTTGGGTTTCACAAATTTGTTTGACCTTGTATCCTTGCCTTTCGATATATCGATATCGAGTGACGGTTTTCTGAAGTAGTTGAGCTCGTCTCTCAGTTTCTGATTTTCAACTTTTTCCTTCCTTATCTCATCTCGAAAATGTTTAATCTTGAGAATGAGTTTAGATACTTGAACCTTTTCGGAACATTGAGAGACCTCGATTTTCTCTAATCGCTTGTTGAATTTTTCTTTATCATTAAGCAAACTTCGTTTAAGTTGATCAAGCGATGATATTATTCCATTTATGTTGGATTCAAGAACCTGAGTTATGTTATCTTTATATGGAAGCGTTCCTTTGAAAATCGAAGGTGTATCCTCTTCTTGTGTATCTATTGTTGAAGATGTTTCAGAGTTAGAGACTTCTGCAATGGTTGCAATATTGTCCACAATATAGTCTTGATTATCCTCGTCGGGGGAATAATCAAGTGTTGCAGTATATGCATTTCTTTTCCATTGATTATCCTTGGTTGGGCAATCCGGAGAAATATGACCAAATCCTCTACATTTGTAGCATTGAGGAATATTGTCATCATCGTCCCAAGTGTTTTTACTACTATGTGTAGAGGTGTGTTTTCCCTTTGACACAGGGGATTATCTTTTCGATGTCTCAACAATTTTTTGAGTTGTTGAGTAATAAGAGATAGATGATGATTTATTTCTGCTTCATCTTCAGCACTTTGATCTTCCTGATCATTGGAGTATTCCAGACATCGAGTCGGGATTTTTTTACTAGCATTATAGGCTAGATTGTCCTTTTGTTTAGACAAATACTTCTGATCGAATATCTTTAGTTTTCCAACAGGGGAACTTCTTGATAACACAGAAAGATCATTAGCTTCAATAATTGCATGCTTCTTAGATTCGTATCTAGATGGCAACGATCTGAGAATTTTGCATACTATGTCCTTTTCAGAAATAGTCTTTCCAAGAGAGAAAGAAGCATTGATTATCTCAGAGAGTTTGAGGTAAAACTCTTCAAAAGTGTCGTTGTCATCCATTCGAAGGTTTTCCCAGTCAGATAATAGAGTTTGAAGTCTAGCTTCTTTCTCTGAAGTGTTTCATTCGAATACGATCTGAAGATTATCCCAAGCTTCTTTCGAAGTTAGGAATATTGATACATGATGTTGTAGATCACGACTTACATCATGTACAATAGCATTCAAACCATCTGAATTCTGCTTAGCAAAAGCCTTTTCTTCAGTTGAGTAATCTACTAAGCATTTAAACTCAGTTTCCGAATTGCTACTTTCGGGAGATCATAACCATCGACGACTAATAGCCATGTATTAAAGTCTTGTGATTGAAGAAAAGATCTCATAGCAGATTTCCACCATAGATAGTTTGATCCGTCAAATCTTGGCGGTACGTTAATCGAAGTCGATTCATGAGAAGTTGAATTCATTTCTTATAGGTTGGATCGCACCAAACACAGATTGTTAGATCTTTTCGTGTTTGCCTGCTCTGATACCAATTGAAAAGACGAGGGTACCCAAATATACCTCAATCTAAAACTTTTCCACCTATAAGTCCTTTTCCGAAAGTGATTGTCTATGGACTGAGTCGAGACAATACAACTAATCGGTTCATACTTCGTGTGATCGTCTATGGATACGAGATCGAGACAATACAACAACAAAGTATGTTTACTTGATAATAGGTTCGGACTTAACCAAACTCTAGGGATTGTCTATCAAGTAAAATAGGAATTAATGTTTGTGCGATTTACTTTAAATTATAATAAATACAATTATAATTGCGGAAAATAAAAGTAAATGACACAGCAAGATTTTGTTAACGAGGAAACCGCAAATGCAGAAAAACCCCGAGACCTAGTCCAAAATTGAATACTCTCAGAATTAAGCCGCTATACAAAATCAAACCAACTTCGTATAGTGGAGACCAAGAACCTAAACCTATAGTTCACCTAGTTTCCTCGGTATCCCTGCACCTCCAACTTGCAGTAAGTCACGCACTTGGAACAATTCCTTTGGTTGGTATTCCAAACAGTAAAGGAACAAAAAATCTGTTCGGTAACAACTCTTTTCAAACACCGTGATATGAGTTTGAAAAAGGCTCTTCCGTTTAACCTATAAACTCCTTTGTCGGGTCCTTAGATAAATCTCTCAACAACTACCGAAGTAATTGTTAGACTATGCAATCAATACTATTAATCACAAAGAAGTATATTGATGCCGATCTACTCAACTAATCAATCCAATCTATCACAAAGATAAACCGATTATAGTTGGATCCCTTTCCAGCCAAAACAAGTATTGTGCACACCAAATATTATGAACCCAAAAAGTCTTCTTGTCTTCAAATCTTCTTTGATCTTCAATCAGAACCTGCACACAATCAACTTGAATCTCTTGTGATCAATCGCACACAGAACAGAGTCCGCTAACGTTGGATTATCACAAGACGTCTTTAGATCTACAAACAGTCTAAAGATCCCCGTCGAAACTTCGATCTAGTTCTAGTGAATCTTATATCAGAAGAGAAGATTCTCAAGCATAAACAAACAAGGTGCAATCAAAATACAACAACCGTTAGTCATTCAAATCAATCGAAAACAAAAATAAACTTCAATTATCTAGTTTCCCACCAACGGTACTAATAGAGCTTCTCCCAAAGAAGTCTTTAAACCGAGCGGTCGTAAGAGATTTCTCCTAATTAGGGTACTTTCCCCTACGATAGGCGGCTTTACCAATAACAACACAACTGAGGTAGTTTTGCTGGCTCATAGGATTAGTTTGCTAGAAATGCAAACTTCAATATTTATAGACAAGGAAGTTTGGACACCAAGGAATTTCCAAAAACGAATATTCTCAAAGATATGCAATAAACACAAAATTGGTTTTCATAACTTCTGGAAATGCACTGTCCAAATATTGACCGAAATCCCAATAGAAAAATCTATAATCAGTAAATGCACATTACTAATTATTATTTTCTAAAGATATGCATTTAATTGCTGGAAATTAAATAGCATATAAAAACTAAGAAACCTTAATTAAAAGATTCTCAATTTATTTTGATCCTGAGATTCTCCTTTAGCTATTAAGGAATATCTTTGAACAATTAATGATAAGAGTTACTGCACATGTTCAAAGTATGTCGACATCTTTACTTTGCAAGTCCTTTTTCATACTTACAATCTTGGAACCGATTTGCCACACTTCCAAACAAGTTTAGAATTGGTTCATCTGACTTCCAAGGACTATGTGATTGATTATCCTATCAAATCACCATTCATGGGTTTCACGGTTCTACCAAAATAAGTTCGGTTCTACCTCCATGTGAGTACTGTGTATAGTCACGCTAGTTACCAAAACTCGGTTGACTAGGTACTAGGATCGGCTCCCCACATACTTATGGTAACTACCTATATTTGGTGCACATGTCCATAGGATCGGTTCCCCCAAAACTACAAACTTGTTGCACATAGTCATAGGATCGGTTTCCCCATCTACTATAAACGTGTTGTACCTCTTATAAGGATCGATTCCCCTCTTGTAAATTTGTTGCACCTCTTACTAGGATCGGTTCTCCAATGGCTAGATAAAAGTTGTTATTTACAAGGCATCGATCCTACCATCTTGAGTGATTACTTAAGATCAGTTTCACTAATAAAAGTCATACCAATACATAAGTCAAGCCTTGTGAATAGTTTATTTTACTTAAGATTGGCTGCATCATCCACTCTTCTATGGGTAATGTCTTGGCCAGACTAAAGATCTTGTTTCCTAGTACGTCCCTTTTGTGGATCCTTGTCATAATCCCTGTGTCGAGGTCTAGACCTTGTGGCTATGAATGTTAGATGGTGTTGCATAGAAATTGGGTACCCCGGTCAATCCTAACTTGATGTACCGGAGAATCGGGTACTGGAAATACTTGCTTGACAAACTGCCTCAATAACCGTCACGAATCAGGTGTTGAACTATATCTTTCACTTCTCGGCAGTCATTGGTTGAATGCCCCCTGAACTGATGATAATGGCAGAACTCGGGATGGTTATTTGTTTCGTCAAACTGTATCCCTCGGGTCTTCGGGTACCGAATATCGTTTCTTTTCTCCACCTCCTTGAAGATTTCTTCTAGGGGTCTGTTCAATGGCGTGTACACTTTTGGTTCATAACAAGGCTTTTTTCCCTTCTCGACCCACTCCTTCTTTTCTGGACCTTTATTCTGTGGCCCTGATCTCTTCTCGGGTCGCTTCGTAACTTCTTTTGGAGCCGTTTCTGCTTCTTTAGTTGCCTCCTGAACGCTTTTATCTTGTGCTCCCTCTTGAATTTCTTCTAGGGCTATGTAGTTTTCTTGCATCTTCCTCATATCCTTTAGGGTTTGTGGCTTTTCAGTGTACATTGCCACCCATATATGGTCCGTTTTCCCAAGTGAATTTTCGAACCCAAATATTTGCTTGTCCATAGGTACCTTCCCGATCTCGGTACATAACTTCCTCCATCTATCTGTTAAAGACCTTAATGGTTCTCTGAATCTTCATGCTAATGTGAATAGTTTGTTAACCCTTGGCCTGGCGATGATGTTATGCATGTAGGTCTTGAGGAAAGTCTCCACTAACATACCATAGTTTCCAATAGGGCTTTCGGGTAGGGCGTAGAACCAATTCTTAGCTTCTCCTTCCAAACTTACCGGAAAGAATTCACACATAACTATGTCATTTCTCTTCCATTGTAGAAGTGACATCATGTACATCTTGATGTGTTCCACAGCATCTCCAGTGTCATCGAACCGTGATGGGAAAGTTGGGAGAGCACACTTTGGGGGAAATGGTGCTTGCTCCAACTCTCGAGTAAATGGTATCTTATCCGCTTCATTGATTACTTCCGCCAATTAGTCATCTTCACCATCTCCATCCAGTTTCTTAACCATTTCCTCAAATTGTCTGAGTTTATTTTTTTTCGTGGTATCGGGTCTCTCATCTTGTCGGGGAATTTCTTCCTCGGATGTTGAGTCTTCGGAAAGACCGTATCCCATTCTCGGGTTAGTGGGCTCGGGCACATGTCCTCGGTGCCGAGGTGGTTCTTGGACGTACCCTGATCGGGTCCAGGTGTGATCACTTGATGCTCCTCGGTTGGATGACCCTGAGCGACCTCGACCCTTGATTCCTAAGCCGGTGGTTCTCTTGCTCAAGTGTTATATTTCTCCTTTGTAACTCCCTCATAAATTCCTCATGTCTTCTTTGGTTTGCCAATATTTCCAGCAAGGTCGGGTATGTGCTCTCATGACTAGACGGATCATGGTGGTGATTTCCTTCTACAGTCGGTGGTACCACTGCTGGCATTACTGGAGGTGCTCGGGTCTCATTCCTCTTTCCCAGTCGAATCTGTCGTAGTCGTTCCTCTTCACGATCTATAGCTTCCTGGTGTTCGGCGTGCATTCCGGCCCATCATCATTCCTACTACGCTAGTAGTAATTCCTCATCGTCTTCAGTGTCGGATGCAGTCGTCCATCTATCATGTTTTTTGGCCTCCCATGACTTAGATCGATGTGTCCTAGGAAAGTGTTATCATCATCTTGGCATAAGTTAATTTCCTCATTGACTGTTGTCATGTCTGCGGCTAGTGCTGAGATCGCCTCGGGTCGTGGCCGGTGGCTGCTTTCTTGTCGTGAGTCAGTAACCCCTTCTTGCATGCTGGTCCCTACTACTGTTCGGTTCCTCAGAATCCTGACAGTTCCCGAAGCACTGGCCATCGGTTCGTGTCTACTTTCTTCTCCGATATTTATACCTACAATATCAAAAAGACAACACCTCACTTTGAACTGTATTCATAAAAGTTTTAAAAAAGAACACGGTAAAAGGTTCTGTCAGCCTGACAGTACTTAGACACAAGTACGATTCTCCTACTTTGTCATACTGAACTCAACAAACTAGTTTGTTTTACTATCATGACACTCTTGTAAACAAATTGATGACCGGTCGTTATCCGTACTTTTCCCAAGCATTAATCATTGTTTGTCCTAACATTCTCTTTGCCAGATGACGTTACTCAACCGTACAGGTGGTCGGAAAAGCAACTTCAACCAAGATCCGATATAATGAATTCCTTCATTGAAATTTGATGGAATCATTATTCTTAAGTTGTGATTTATTTGAGGCGTAACTTAAAAAAATTCGCCCCTCTCTATGGTTTCCTTAAAGTTCATCAAGGATAATCTTACCTTGGATTTTTTTTGGTTTTCCATTTGACTTAACACTTCCAATGTTTTAAAAAGAGGTGATACTTTTCAATTTGATTTTTAAGGAAACAAAATAGTTATTGCTCTCAGTACTCTAACTCAATGATTTTGAGCCGAGTTACCGATGATGGTGGTACGATCCGATAACGTCGCTTTCACGAAACCACAACCTTCAAATTTTTCAAAACTTACATACATTTTGTTCCATGTTTACAAGTGAGATGAAGTTTCTTGTAGATTCAACCAAACATCATGGATGTTATTTTGGGAGCTTTATGAAGCTTTCTAACAGCTCGCATGGTTTTAGGAACTTAAAAATCAACACCTTTTTTATAGCTTAAACATAAACTCAAAACCCGAAATCGAAATAACTTAAGACTTTAAACGATTTGAAACAATGATTTTTCAAGAGTTAACCACAAGCCCATGAGTTCAGCGAACCCTTGGTTAGAAACACAACGTATCTATGAACATAATCTTTAAAACTAACTACAAGAATTCTTCTTTTAGCTTCAACTATCATCATAGATGATTAGGAGCTTTAGATTCTATTCTTTTAACCACTTTCAAGGTATCTAAAGATGTTACTCGTCCCCTTAGTCAGCGCTAAAATTTAGTTGTAAGAAGTCATACATCCTACATCTAATATTCAAGATGAAAAGATAGCAAGATAAGCAAGTAAAGAGACACATAAGCACTCAAGATATACATGGTTCGGCATGATTACCTACGTCCACGGGGGTGAAAGGATGATCTTATTACTTCTTTCAAGTTACAATGGTGATAGATCTCAACACTACTTAGTCTCTCTCCTTACTCACTTGCGAATCACTTGCCTTTCTCTCAACACAGGGGTCTATTTTTATAGGCTAAGATGTTCATACGAAGAGATTACAGTATTGGTCATACTCTATCTATCTTGATGGTCCTGTAGGATGATCACTAATATCTCCTTCCGATACTCTGTCCCCGATTCTGTGCTCATCTGAAGAATATATCTCCCGATTTATCTCTTCTCGGTTCAAGTTCGCTTTCGCCTAATGGTAATGGTCCTGTTATCCATTAATCCGATATTGCTACTCTACCCGATTCGGAGTCTTCCATCTTATGCATCCGGGCCTGTCGTGATGTGACCCTTCTGCTCCTACGCGTGCTCTGTCAGTGCATTTAATGCCTTGCCCCTCGATTCAAACATGATTGTTGAATGTTTCCTTTACTTTACACGTGTTTACCTCTCCTCCACATGCAGTAGATATTCTCTTTTACTGCACCGAATCCGATAGAGTGATTCCATGCTTCGCCTCAAGGGCGGAACTATGTATAGACTTGGGATAACTTAAGCAAGCCCATAGTCCAGAAAAACACAAATTTTTACGCAAGTTTTAAGTTTGGAAAAAAGAAATCATGCCTAAATCATAGGCTTAAGCCACCCCCACCAATCCAATTAGTTTTCAAGCCACCCCACCTTTATATTTCAGCTTCGCCTAGATCGCTTCCTTGATGTAGCACAGCTTAGGATTGTGCCACCTTTACTTGCTAACTAATTGCTACTACACCAGGTTTGCATGATGTGTATATCAACTTTTGAAGCACTACAAGGACTTGATTTTTGGCTTTGGCTTTTGGTGCCTAGCAAACAAGAGACGCGATGGGTACACCTCTTGCAAAAAATTTAACGTCTGTTTCACCATCTTTAATTAATAGATGAATGACTGAATGGGACCGAAAATGGACCACAACAGAACCGTATAACCCAACGTTATTCAAGAAAAGGCTTTTTTGCACAAATTTGGATAAAGAAGGTTATACCTTTTGTGTTGAAAATTTGTTGATTGTGGGTAGGGGTGTGCAACGAACGGACGGATGCGGATTAGGGGTCACCTGCGTCCAATCCGTCAAAGTTGTAGATTTTGAAAATCCAACCGTGGCCGGCCCAATCACTTGCGGATTTGACATCCGCAGATCAGCGGGTGATACGGACCGGATGCGGATTAACCGCGGATATAGCCAAAAAGAAAAGAAAAGAAAAAACGCTTTGTGTAATGCCTTCAAAAGATTTCGGCTATACAAGCAACCTCAGGATAGTGATCGTACTGTGTACACCTTCAAGTGGTCATAAAACTATATATAAAGTTGGATAATCGAGTTGATATTGTAAATTGAATATCTTGACATTGTAAATCAATAAACATCGACAATCTGATGCATATCTGGAGTACTGTAAGTTTAATTGAGTCTATAAAAAACTATTTGTACTAAGACTAGAGATTAATGGATCCTCCCTGTAAGGTTTGAGATATCCACTGACATTATTACACACATTTTTAGCACCTCATCGCTGGCACTCCTCTCAATATTTAATACTAGTAATCTTTTTGTTCAAGTATCTGAATTCGTGTGATTGATTATTGCTTTTTATTGATCTTTTTGTACAGTTTGTGATGAGCTCTTATTTGGGATCCCACACAAAGCTATCTGGGTTGGATTGCCGGTGCTTATATTAGGGGTTGCATGCATTGTTCCATCTTTTCTTCCATCATATTTACTAGTGAGGAAACAAAAATAATAGCTTTCAATCAGCTAACACATGTTTTAAAGAACCCTTAATTCCGTTTGTAATCTATGATTGTTTTGTTCTACTCTCAACTTCCTCTATACAACATTGCTCCTCTGAAGTGTCTTAGATTTTTAGTCTCTTCAAAGTTTTAATACATCATTGTCGATGGACATGTCGTATCAGTTTCCTTGTAATCTACTGAACCATAACAGTGAATTTAGGGGAATAAATTGGCAGTGCTAAAGAACTCATTTGTCTAGTACGGTGAAGTCCATTGCCCTTACTACCCTACGGTGTGGGTGAGTCCGTGGATTTCAAAGTTCAACCTCAACCAAACCGCTAAAAGTGCAGATTTGAGAATCCTGTCTGTGTCCGGCCCATAGATCTTGCGGATTGAGTTTCATCCGCAATTTTGCGGACGGATACGGGTGAAATCCGCGGTTCCGGACTTTTTGCCCACCCCTAATTGTAGGGCGTTGTTCTAGGCCACACTGTACCTAGCAAAATTTAAATCTGTAGCTGTAGGGGCATCGATCTTGTTGTCTTGTTTTTGTTTGAATTTCGGATCAAAATTATGTTTGAGTAAATATTGATTTTCAATATTTAAATACCAATATATATGCCTTTTCATCTGTAAGACACCTAGTCATGAATAGGTGTTATGCAGAGTCACCTTTGGCCATGGGGAGTCACCTATTGGTGAAGAGACACCTTGTAGAGTCACTATTGACTCTATATAAACCCATCTCTTAGTATTGTTTTGTACGAGTTTTTCACAAGTTTTGGAAAAGAAAATGTCAAGAGCTTTCATAGAATTTGAGTCGCGTCGAAGAGCATAGTAATTGTCAACATTCGCCCGCCTAGTAGAATTGTAGTGCTACCTTCTACAAGGCGTGATCGTTGTATCTTGGAAGGATGCGTCCGTAGAACCATAAGCACCGTATGCGGAGACGTACTAGTCTTTAAGGAAAGAGGATTACTTCACCTCGATCAACCAATTCGATAAGTCTTTCTAATTCTCTTATTATTATTATTGTGTTTGCCGCATGAACAGGATTTTCGAGAAATAGAAACCGAGGCATATTTTCCAACAGTTTCTAAACGCAAAATCGGTAAAGGAGTCATTCACTGTGAATATCCAAAGTAATTTTCCATGCAATAAAATGCAACCGCTAAATGCTTACGGAAAGATTAAAAAAAAGAAGAAGAAAAAAATTCAGCGTCTCTGCGACTCTGTCTGTTGATCTTGCAACTACAGTTTACGTCATGGCCGCTGAATTTCAAATCTTTTTCTTCTTTTTCTATCTCAGCTGAATTTCAGATCTTTAACCAAAAAGAGGGATGCACTACTATTGAGCTAAACGCAATCTCAATTGTCGAAAACATCAAGCTCCTTAAATTCACTGGTCGGACTTCAATCCTTGAATTCACTACTGTACCGAAAAGAGGGATGCACTACTAGGACCCAAAACAAATATCCATTGAGGATCCCTATCCCACCAAGAGTGTTAACAGCTCATGATGACTAGTGACTACCCTAACTTCTTTCCCTTCTAAAATGTAGTGAGGTTGTTCAGTGATCACATGCACAATGCACCGCATCAAACAATCTGACAACAACGTTGACCGAATAACTGAAAGCATGTCATCAATCATCTCATATTATTCATTTGTACAAACAGGGAGATGTAGTTTCCGGTCAGAATCCATCATCGAAGAGCAAAAACCCACATAACCCGAACCATGAAACACCATCAATACCACCAAAAATTTATCTTGAAGCAAATACAGAAGCACCGTTAAAGGGCACAAACCTTACCAAAAGGTAACTGCAGAACATTGCAAGCTAAATCTAAACCTAAAATAAACTTTAAATACCAACTAAACCTAATAAAGCGGAGAAATAAAGGGGGAAAACCTGTATAGATATGCTCGGAATCGAGTGGATCTGAGCAGTGAAGAGCGCCGTACGAAAGTTTTCTTTTTGAACCCTAAAAATGAGAGAGCCTTTCTACAAAAAATAATATATATGATCAATTTTTGTTTAACCAAGGGGTTTGATTGGATTAACAAATTATGAAACATTGGTGCCTAGGTTATAAGACAATGTGAGGATGACTTATTTCCAACACGGGAACAGAACCGGGTGAAGTTGGACATATTTACTCAGTTTATTACTTTAGATCCTAATTAGCAATTTTGATCCTAGTTGGCAATTTGGGGTACTGAGAGAGTTCGAGACGATAAACTTGTGGGTATTATTAATTTTGGAGGAATGTAAATGCGATCCATTATTTAGTCCATGATTCGAGGAACGGCATACATAAGAGCGTAATTCATTCTAGAAATACTAATTTTTACACCTAAAATTCAGCATATATTAAGCTGCAATTCTTTTCTTGAAACAACAAACACAATAAAATGTAATTACAATGCATTTCATTTAACTTTTAAATGACGAAGAAATAAATCGCCAGTTTTGTTTATTTTAGTGATCTATATACATAATTTCAACACACCTAATCTGGTCCGACGATCGACACAAAAAACTATTTGGTTCATGGAAAATTATGAAAAATAGCCTTTTCTTAACATAAAAAAGGGTTATTTTGATTGTAAACAACATAGTGCTTCACAAAAGTGAAACAACTACAATAAGAGTACAAGGTGGGGAAAAATAACTATATTATTACATTATGGAAGCTTGCCTATTCGTGAAAACCAACTTCAAAGAGACGTTCTCATATTTTTGAATTCATTGACCAATTCTAAAGTAAACTTTTACATTATTAATATTTTGTTGGATAACAATTAATAGAAAATTGATTTTTTTAAAAAAAAAATTTAAGAAAAATAATAATTTATTGTTTTCTTTTGTAAATGAATTTTTTAGTCCCACATCGAGGAGTTCCTCTTTTTAAGTTGTATTATTCCATTATATAAACAAATTCTCTACTTTTGTAAAATCTATGGGAAAGGGGTTTCTCTATATTTTAGAGAGACCCCTAAGGGAAATATTTTATATTGTTTTATTTAGCGCTCGCGATTTTTCTTAAGAATTTTTTCGGAGTTGCCAAACTCAAGTTGAGCATCTACTACATATGCTAGTAGTAGGTGTAGTATGGTATTTTATCTTGGAGATATCCGTCCTGTGAGGGCTATAGCATCACTCTTGAGTGTAGCCGGGTGCTAATGTCTTAAGGACAGCGTGTTGAACACGTGACTCACTCTGTTTTTCAAAAAAAATCCCTGTTGCTGTTGCGGAGATCTGGGGAGCTTGGACGTTTCGTCAAATCGATCTCTTCCACTATAAAGGAGCTAATGATAACTTTTTCTTATTTAATTTTTCCTAGTTTTTGATTATTGCACCCAACAATCTTAAGACATTATAAGTTTGTAATAATCATGGATGTTAATTGTGGAGTGAAAAATAAAAACGAATTTTTGGTCTGCTGTAGAGTTTCGAATTTATCTCTTAACCTAGAAGGAATTTCGATGAACCCTTTTGACCTAATGTAGTAGACATCTTGATCGTTACCCACATAAAATTTCAGAATTTTTGAAGTTGTAAAAGAATTTTTTTGATATTTTACAAAATAGAGAAACGTTCCTGAAAAATTCTGACGAGCAGAAATTTGTTGTTGCCTAAATTAGTTTTTATGGGGTAACCATGAGTTTTTTGATATGGTGATTCAAACGAAGTTTGTAGATCTAGATGTTATCTTCAAAACTCATATTTTATTTTCTGATTCGGAACTAAGGTTTATGAGATGTGGTGTATTAGGTGATTGAGAAGTTACCGTGTCCGTAGCCAAAGTATAAACGAAGATTGTGACATGAAATTAAAAAGGGACATGGCTAACAGGCGCATGTGGATGAACACAAGTCTTCCAAAGCTGACAAAGGTGAGAACATCAAACAACTCTAAGCGTAGTCTTCATAAGAAAGGTATGTTTCATAAAACTGAATCCGGCATTACTTTAATTAAGGGTGATTGTTATGTTTGTAAAATTCCTGGCCACACGGCAGTAAATTGTATACAACATAAAAACCTTAATAAGTAGAAAGTTAATGCTAATTTAGTTGAAACAAACTAGAACGAGTTCAGTGGCATGATGTCGGAAGTTATTTTAATAACCAATGTAAGAGACCAGTAGGTGGACTCTGGAGCCACCAAGCATGTTTGTTGAAACAGAGACATGTTCACCTCCTATTAGAGGATAGGGGATGTCGAGAAACTCTTTATGAGTAACTCATCTGTAACAGAGGTTGCATAAAAGGAAAAGATCAAGCAGAAGCTCATATCTGTAATATTCTCACATTGAATGAAGTCTTCATGTTCCGAGCATATGCAAGAATCTTGTATCTTGTTCTGTTGTAGATGGTAAAAGATTTAAGATTTTAATTGAATCCAGAAGACTTGTTGTAACTAGCCAGTGATTTTTTAGGCAAGAGTTATAGGACTTTGGGTCTATATATGCTTAACATAAAAAAGGATGAAGTAGTTGATTCTTGTGTTTTCCTTTGTGTGATTGAATGTTTTGCATGGTAGACATGGAACCGTAAACTTATAAGTCAATGCATAAACTGGAGAGCGTAGGCTGCATACCCAAATTTAGTTTGGAAACACAAAAGTTAAATCTTCTAGAATCAAAACATGCTATAAAACCTTTTAGCAAAAATGTTTAGAGTAATTCTAAGTCCTTAGAATTAATTCAGTTAGACCTAGTTGACATGAAATCAACCCAAACTAAGGTGGTAAAAGGTGGTTTATAACTTTCATAGATGATTGTACGAGATTCTATCTTGTATACTTACTTAGGGGTAAGGATGATGCCTTAGAAACCTTAAGAGTATAAACTTGAAATTGAAAGCGAAGTATATGTTACCACTAAAAGGGTTTGGTCTGAACGTGATGGCAAGTATAAAATTCATATAGGAGAACTTTACTTGTTAAATGGCATTATTCATGAGATCGCACCTCCTTATTCACCATAGTCTAATGGTATAGTTGAATATAAGAACAGAACCATTAAGGAGATGATTTATGCCATGTTGATTAAAGGGTTACCGTCAACTTGTGGGGGAAGGTCATCCTCTAAATTTGTTATCTTGAATAGAGTAAACTTTAAAGTATCGAATAAAACTCCATATGAGTATGAAAAGATAGACAACCTTTTTATGCATACGTCAAAGTGTGGGGGTGTTTAGATAAGGTTTCATGAGTACCTACTACATATAGTTTTTTGGTTGTGAGTTCTGATTTTTCTTACTTTGGTGTGAATACTTTTATGGACTCTAGGGATGTTGAGTTCTTTGAACATGTTTATTTTGAAACATGTCTCTTCTCAGGGATGTGTTGGTGATCCCCTATATGTCTTTGCAACTAGTCAGAATTTACCTTCAAAGGAAGATGGAGTAGAGTTAATGAAAAGGCGAGGGTACCCAAATATACCTTAATCTAAAACTTTTCCACCTATAAGTCCTTTTCCAAAAGTGATTGTCTATGGACTGAGTCGAGACAATACAACTAATCGGTTCACACTTCGTGTAATCGTCTATGGATACGAGATCGAGACAATACAACAACAAAATATGTTTACTTGATAATAGGTTCGGACTTAACCAAACTCTGGGGATTGTCTATCAAGTAAAATAGGAATTAACGTTTGTGTATTTTACTTCTAATTATAATAAAACAATTATAATTGCGGAAATAGAAAAGTAAAAGACACAGCAAGATTTTGTTAACAAGGAAACCGCAAATGCAGAAAACCCCCGGGACCTAGTCCAGAATTGAATACTCTCAGAATTAAGCCGCTATACAAAATCAAACCTGTAGCGCCCCCAAAGCTAGCAGCTGACTAATCCAAAAGATTAACTATAAAATGAGGCACTAAGGATCTAAAACATCTATTTAAACAATAAGAAAGAAGTTCTAAACAAAGATTAACCCGAATCTAAACCCTCTCTGAAATAAATACAAGAACTCCTCTCAAATGATACATATTCAATAGTGAGTTGATTTACAAATAGGATACAAACACAAAATAAACATAGTAGAAGATAACTAACTACTAATTCTTCGAAACTTTCATCGTCACGTGCCATCTTGATCTGTCTCTGAAACTGAAAGTGGGAATTGAGTGAGCACATCATCCCTAAAAGGGGTGCCTAGTAGAAATAACATCTAACTTTCAAGTAATCATTGAAAACTGATGAAACACGGGGAAAAAGTAAAACATATTGTAGAAACTTTTTCAAAGCAATTTAAGAAGAACAGTAAACATCCATGTAAGAGACATGTGTTGCCCGCACAATACTAAAGAATAATATTGAGGTGTATCGCCCTAGCCATAAATAATATTGCGGTGTATCTCCCTAGCCATAGAATACTGGATATACAGGAAGAATAATATTGCGGTGTATCGCGCTAGCCATAATAATATTGCGGTGTATCGCCCTAGCCATAGAATATTGGATATGTAAAGTTTGGGACACACATCTCATACTAAACACTCAAATAAACAATCATGTATATGGAACTAACTCCTTCGTCAAACAATGTATAATATTCAATGCCAAATTCCAGCACCTAGATAGTAATATTGTGGTGTATCGCCCTAGCCATTGCATAAAAGCTCAAAAGTAAGTAGGTATAAAAGAAGGAGCAGTTTCCTATATACCACAGATGGGAATTCTTATTTCCCAAGCATTCAAATGAAAATTCTTATTTCCCAAACATTCACAAAGACAAACAATGCATTACAATTCCTTTCCAAGCAATGGAAAGATTAAAAGAATCAACAAAACTTTCGGAATTTAAAATAAAACAATGCATGGAATACACAATCAGACAATGCATGAATTTGTTAAACATAAACTTTTGTAAAATAAAACAACAATAATCACAAAAGAGTTAAATGTAAATTCCCACCTCTTTTGATGACAAACCTCACCTACCTCAAGATCCACGATCCACTGGTTCATCCTTTGAATCGATAGTTGTTAATAAAGTCTAATTGTTAATCATATAAGCACTCTAAGAATCTAGCCAAAATGGCTTACACAAGAATCATACAAGTCTATCTAATTGTTCTAAGCCCAAGTCCACTAAACCAGCCCGTTAAACTAAGGTCCAGTCCATCTGAGTCACTAACAGTCTCTAATGGTCAAACTGACGGTCAAAGGTCAAGTAACAATCAACGTTAGTCAAAAGGTCAAAGTCAACGGTCTACTGGTCTAGTCACTGAGTCAAACCGATTCAACTCAGGTTAACAGGGTCAACTCGACTCAGTCAGATTAACTGAGTCAGCTAAACAAAACTGAACCAGACTGAATAAGTTCAGTCAGACAGGCCAAGGGTTCTTCTCACACAACTGCACTCTAACTCTACAAGCTTACTCAAGTTCAACTTTAATCTAATAATGCATTAATTCAATCATTCAAATAAACTTCAAATCTCAATTACAAATACAAATTATGCCTACCTGCAATTGCATCTTTAAGCAACATCTAATCCAACTCAAGAACTACAGCCACTAAACTGAATCATCACCACTTAGACCTGAACTCCACAGTTCAACTTCAAACTCCATACTCTAACCACTACAGCTCATCCACTTCTCAACTCGGATAACATTCATTCTAACTCATTTCATTCCTTCCTGCACAATCTGGAAACAACACCACAACTCCCTGCGACACAAATGTCACTGCATTCCACCATCTCCATTCTGTTCCATTTATCTCAGTTACAACCATTGTGACTTAAACTCAGCAACATCATAAATTGCAGCCACTTCACAAATACAACTACAATTCATAGCACTACCTACTCAATTTTACAACCATCTCCAAAGTTCTGTAACTCATTAAATCACATCATCGGCTATCACCACCACCAATCTACGGCTCCAGCTAAGACCACCCTCAGTCCTAGATGAAATCAACCTCATTTATTCATATCACCATAACTCTGCAACTCTAAGCAGTTCTAGTTCCATTCACTCTACAACCCACTACCTGTAGTTCTCAATATAACATTATTCTCCATTATCAGTTGATCTAATCCCAATTGTACATTTACACACTAAACTCAAATCTCAGTTCAATTCTATCATTCTCAACATTCAATACGAATTGTTTCAGATTCAACTTTCTATCTACAATTCAGTTCAATACAATTACAACCTTCTCCACCAATTTCATTATATATGCACAATTAAACTTTAACAACTACAACTCCAGCAACCCTGCAGCTGTAAATACCAGCACTAACAGTCCCATCTATGTGCAATGACACCAGCAACACATCACAACTCAACCTCTTTAGGCCCTGTAACTGATAATCCTATTCATCACAATAAACCACCAACAACTCAACTTCATATCCATACTTACCAATCTACTGTAGTAAATCCCCTTGCAGAACACTAAACATTCATCTAAACTTCAATTGTACCAATTCAGATATTTTCAACACAATTCTAAACTTACTATAACTCCAAAACACACCTTTCATATCCATTTAAATACTTAGTTCATTAACAATCATACGAACTCGACAACATGAATAATAGCTTTACTAAACTGACAGAGAAAGCCATTTGCCTCAGGATAATCTTTACTCAAGCAACTGAATCAGATTCTTCTTCTCACTTTGATTTTGATTCACCAACACATCTCAAGACCACTCAGAATTCCTCGGCACAACTCAATCCATACCCAAAATCTTCAACACCATCACTGGTTCTCAAACAAAGTGATATGAGTTTGACAAAGGCTCTTCCGTTTAACCAATAAACTCCTTTGTCGGGTCCTTAAATCAATCTCTCAACAACTACCGAAGTAATTATTAGATTATGCAATCAATACTATTAATCACAAAGAAGTGAATTGATGCCGGTCTACTCAACTAATCAATCCAATCTATCACAAGGATAAACCGATTATAGTTGGATCCCTTTCCAGGCGAAACAAGTATTGTGCACACCAAAGATTATGAACCCAAAAAGTCTTCTTGTCTTCAAATCTTCTTTAATCTTCAATCAGCACCTGCACGCAATCAACTTGAATGTCTTGTGATCAATCACACACAGAACGGAGTCTGTTAACGTTGGATTATCACAAGACGTCTTTAGATCTACAAACAATCTAAAGATCCCCGTCGAAACTTCGATCTAGTTTGAGTGAATCTTATATCAGAAGAGAAGATTCTCAAGCATAAACAAATTAGGTGCAATCAAAGTTCAACAACCGTTAGTCAATCAAATCAATCGAAAACTAAATTAAACTGCAATTATCTAGTTTCCCATCAACGGTACTAATAGAGCTTCTCAATCCCAAAGAAGTTTTTAAACCGAGCGGCCGTAAGAGATTTCTCCTAATTAGGGTACTTTCCCCTCCGATGGGCGGCTCCACCAGTAACAACACAACTGTGGTAGTTATACTGGCTCTGAGGGTTAGTTTGCTAGAAATGCAAACTTAAATATTTATAGACAAGGAAGTTTGGACAACAAGGAATTCCCAAAACCGAATATTCTCAAAGATATGCAAAAAACACAAAATCGGTTTTCATAACTCCTGGAAATACACTGTCCAAATATTGACCGAAATCCCAATAGAAAAATCTATAATCAGTAAATGCACATTACTAATTATTATTTTCTAAAGATATGCATTTAATTGCTGGAGATTAAATATCATATAAAAACAAAGAAACCTTAATTAAAAGATTCTCAATTTATTTCGATCCTGGGATTCTCCTTTAGATATTAAGGAATATCTTTGAACAATTAATGATAAGAGTTACTGCACATGTTCAAAGTATGTCGACATCTTTACTTTGCAAGTCCTTTTTCATACTTACAATCTTGGAAACGATTTGCCACACTTCCAAACAAGTTTAGAATTGGTTCGTCTGAATTCCAAGAACTATGTTATTGATAATCCTATCAAATCACCAATCATGGGTTTCACGGTTCTACCAAAAACAAGTTCGGTTCTACCTCCATGTGAGTACTGTGCATAGTCACACTAGTTACCAAAATTTGGTTGAATAGGTACTAGGATCGGTTCACTACAACTTATGGTAACTACCTGTATTCGGTTTTACATGTCCATAGGATCGGTTCCCCAGAAACTACAAGCTTGTTGCACATGTTCATAGGATCGGTTCCCCCATCTACTAAAAACATGTTGCACCTCTTACAAGGATCGATTACCCTCTTGTAAATTTTTTGCACCTCTTACTAGGATCGGTTCCCCAATGGCTAGATAAAAGTTTCTATTTACAAGGAATCGATCATACCATCTTGAGTGATTACTTAATATCGGTTTCACTAATAAAAGTCATACCAATACATAAGTCAGGCCTTGTGAATAGTTTTACCAAGATACATAAACAAGTTTATGAGCGGTTATACTAAACACCCATATTGGTAATTCAAAATAGATTTGCAATGAATAACAATACCAATAAGCCTAGCGATTTCCCTTTCGATTCACAAAACGAGTTTATGAACTTACTTCTTTTAAACGAATGTAAAACATTGTTTCCTAGGATGAAATCTTCACTCATACCCATACATAATCACAATAGCATTCATATGATCATGTCGATGTCATATATACATAGTTTAATGGTTAAGCAATAAACCTCGTATTGTATTCCTTAATACTATGTCTAACTATAGTATCATACACAGCTTCGCAGTTATGTTTTCAATATGCACGACTTTAAAGATACGTTGGGGAATGAAACAGTTCAAGTCAAATATCACTAACCTAAAGAGGAAAGATGATGTTATCGTTGTAGCTCCATACTTCTTCACATTCTTCAAGTCTTCATGTAATACTTGTAAGTCTCATATCCTGATACTTTCAAGCTAACCTATACGAAGTTGACTCTAGTATATAATCAGGCGACTCTTTAAATGAGTTTTGATTCACTAAAATATGACAACTAAACTTGACATACCAACGCTTGGTGGGTTCAACCGAGCTATGCTCTAACAATCTCCCCCTTTGTAAATTTTAGTGACAAAACTCTTACATCATATAGATAAACCAATTACAAATATTCATTATACACATACGCTTGATTCCAAGTTCAACAGCACAAAACCTGCATTAAATTCAATCCTTAAATGCCGCTGCTGACATTATAATAACAAAGCTAATACCCCCCTTAAAGGTAAGATAAGTAGATTTTCAATCCGCACGTCTTTGTTATTTTCACGTAGTTCTTCATAACTACGTATCATATGTTATGTGACTCCCCCTTAGTCTATGCTTTCACTCTTTTCGTTTGAATAAACGTTTTAGCACAAATGTCCTTTCCCTTAGTGATACCAACTCACAACAAGTCAATATCACTTGTTTACTCCATATATTTCTCCCCCCTTTTTGTCACAAACTGACAAAGAAACGAAAAAATAAAGGACAAACCGAAAGGATCTTACAAATCTCACAAAGAGAATTTGCAAACCTATAAGAGTTGAGCACGAGGGTTTTGCATACCATTTTAGATAACCAATATCAAAACCGAAACTTCAAGTAATTTGGTTTTAACATGTTATCTAGGAAACAATTTCCCGAAGCAATTTTCCCTAATAGTTTAGCAACTCAAAAATCGACTAATCACCTTAGTTCTTTTGCTAAACCGATTGCACAAGTACAATCACTTGTTCGATGAGACCAAAATAAAGATCAGAATTTACTTTATTTTTCTCATCAGGCTCTAATTATTCTCAATAATAACTTAGACCTTTCACTTTTAAACAAGACAAATACTAGGTTAGTTAACTAGTAATTCTTGTTAAGGCATTCGGTTAGGCTTGAATGACCGAAACCTCCGTATTTGATAAGTCTAACTAAGATCCCGAAACACTTTTGTTAAGACATAAACAATCTATACAAACCAAATAAATCAACTTGCATAATCATTTATCTTAACCGGAAGCAATTGAAACAAACATAGACATTATAGCACCGAAATTTTGTAAGCCTAAACAATTGATACCAAACAATAACGAAAGATAACAATAGTTTTTCTTAACCGGAAACAATTGAACCACAATCAAACATCCATACACAAATAATGGAATAAACATCAATTGTACCGAAATTTTGTTAAGCAAAAGCAATAAAAATATGAAATAGAATCATGCTTTTCTTAAACAGGAAAACAATTAACTAAAAAGATTGTTACCTCAAATTCCGCATCCTCTCCTCCCCTTAAGATATGTCATTAAGCGCAAGTTCACTTAGAACTCTCCCCCATTGAAGTTGTCATCCTCCCGCCAAAACAAAAGAACAACAACAAAGAGCAACCTTTACCAGAGAAAGGTTGAAAACCGGTTTTAACTATTGCAATGCAAAAGTTGAAATCTCGAAACACAAGGTACATTACAATGCCAATGGACTTCCTAAGATTTTCGAAAGTTGCCCTATCTAAGGGTATAGTGAGAATATCAGCAAGCTGACGCTCAGATGGCACATATTCTTATTTGATAACTCCATTCTCATATAATTCTCTAATAAAGTGATATCTAATATCTAAATGTTTAGTACGAGAATGTTCAACTGGATTTTCAGTCAAGCGGATAACACTTGAGTTATCACACAGGATGCTCATAGTTGAAATATTTATTTCATAGTCAATGAGCATTTGTTTCATCTAGAGCTGGCAAACTAGCTGAAAAACCCGCAGGTTGGCCCGGTCCGTACCGTAAAAACCCGCACCCGACTTGGCTGGTTGTGTAAACAAGCCGGGTTAGGGTTGGAGAAAAGTTGGCTTGTTGAAAAACGGGTTAACCCGGTCCGGCCTGTAAACCCGCGGGTTCAACCCGTAAATCCTTCACACGTGTCCCCCCATGCCCCCACTTGTCTCTTCGTCTCTTCTTTTCTTTCTGTGTAGCACCAGTTAATGAAAGTAGAAAGAAAAAAGAGGCTTAAGAAGAGGAGCAGTTGAACGAACAAGTTCAAGTTGATGATTTTCAAGCTCATCTAAAACAGCAGACAATAACAGAGTGTGTGAAGTAACCTTAGAATCACTTAAAGAAACATTCACCCGGTCACTTAAAGAATCGCCACAGAAGATGAAGGTTCAGGAGCAACTCGGATGTCACAGTCAATGATTATACTAGCCGCAGCGGAAGTAGCTGATTTTTTATTATCACGATCCGAGACTTGAACCGACGGTGCTGAAGAATATTATTTTGAGTTTGATTTTGAAAGCACAGTTCGATGAAGATGCAGAGGAAGTCAATGAAGAATGATTAGATGAATCAGATCTATTTATACTCGAAACAAATAAGTAAAATCAAACCCAAACCTTCTTTTTGCTTAAATTACATGTTTAATTTTGTTAATTTTGATATCGAAATGCAATTTTATTTCCAGGGTTCATAAGAATTAGGGGTTTTTTAGTTTTTTATATTAATTAGGGTTTATAATCGAAATTGAAGATTTTGATTGAGTGAAAGTGAATGATATAAACATGATATGAATTGTAATTACATCATGAATGAGTGAAAATTGATTCCACATGATATGAACTCAGGTATTGGTGGTGGTTTGCAGTGATGGTTGACGGTTGTGTTGTTGCCTGTTGGTGTTGGAACTCAGGTGATGAATTCAGGGTTTGATTTAATTAAAGAAGATAGAAGAGAAATAGATGATCAGTTCAGATAAGCAGAGATGGGGGTTTGATTTGAATGGGTTTATGTCAGTGTTACCAGTGAAAAATGAAGGAGGAAATGAAGGTTATGATTGGGATTTGGCAACAGAGTGGATGAGTTCTTGTAAGGGTTTTGAATGAAAGATGCTGTCGAGATTTGGATGATTGGTGGAGCTTCAGATGGCTATGAATTCTGGTGGTGTGTGCAGCCGAGATTACCAAGGGGTTCTAGTGATGTTGTGGTTGAATTTGAGAAGCGGAGATGGTGGTGTTGCAGGTGATTATCATGGGTTGGTGTTATTGGTTGGAAGACGATAGTCAAAGCTTCAATAGGACCACAAATTAACATTTTTTTTTAATCAAACACAAATTAACTTAATTAAGTTTTAAGTTTAAAATTAATTAAACAAGCCGGGCTAACTCGTGAACCCGCAAGCTTTACCCGTTACGGGTGCGGGTTGAAGAAATGACCACCCGTGATGAATATCAACCAGCAGGTTTTGGCCCGTGTTAACCCAAACCCGTGTAACCCGTAACAAGCCAGCCCCTGCCCGCCCGTTTGCCAGCTCTAGTTTCATCCACAAAAGTTGAGTACAGCATGTACCAGCAGCAATATATTCTGCTTCACATGTCGACAAGGACTGTGAATTTTGTTTTTTGCTATGCCAGGCTACAAGATTTTGCCCAACATAGAAGCATCCGCCAGAGGTGCTTTTTCGGTCTTCTACACATCCTGCCCAATCAACGTCTGAGTAGGCAACGAGATTGTTTTTTTATCCATAGAATATGATAAACCATAATCCAGGGTGCCATTAACGTATCGTATGATTCGTTTTACAGCTTTTAGATGTGATTCTCTGGGATCTGCTTGAAATCTTGCACAACATCCTACACTAAAAGAAATGTCTGGTCTTGTTGCAGTTAAGTAAAGCAAGCTTCCTATCATAGATCTGTATAATTTTTGATCCATTGATTTTTCTCCTGGATTTGATTGAAGTTTTCCGATAGTTGGCATTGGTGTCGCCATAGGTGTTGCACTTTTTAATTCGAATTTTTCAACCAAATTCCTTGCATATTTTTCTTGAGAAAGAAGAATATTGTCTTTTTTTTGCTGTATTTGCAAACCAAGAAAATATGATAATTCTCCAACATTACTCATTTCGAATTCTCCACTCGTAAGATTCAGAAATTCATCTGTTCGAGATTTTGAGGTGGATCCGTAGATGATGTCATCTACATATATCTGAGCTACAAGAACGTTTTTTCCATTCCATTTGGTGAAAAGTGTCTTATCAGCACCTCCTCTAGAAGAATCCTTTTTGAAGTAAGAAGGATGTTAGCTTATCATACCAGGCTCTTGGAGCTTGTTTTAGACCATACAAGGCCTTTTTGAGTTTAAAGACATGATCAGGAAATAATGGATCTTCGAACCCTTTGGGTTGAGCAACAAATAACTCTTCTTTTAGATCTCCATTAAGAAATGCAGATTTTATATCCATTTGATATAGTTTAATCTTAAGATGGCAAGAATAAGCAAGTAGTAATCTAATAGATTCTAAACGAGCAACAGGAGCAAAGGTTTCATCAAAGTCAATACCTTCAATTTGAGAATATCCTTTAGCAACAAGTCTGGCTTTGTTTCTGACAATTATTCCGAATTCGTCTGACTTGTTATTGTAGATCCACTTTGTTCCGACAATGTTTACTCCTGTTAGCTTAGGCATAAGCTCCCATACTTCTTGTCTTTTAAACTGATTAAGTTCTTCATGCATTGAGTTTACCCAGGCCGGTTCGCTGAGAGTTTCTTCAATATTTTTCTGTTCTATTGAAGATAGAAAGCATGTGTAGTGACAGACATTTTGAAGTTCTCTTCGAGTCATAACTCTAGCATTGGCATCTCCAATGATATCTTCAGACGAATGTCTTTGATGTACCCACTTAGCAGGTTTTTTGACAATATTTTCGGTATTATTGGGTTGTTCAACAATACTTTCATTATCATCTTTATCATCAGTGTCACTAACTAGAGGAACAATTGATGGTTCTTTTTCAGTCTGTTTTTCTTTGATAACAGTTTCAGAGGGAGGTAGTTCTGAAATGTGATTGTCTTGACTTAAATTGCTAATGTCATCAATAACTACGTTAATTGATTCCATCATGACTTTTGTCCTCAGGTTATATACCCGGAAAGAACGGCTATTAGAAGCATAGCCTAGGAAGATTCCTTTATCACTTTTGGAGTCAAACTTTCCTCTATGTTCTCTGTCTTTGAGAATATAGCATATGCTTCCAAAAACCCTTAAATAACTTAGATTGGGTTTTCTTCCATACCATAACTCATAAGGAGTATTAAGAGTTTTAGATCTTAAATAAACCCTATTTATACGGTAACATGCTATAAATACAGCCTCCTCCCTAGAAAGTTAATGGTAGGTTTTTATTGTGAAGCATTACTCTTGTCATTTCTTAAATATTTTTATTCTTTCTCTCAGCTACACCATTTGCTTGAGGTGTAATAGGGGCAGAAAATTGATGACTAATTCCAAGTTCATTGCAGTATTCATATACTTTTGCATCCTTGAATTCTGTACCACGATCGCTTCTTATTCTTTTAAGTTTGCGACCTTGCTCATTTTGAATTCTATTCACAATGATTTTGAGCTCCTCAAGAGTATCATTCTTGTGTTTCCAGAAGGCAACCCACGTGAAGCGTGTGTAGTCATCTACCATTACTAAAGCAAACTTTTTCCTCCAACAGTAGCTTGTTGAATTGGACCAAACAGATCCATATGAATTAGATCGAGAGGAGCACGAGTGGCTATATCTCGATAAAGTTTGTGGGGAATTTTTCCTTGCTTACCTTTTTGACAAGCACCACATACACCTTGTACTTTATTATTTATCTTTGGAACACCTCTGACAAGTTCACGATTAATGAGCTTACCAAGCATTCGGTAGTTAACATGACCAAAATGTTCATGCCATAAATGAGTTGTATCAAACTTAGTCAGGTTACAGTATAAATTTGACTGTATATCGAGTAGATAACAGTTGTTCATACTTCTTCGTCCTCGAAAAATAATTTTTCCATACTTATTTTCAATATCACAACCTTTCATATTAAAGATGACTTTATGACCTTTATCACAAATTTGACTAACCGAAAGAATATTTGCTTTCATTCCTTTAACATAAACAACATCATGAATTTCGGGAATACCCGGAAGCTTGATAGTACCTTTCTTGCTAATTAGACAGCTACTCCCATCTTCAAATGTTACTGATCCTCCCTTGTAGTCTTCAGTCTTTGTAAACCACGAAAGATCACCAGTCATGTGTCTGCTACATCCACTATTTAGAAACCATTAGAAAGGTGAAGTTGTTTTGAGTGCAAATGCTCCTAAACATTGTTCACCAGATTTAGGATATCTTGTTAGGTTTTTATATAATCCCATAACATGTTTAATCAGACGTTTCGCAAGGCAAATTTTCTGAGTTAAACATTTCCATCCCTTCATGGAAAAAAATTCTGGTTTGTTCTAGATGTCCGGATGTTGATTCTGAACATTTTTTAGATTCTCCCTTAGTAGGGTTATCTACGTTTTTGACCAGTCCTCTATCAATCATGACATTACTAATTTCGTTTAGTAAATGACTGGTTCTGTTCAACTTGTTTATCTAACATCCTGACAAGAGCAAGGTAAAACACTTCAGTATCCTTTTGAAGATCACTTAAAATCTTTAGAACATTAACCGAATCGCTCATGAGATTAAATTCTTATAGGTTGGATTGCACCAAACACAGATTGTTAGATCTTTTCGTGTTTGCCTGCTCTGATACCAATTGAAAAGACGAGGGTACTCAAATATACCTCAATCTAAAACTTTTCCACCTATAAGTCCTTTTCCGAAAGTGATTGTCTATGGCCTGAGTCGAGACAATACAACTAATCGGTTCACACTTCGTGTGATTGTCTATGGATACGAGATCGAGACAATACAACAACGAAGTATGTTTACTTGATAATAGGTTCGGACTTAACCAAACTCTAGAGATTGTCTATCAATAAAAATAGGAATTAACGTTTGTGTATTTTACTTATAATTATAATAAAACAATTATAATTGCGGAAATAGAAAAGTAAAAGACACAGCAAGATTTTGTTAACGAGGAAACCGCAAATGCAGAAAAAACCCGGGACCTAGTCCAGAATTGAATACTCTCAGAATTAAGCCGTTATACAAATTCAAACCAACTTCGTATAGTTGAGACCAAGCAACTAAACCTATAGTTCACCTAGTTTCCTCAGTATCCCTGCGCCTCCAACTTGCAGTAAGTCACGCACTTGGAACAATTCCTTTGGTTCGTATTCCAAACAGTAAAGGAACAACAAATCTGTTCGGTAATGATAGACGCATTTATGTGTCTATTTTCATCTCTATTGTGTATATTGTTAGTACCCATTTTTGTACTTATTTTGGTATTTTATCTCTTTGTAGGTGTTTTTGGAGAAATAAGCTTTTGCGGCGAAATTGGCTCGAAAAGTTGATAAATGCAACCCAAGGGACGAGTGTTATGCGGAATCCAGTAACGGATAAGGGGCGACCACTGGATAAGGGGTAACCTTACTCCTTCACGTTCAAATTCTAAATTTTGGCGGGAAACCAAAACCAAATTATATACACGTTTCTGGCAGTTTTGGTGGTAGTGATTTGGAGGAGTTTGAGGTCGATTAAACCTCTGATTTTCATAGGGTAGACTCCTTATTGGTCTAGGAATCTAACATGGGTGTTGAAATCGATTAAACTAGGCTCAATCGACGGGTTTTGATCTCAATAGCAAAATATGGAAAGTCACGTGTGTGACCGATTTTAGGAAATTTTAGAGAGATTAAAGGCAAGATTTTCTTCCCAAAGATTAATATATATCTAAGGAAGAGTTTAGAATCAAAAGGAAAGCCCAGATATGCGTGGAAATTCTAAAACAAGAAATTGCCGCAACTTTGCCGTGAAGAGAAAAAAAGAGATTTCGGAAGATTTTGGAGAGATTTAATCGCTCTTTTTGATATAAATAGATTGGTTGGGTCATATAGAAGGTGTGTTGAGAGTTTGGGGGGCTGAGAAGAGCTGAGGAGTGAGAAATCAAGACGAACAGAAAGCTACCTGCTGCTATTTTCTGCTGGTGCGGAGATGAAGAACACGAAGAACATAAGACGCACACTGAACAGTAGCGAAGAACACGAAGAACTTCGACCCACACGGAACCGTCGCATAAGCAGTCTTATATTCAATTACAGAAAGTTGTTATCGTTTTTGACTGTCTTTGCTTAATACTTTCAGCGACCATTACCTTCCTTACAACAAGCTTTCTGTAACTATAGCTCGTCCTTTCTAATAAAATCACCTTTTGAGCCATGTTTCTATCTTTTGAGCATGTTTTTACCATGAGGAGCTAAACCCAAACACTGGGATGACGGAGGAAGACGAATATCATACTTGGGGTAATTTTATTAATTCTTTTTAAGACTTTTGCATTAATTTTAATTGAAATTATGATTTGAATTAATTGGTTGTCATTTAATTTGATGATGTATGCCTAGCTTAGGTGTTTTGATACATCATGCTTAGGATTTACAAACAATGTTTTGAGAATCTACCTTGGCAAAAATAGAGTCCTTGTTTTTCTTGAGCTAAAATTGTCAAAGAATTAATAATTGAACCTTATGTTTTGAATTCGGTGGAATCCTGAGTCCCAGTACCTCTCACCATTGTTTAATATTTTTGTATATATATTTTTATTAAATTTAAAAACTCGAATCTTCACAAGTCCGAGTGAACGACAACCTTACTTACCACTTTAAAATTACATCAGGTAACAACTCTTTTCAAACAAAGTGATATGAATTTGACAAAGGCTCTTCCGTTTAACATATAAACTCCTTTGTCGAGTCCTTAGATAAATCTCTTAACAACTACCGAAGTAATTGTTAGATTATGCAATCAATACTATTAATCACAAATAAGTGTATTGATGCCGATCTACTCAACTAATCAATCCAATCTATCACAAGGATAAACCGATTATAGTTGGATCCCTTTCTAGCCAAAATAAATATTGTGCACACCAAAGATTATGAATCCAAAAAGTCTTCTTGTCTTCAAATCTTCTTTAATCTTCAATCAGCACCTGCACACAATCAACTTGAATCTCTTGTGATCAATCACACACAGAACGGAGTCTGTTAACGTTGGATTATCACAAGACGTCTTTAGATCTACAAACAGCATAAAGATCCCCGTCAAAACTTTGATCTAGTTTGAGTGAATCTTATATCAGAAGAGAAGATTCTCAAGCATAAACAAACTAGGTGCAATCAAAGTTCAACAACCATTAGTCAATCAAATCAATCAAAAAGTAAAATAAACTACAATTATCTAGTTTCCCACCAACGTTACTAATAGATCTTCTCAATCCCAAAGAAGTCTTTAAACCGAGCGGTCGTAAGAGATTTCTTCTAATTATGGTACTTTCCTCTCCGATAGGCGGCTCCACCAGTAACAACACAACTGAGGTAGTTTTGCTGGCTCTGAGGATTAGTTTGCTAGGAATGCAAACTTCAGTATTTATAGACAATGAAGTTTAGACACCAAGGAATTCCCAAAACCGAATATTCTCAAAGATATGCAAAAAACACAAAATCGGTTTTCATAACTCCTGGAAATACACTGTCCAAATATTGACCGAAATCCCAATAGAAAAATCTATAATCAGTAAATGCACATTACTAATTATTATTTTCTAAAGATATGCATTTAATTGCTGGAGATTAAATATCATATAAAAACAAAGAAACCTTAATTAAAAGATTCTCAATTTATTTCGATCCTGGGATTCTCCTTTAGATATTAAGGAATATCTTTGAACAATTAATGATAAGAGTTACTGCACATGTTCAAAGTATGTCGACATCTTTACTTTGCAAGTCCTTTTTCATACTTACAATCTTGGAAATGATTTGACACACTTCCAAATAAGTTTAGAATTGGTTCGTCTGATTTCCAAGAACTATGTAATTGATTATCCTATCAAATCACCAATCATGGGTTTCACGGTTCTACCAAAAACAAGTTCGGTTCTACCTCCATGTGAGTACTGTGCATAGTAACACTAGTTACCAAAATTCGGTTGACTAGGTACTAGGATCGGTTCCCCATAACTTATGGTAACTACCTGTTTTCGGTTGCACATGTCCATAGGATCGGTTCCCCCAAAACTACGAACTTGTTGCACATGTTCATAGGATCGGTTCCCCCATCTACTAAAAATGTGTTGCACCTCTTACAAGGATCGATTCCCCTCTTGTAAATTTGTTGCACATCTTACTAGGATCGGTTCCCCAATGGCTATATAAAAGTTGCTATTTACAAGGCATCGATCATACCATCTTGAGTGATTACTTAATATCGGTTTCACTAATAAAAGTCATTTCAATACATAAGTCAAGCCTTGTGAATAGGTTTACCAAGATACATAAACAAGTTTATGAGCGGTTATACTAAACACACATATTGGTAATTCAAAATAGATTTACAATGAATAACAATACCAATAAGCCTAGCGATTTCCCTTTCGATTCACAAAACGAGTTTATGAACTTACTTCCTTTAAACGAATGTAAAACATTGTTTCCTAGGATGAAATCTTCACTCATACCCATACATAATCACAATACCATTCATATGATCATGTCGATGTCTTATATACAAAGTTTAATGGTTAAGCAATAAACCTCGTATTGTATTCGTTAATACTATGTCTAACTAGAGTATCATACACAACTTCGCAGTTATGTTTTAAATATGCACGACTTGAAAGATATGTTAGGGAATGAAACATTTCAAGTCAAATATTACTAACCTCAAGAGGAAGGATGATGTTGTCGTTGTAGCTCCATACTTCTTCACATTCTTCAAGTCTTCATGTAATACTTGTAAGTCTCATATCCTAATACTTTTAAGCTAACCTATACGAGGTTGACTCTAGTATATAATCAAGCGACTCTTTAAATGAGTTTTGATTCACTAAAATATGACAACCAAACTTGACATACCAACGCTTGGTGGGTTCAACCGAGCTATACTCTAACGGTTAATCATAATAGAAGTAAAAGGATTAGAACTAAGACTTCTTATGGACCTGACTTCATAATATGCCTAGCTTAGTCTGAGTTCTAGACTCATAAAGATGCCATAACATCTACTGAAACCCCATTCTGGTAAGAAGCTTCATTTAGTGAAATGGACTCAGTCCGTCGGAACCAGACTTGGGATCTTGCTAGTTTACTTCCAGGGAGTAAGACCATATGATGTAAACTTGGGATCTTACTAGTTTACTTCCAGGGAGTAAGACCATATGATGTAAATGAGTTTTTAAGAGAAAACATAAGGTAGATGGAACTGTGAAAAATATGAGGCTAGGCTGGTAGCTAAAGGCTATAAACTAAAAGAAGGTTTAGATTTCCTTGATTCTTATCCACTTGTGAAGAGAATTACTTCCGTTGAGATGATAATTGTTATTGCTGCCATACACAACTTAGAGATACATCAGATGGATGTTAAGACAGTTTTCCTAAACCGTGAATTAGATAAAGAAATCTACTTAGAACAACCTGTGGACTTTATGGTGAAAGGTTGTGAAGACAAAGTTTGTAAACTTAACAAATTTTTGTATGGTTTGAAATAAGCATATAAACAGTAACATGGAAAATTTATCACGTGATAATGAGTAGTGGATTTAACTTAATGAATCTGATAAGTGTATTTACATTAAACTTGTTAAGGATGCCTGTGTGATTGTATGCTTGTATGTTGATGATATGCTTATACTTGATACAAACATAGATGTGATTAATTCCACTAAAAACATGCGCTGAATGAGAACGTTGACTTGAAAGACTTAGGTCATGTTGATGTATGGATGAGGATTAGAAGATAATCTAAAATTTATAGTCTTAGTCATTCTCATTATATTGAATTTTGTGCTTAAGAGATACAGTCAGTATGATTGTAAGCCTGCTTGTACTCCGCACGATTTTTCTTATAGACTCAAGAAAAATAAGGGTAATGGAGTATCTTAACTTGAATACTCAAGAGTTATAGGATGTCTGATGAATTAATGAACTGTAAGAGTCCAAAAATTGCCTATATTGTGAGCAAGTTAAGTAGATATACTTGTAGTCCAGAGCAAGAACATTGGGATGCACTTAGTAGAGTATTACGGTACATAAAATATTATATTACCTTTTGTTTGATTTATGAAAGGTATTTTGCTGTCCTTGAGGGACTTTGTGATGCAAACTGGACAGTTGACTCAGAGGAGTCTAAGTCTACGAGTTGATATGTTTTCACTCTAGCAGGAGAGTTTGTTTTTGGAAGATTTCCAAACGGACATATATTGCTCTATTCACTATGGAATCTGAGAGTATTGCATTAGATAAAGCACGAGAGGGGGTCGAGTGCCTAAGATGCTTTTTAGAAGACATTCCTCTCTGACATAGGCCTATGCCTATTATATCTACACACTATGTTAGCCAAGATGTAATAGCTAAAGCTAAAAAACAACTAATCTCAACTGACATTATTTCCTATTGATTGGATAAAGTCCAAGGAGAATATCGTAGACCCTTTAACGAAAGGTTTGTCTAAAGATATAGTTAGAAATACATCGAGGGGGAGGGGGCTTAAGCTCATAAATTAAACTTGCCATGAAGGATACTCAACCTTATTGACTGGAGATCCTAAGATCAAGGTTTCGAATGAGACAACTAATTTGTGGTGGGTAAAGGTAAACACTATCAGAGAATTTATTCTCTGTCCCTTCCCTATGGTGTAGACGTGATAGTGTGACTGCATGTGAAGGATGACTTTTAAGAAGTCTCAATGAGTTCTATAGTTTCAATTTAAGATTGAAGTGGGGTGTAGCACTAACACTCTTTATGGAAACTTACCTATCTGATTGAGGAAGTGGGGCCGCTTCCTATGAAAATCTGAGCTTTGATTCTCTAGAGCATTCTGAGAAATAGGATATGTCCAGGGCCAAATTGGAAAAAAAACGGCACGAGCTTGGCAGCAACCTTGGAGATATCATCCGTGGTTGTTATCGCGAATTACATTAAGTGCTAGCAGTTCAATACATCGCGTTCACTGTCTCTACCAAGTAGTTCCGGTAATATCTCACTAAGCAAAGGTTCAAGACCTCATGGACACCTCTGCCTAAAATGGTATTTCCTGCGTTTTTTATGTGATTTTCGTTTTGATGGTTTTAGTATTACTGGAATTTAGGACCTAAGGGTCACTAAGGGTTCACTAGTTCATGCTTTTTCACTTTGGTGAAAGAAACCTTTAGTCTCACCTGTGAGAAACTAAAGATGAAAGCTCTCTTTACTATTATGATTTATGAAATTCATAGTATGACCATGGGGTCAACACACTTTTATGTGAGGGAGAGGACGTAGAAATGACTAGGATGATTTCAACACACAGACGTTCCGTATGTCTGTTCGGTCAGGCAGGGTCGTGAGATTGGGTTGTTGATTTACCAAGATCTATCTGTGTTTTTCATGTTTTATTGAGGTTTTCATTCATGTGGGGGATTGTTGGAAAACAATTAATATAAAATTTATTTTTAAAGTTTTTTTTGTAAGAAAAATAATAACTTAATGTTTTCTTTTGTGAATGAAACTTTTTAGTCCCACATCGGGGAGTTCCTCTTTTTAAGTTGTATTATTCCATTATATAAAAAAATTCTCTACTTTTGTAAAATCTATGGGAAAGGGGTTTCTCTATATTTTAGAGAGACCCCCAAGGGAAATATTTTATATTGTTTTATTTAGCGTTCGTGATTTTTCTTAAGGATTTTTTCGGAGTTGCCAAGCTCAAGTTGAGCATCTATTACTTATGCTAGTAGTAGGTGTGGTAGAGTGTTTTATCCTGGAGATATCCTTCCTGTGAGGGCTATAGCATCACTCTTGAGTGTAGCCGGACGCTAATGTCTTAAGGACAGCGTGTTGAACACGTGACTCACTCTGTTTTTCAAAAAAATTCCATGTTGCGGAGATCTAGGGAGCTTGAACGTTTCATCAAATCGATCTCTTCCACTATAAAGGAGCTAAGTATCAATAAATTTTGCTTATTTAATTTTTCCTCGTTTTTGATTATTGCACCCAACATATTTGTGTCAATAATTTTGTATTTGCCTTTGAAAGTTCTTCAGTCCTTTTAATCCAAATGGTCTACCACAGTATAAATGGAAGCAAGTCCCAAAGCTTTTTTTTTTTTTTGTGTTGTGTTTCTTCTTATTCCATTCCCTTATATTCTAGCTCTAATAGAATCTCGAGATACCCAATGGACATTAAAACTTGAAAGGAAATAGTTTCATACCTGCAATGTGACTTCGCAGTGATGAAATAAATATTTGTTGGACTCCGTAGCTTTATAACACATTGATCATCCATTTATAGTGATCGCATATCTTAGCTTGTCAAAAGTTGGAGCAACATGATAACAAAGAGACCAAGTGAAGAATACCACTCTTGGGGGAATATTGTATTCCATAGAAGTTTATGGGGAAAAACAAACAACCCATCTTCTTCCAATTGAATATAACAACTTGCTACTAAAAAAGTAAAGTTAAGCCTCCAAATTCTGCAATAATTTGGCTTAGGGATGTTGGATATTTCCAAAAGGATGCATTTTTGTTTGCCACTATCCAGAGAGTCCGGGGATGTGGTCGACCTAATTCGAATTTCATTGAAATTTGAATGGACGCGTCTTTTCTCAATAGCCATCATTGCTACCTCTTGATGGTGTCTGTTTGGAGATGAAAATACATCTACAATGAAGATGAATTCTTTTATAAATAGTGGTGATTATTTATCTTGAAACACATCAAAAAATTACTGCTTGCTTCTCCTCTAATATCATCACCGGAATATTAAAACAATGTGTTCCTGGTTGTGTTAAGGTAGTAATATCCTTGAATTCGATTACGGTGCTAGGCTTCATTGATCCTGAAGGCATATGTGATGGACCGGAAAATTACGCCTGGGCACGCAGGAAATAACTTCCCCGATGCGCCATTTCTATGCTATTAACAGGGCCTTGATGTTAAGCAAATGCACGTTCATCCGCCCTTGCAAACATGCTCATGGAGAATGATGCGTCTAACTTAGCTTACACACCTTTCCAACTTACCATAGAACAAGGGTATAAAGCCTTTCCTCAACGTAGGAAATTTATCACTGAATTTCCTATCTAGCTGAGTAACCGTCATACTGCCGAGTCTTGTCCAGGCATAAGGCATGCCTTGGGCTTACCCATAGGCCATTGCATCCTCCTTTTCACTTATCTTAGGCATTGCTGAAGGAATGCACTTGTCTTACTCGTGACAAGGGTGCATCAATCAGGCTCATGTCGTACTTTCCTTAGGCTTATGCAAGCTCCGCTAACTAGCATATCGATGTAGCTTACTTACGAGGCCATGCCCAATACGGCTTTAGTACATTCCTAAGTCGAAGTATGAACATCCAAGGAATGGAATGCAACTTGCCTCATCAAGTTTTTCCATAATCATCTCCTACGTCAAGCTACCGAGCCAGATGATATGAGAGGCCAGTATGCCGCAATCATCTCGCAATTAGATGTTATGAGCGACAAAGTGCCAGACCGGCAATGATGCAACTCATTGCGGCTTCCTACGTACCCTTCCTTACTCTAAAGGGATCAAGAACGGACCGTAGTTCATCCTCGAAGGGACAGAAACTTAAGTCAACTCGTTAGCAAGGTCGTGGCCAAGCAATAATGATAATGGCCTATAAGATCATAGCTCGGTTGAACCCACCAAGCGTTGGCATGTCAAGTTTGGTTATCATATTTTAGTGAATCAAAACTCATTTAAAGAGTCGCTTGATTATGTACTAGAGACTACTTCGTATAGGTTAGATTAGAAAGACTAGGATTATGAGACATACAAGTATTACTCGAAGACTTGAAGAATGTGAAGAAGTAACAAGCTACAACGACGACATCATCCTTCCTCTTGAGGTTAGTAATATTTGACTTGAACTATTTCATTCCTAACGTATCTTTCAAGTCGTGCTATATTGAAAACATAACTGCGAAGCTTTGAATGATTATACTCTAGTAGTAAGACATGATCACATGATCATAGTGTTACGGAATTAGGATAATAAGTATAACGCTTATCTTTTGAACTTCGTATATAAGACATCGACATAATCGTATGAATGCTATTGTGATTATGTGTATGGGTAAAGGTGAAGATTTCATCCTAGGAAACAATGTTTACATTTGTTTAAAGGAAGTACATTCATGAACTTGTTTTATGAATCGAAAGGGAAATCGCAAGGCTTATTGGTATTGTTATTCAATGAATATCTTTGGATTACCAATATGTGTGAGTTAGTAGAACCGATCATAACTTGTTGTGTATCTTGGTAAAACTAATCACAGTGCCCGACTTATGTATTGGTATGACTTTTATTAGTGTAACCGATCCTAAGTAATCACCTGAGATGGTATGATCGATATTTATAATTGGTGTGACCGATCCTAGTAATTGGTGTGACCGATCACAAAAGAGTTGTGTAATCGATCCTTGTAATTGGCGTAACCGGTCCTAGTAATTGGTGTAACCGATCCTGGTAATTGGTGTGACCGATCCTAGTGACTTGTGTAACCGATCACAAGTAATACCATGATAATAAGGTAACCGGTCCTGGTAAATGATGTAACCAATCCTGGTAACTGATGTAACCGGTCTCAGTAACCATATTAAGGTAGAACCGATCCTTGTGTTTGGTAAAACCGTAAACCCATGATTAGTGATTTGATATTTGATCAATCATATAGTTTTCTTGGAATACATATGAACCAATTCTAAACTTGTTTGGAAGTGTGGTATAATCGATTCCAAGATTGTAAATATAAAAGAGGATTTACAAAGAAAAGATGTCGACATACTTTGAACATGATCAGTAACTCTTATCTTTTATTGTTCAAGAAGCGATCTACAAGTACCATTGGTAGGAAATTGGATAATTGCGGTTTATTTTAGTTTTTGATTGATTTGATTGACTAACGGTTGTTGAACTTTGATTGCACCTAGTTTGTTTATTCTTGAGAATCTTCTCTTCTGATATAAGATTCACTCAAACTATATCGAAGTGTCGACGGGATCTTTAGAATAAAAACATCTTGTGATAATCCATTGTTAACATATCCCATTCTGTGTGTGATTGATCACAAGAGATTCAAGTGGTATTGTGCAGGTTTAATTGAAGATTAAAGAAGATTTGAAGACAAATAACATTTCTTATTTTGTTTTTATATCTTTGGGTGTGCACAAACCTTGATCGGTTGGGATCCAACTAGAATCGGGATTTATTCGATTGATTAGTTGTGTAAGATCGGCATTACCTTATAGTTTCTTGTTTGATTCCATATTGATGGATTGCAAATATAAACTCTGCTACTTCGGTAGTTATTGGATAGATTGATCTAACCAGGAAAAGGAGTTTATTGGTTAAACGAAAGAGCCTTTGCATATGACTTGAGATATATTCATCTGAAAGAATCAAGAGAGTTGTTGCAAAACAGATTTGTTGTTCCTTTACTGTTTGGAATACGATCCAAAGGAATTGTTCCAGTGCGTGCACTTATTGAATGTCGGAAGCGCAGGGATACTGAAGAAACTAGGTGAACTATAGGTTTAGTTGCTTGGTCTCAACTATACGAAGTTTGTTAGATTTTGTATAGCAGCTTAATTCTGAAAGTATTCAATTCTGGACTAGGTCCCAGGGTTTTTCTGCATTTGCGGTTTCCTCGTTAACAAAATCTTGCTGTTTTTTTTACTTTTCTATTTCCGCAATTATAATTGTTTATTATAATTAAAAGTAAAATACACAAACGTTAACTCCGTATTACTTGATAGTGATCCTATAGAGTTTGGTTAAGTACGAACCTATTATCAAGTAATCACACTTTGATTATTGTATTGTCTCGATCTCGTATCCATAGACGATCACACAAAGTGTGAATACCGATTTGTAGTATTGTCTCAACTTCGTCCATAGACAATCACTTTTGGTAAGAGGACTTATAGGTGGATAAATTAAAGATTGTGGTGTATTTGGGTACCCTCGTCTTTTCATGGCCTAGTCCGTGTAGTTCGTTCCATCAAAATGCACAAAGGTTGTGCATTATCAAGTCAACGACATGGCATAGTGATGCCTAAACATCAAATGCCCTATTTGCAAGGATACACAGCTATAAATGAGGCTTACGCATCATTTATACTCTTTCGGCTAAGCTATGAAGCTTACTTGGTGCATGGTCCACATATGCACCTTCAACCAACTACACATCCCTATATATGTTAACTTATAATTTCTACAACTTAGAAAAGAGAGAGGATTGACATGCTTGTTTTACTATTCATGGCCGTTGCCATGTATCCCTGAATAACCGACAATGATTGCTGAGTTATGTTCTGTAATGCATAATGATTGCGCACCACTCTTTCTGTCTATTGCACAATGACTACGGAACACTCGTTCTGGCTATTGCGCAATATTCACTCGTCCAGCCCTCTCTGGCCTGATGCACAATGATTATGCAATATTGGCCCTAGGCCAATCATCCACATAATGCGCGATGTTTTTGCTGCATCATCCAAGGCAATCTACTCAACTGGCCTAATGCATCATGATTATGCAACATTGGTCCTTGGCCAATAATCCTTCGAAATGCGCCATACTTGGCGCTATATTGGCTCTAGGCCAATGTTCCTCTCAACGCAACAGAAGCTTGAGTTGAAGCTTCATCTTATGCCATGACGCATCTTTTAGCATGTGCCATGCTAAAAACATGGGGTGTTACATTATTCACCCTTTAAAGAATTTCATCCCCGAAATTCAAAACAAAAACCATTGTGGACAAACTCTTCGGTTTGGATTCCCGAGAAAAAGTCTCATACCAGATGCTCAGAAATCACACAAGGTTTATTCAGTTTGTCATGGAACATCAATTAGGATTTTCTAAGAAAACATCCCATACCTCATACTCAGGAATCCAAAAAGAGTCCACAACGTTGCCAAGAATCTCAATTGGCCAGTTTCCAAAAGGATATCTAAAGCAGGTATCCTAAGTGGGCGTCCCATACCACACATTCAAGAGTTCCTAAAGTTCGCAAGGTTGAAAATGTCATCGAAATGACAAAATCTTACCACAGTATTGTGTGGAAGCGAAAGTGTGATGCCCACCATCCCTGACTGTCATCCAGGTTTCCACTCGTAAGTGTGATGCTAGCCGTCCTGAGGACGCACACCATTGAAAAATTTCCAACGTGTGGGGATAATCAGTCCCATTGTCTGCCTACTATTTCGAACGGTCTTCTGGATATCCACTCGTAAGTGGGGTGCCACTTAGGCCAGGCAAACTCACAGTACTTAAACAAGTTCAACTCGATTCGCAAAGTAACTAGCTTAGAAGTTAAAAACCGTTTTCGCGCAAAATTTGGCCTACAATCCAACTTTAAGTTTTCCATAAAAGAAAGTACTCGCTTGACGAGTCCATTACTCACATTCCCTAGAGTTTTCTCGGAACTTTCTCTGATACCAACTGTGACGAACCGGAAAATTACGTCTGGCGCGCCTAGGCGCGCATGCCATAACTTCCCCGATATGACATTGTTATGCTTTTAAACGGGCCTTGATGTTAGGCAAATGCACGTTTATATATCCTTGCAAACATGCTCGTGGAGCATGATACATTTAACTTAGCTTCCACACCTTTCCAACTTAACATAGAACAAGGGTATTTTTAGAGCACTGCTCGGTCGAACTCGCAAGAGTTGCTATCTCAAGCTTGTTTGTCAAGTTTAGTTGTCAAAACTATAAGTCTTGATTTCTAGTCTACTTATAGATAAGTCTCGGATTAGGATAGAATGTGTAGTTCAACTTTAGACTTCACGGCAGTTCATCGATTGAAGACGAAGAACTACTAAGGGGAGCTTGTGGAACTTCATCAACAAAAGGTATGTGGAGACTTGAACTACTCTATCACTCAAAAGTCTATTTCTACCCTATCTCCTATTTGAGACAAAGGTCGTATAGCTATATAGACTTCGATTATACACATTTGATATTTCGAGCTGAGTTTAACTCGCTTATATATTTCTCGAAATATGTGTTGGTAAGCTTTCGCTTTAACCAAGTCCATCTTATATTCTTGAAGAAAGTCAAAAGATGATCATGTGAAAATCGCCTGGTAAGATCTTATATGATTTGTGTGAGACAGTCATTTGGTGTAGACTCGGAATGTTTCGTATTGATCATTTGATCGCTTGAAAATTGCTTTAAAGCTAATAGTTTGCGTGAGACAGCTATTGCCGTCTCCTAAGAATGTTTCAATGATTGAAATAGGAGTTAAGAACAATTAACCATGATTGGATATAACACAGTATGCTTACTTGTATGCTAACTGTTGCAAGTTATTCCAAGTCCGGGAACCATAGTATGCATACCCGTATGCGTACCGGTTTGTTAGTTGAAGTTCGGGAACTTTGTATGCATACCCGTACGCGTACCGGCGTAAAGTTCAAGTCCGGGAATTCAACTGAGTTTGGTGGTGTACGACAGTATGCGTACCCGTTCGCATACTGGCGAACCCAGACCAAGTCCGGCTACTTAGGTATGCGTACCCGTTTGCATACTTGAGTGGGTTATGTTCTAAAATCGTTTTTTTCATGAACTAATACATTTATATAATAAGGATGGCAATCTATTGCAAACGTGGCTATAATGTTCATGAATTGATTCAAGTGAATCAAAATTTATTTTGCTTCAATTGTGTCTTGTATACTTCTATGAGAATATAAACAATTGAACAACTCTAGAACTAGTTTCATTTGAGTAATTTGAACTAGTTGTGTTAAGATGAACAAGGTTGATATGAAAGTGTTCATATGGCTAACTTCGGTTAACTATTGTTGAGCCAAAAAGGGGTACACGTTCAGATACGGTTATCCATATCTAAATGAAGTCACTTTTTATTTGTGTGCAACAAGCTAAGTTCGATCTAACGGTTGAAAGATATTAGCTTGAGTCTAAACAAGTTTTCATCTAACAGTGAATATTGAATGCTTTGTTACCAAGGTAACATTGATTGCAAACCCTGATTTGAAGACTATATAAGGGAGAACTCTAGCAACTAGGAAACCTATTCCCCACACCTCCTGTGCGATACTAGTTGCGACTAGAGTCGATTCTCCTTTAACCTAGGTTTTTCCTAAACCAATTACAGGTTAACGACTTAAAGACTTCATTGCGATTGTGAAGCCAAACCCAACTATTTTCTCTGTAGTTGTGTGTTCTGATCTTTCTTTATTATATCGTATTGAGTACTATCTTTTCTAAGATTTTCTTGATATTTAATCTCCGATAGGCAAGATAAAAAGTGGTCACAAACATCTTCGTCTCATCGTTTGTGATTCCACGATGTCTTGTTTCACTTCCATACGATTAAGATTATTGTGAGGTGATTGATATTACTAGGTTGTTCTTCGGGAATATAAGTCCGGTGTATCAATTGGTTCCTGTTAACCTTGATTTATCAAAAGACGGAACATAAAATCGTACGTATTTCTATGGGAGACAGATTTATCTATTCAATAGACTTTTATATGTGAGACATATTTGTATATCAAGTCTTCAACTTTGGGTCGTAGCAACTCTTAGTTGTGGGTGAGACCAGCTAAGGGAATACAGTGCGTAGAATCCTGCTGGGATTTAGAGGCGTAAGGAACGCGACCGTACCTTGATCAGTGGGAGATTGTTTAGGGCTCAACTACATTCCAGTCCGAAGTTAACTTGCAGTAGGCTAGTGTCTGTAGCGGCTTAATACAGTGTGGTGTTCAAATATGGACTAGGTCCCGGGGGTTTTCTGCATTTGCGGTTTCCTCGTTAACAAAAATTCTAATGTCTGTGTTATTTCTTTTCCGCATTATATTTGTTTATATAATTAAAATATCACAGGTTGTGCGTAGTTCAATCAATTAGATAATCCAACCTTTGGTTGTTGATATAAATTGATTGACACTTGAACATTGGTCTTTGGTACCGTTCAAGTTGTTTCTCATAATAATCAGGCTCACGGATTTTATCAGTTTGATTTGCTGATTACATTGAGAAACAGAGATACAACTCTTGGATATATTTCCATTGATTGAGTCTGATTCTCTTGGAATTATACTGGAGTTTTTCAATACAGATTGCCTAAACGAAATATTGGGTGTGGTTGTTAGACCCTCTCTTTTTCAATTGGTATCATAGCAGGCAAACACGATAAACCTAATAAGTTTGTGTTTGATTGTTCCTAAAGACTGTCCCTATGGGAAATCACTTTGGGAAATTTGTTCTGGGCATCTATGACGTATACCATAAATCTTCAAAGATTGTTTAGAGTTTATCCTTCACGAGACTGCTGGTCTATCAAGATAATCTCTTATCATCTAAGACGTCAGAAATCCTAGATGATGGAAAACAATCTAAAAGAAAAATTAAAGATTCCTTTAAAAAGGTTCGTTGCAGGAAACGTGTGAATGAAAGCTCAAGGATATAAAACCTCACTAGACTTCTTATTAATCTTTTGGAGGAATACTATCGAGATAGATCTATTTATGGCTTTCGAAAACGTTTTTAAATCTCTGGAACGACTTGTCTTGATTAAGGAAATGGCATGTGATGGTAAAAATTATGATTCTGTCATTCGTGACACTCATTCGAGTTTTGGCAACGACCCGGTAAAAACCGATAAAAAGATTTTTACAGGTAATGTTGCAAGGTCCAACCATTGGAAAAAATCCTTCCTTTAATCATAAGAAAAAAGAGTCAAAAATTTAAAATAACCCTGAGTATCATCACTATGATTATACTTCTGGTACATTTCACAAATATCGACCGGAGAAGGTGCGTGAGGGTTCCTCTGCCCATCTTGCCTCTTGGTAACAAGATTTGCATCACCCCATTTATATATAACTTGAAGTGGGGTAAGTAACGGTCTAGTCCGTTTTGTGTCGTTATATTATGGGTTAGTTTTATTTTTGAATTTTTTTGAAGAAAAACTCGTTCGACATATATTTTTTTCTGTCCACCTGAGGTTAAATAAAGTGATATAGTTCTACTACTATCCTTTTAATGCACTATGTTGATTTTTCACAGTGTGCGAACCTTGATGGTTGAACGATAAGAAAATCCCACTTTCTTTTTGTGGGTCGCGGTTCATGAACGGGGCCTAGCCCATTTATAAGGAGATAAAAGTTGTGGTACGCGTACCCTTCTTTTTCCTTCTCTTGTCAGCGTACGTGAACTTTTTCTAGGGTTCATGTGTCATGTCCATTAAAACATCTTTGGAGATCCAAGGGAAGCAAAGGGTTTTATTAATCTTCATGAAGCATATCAAGTAAGTTTTTCCTTCTTCTTGTTCTCTAATTCTCAGATCTCATGGGGAATTTCAAGGTTTCAAAGAAGGTTTCAAAAAACTTGGATTCATCTCCTTCTAGCATGATTATACCTAAAAATCAAGATTCTATTAGAATTAGATTTATCAATGATTCTAGTAGTAAGATCTTTGAGAGGATTTCTTCTAGTGGGTTCATTCTAGAAAAGAAATTGGATATGGTTAGTGTTCATAAATAAGATTTGGTTTGCTTTGAAAATTTTAATCTTGGAAACATCTTTAATGGTCTTGGTGAAGGCTTTGACACAAGAATCTTCTATGCAACCATCCATGATGTTGATCTTGATGACATGGAATTCAAGACCATGATAAATAGAGAAAGGATTCTGGTTAATAGAGAGTTGATATCAAGGATTACAAAAATTCCTTTGGGAAATTTTCGCCTTCATGAAACCATTTCTAATGGTCTTTATGGCAAGAGTGTTTATTGGATTGAAGGGAAATTTCTTACTAATTATCTTAGTCTTGCTTTGATGTCTTTTGGAAAACTTGGTATATCTAATCTTTGTCCCTCCACAATTGAGAACTCTCAGTGGAGTCGTGAGTTTGCGGAGTTAGTCTATTTCCTTGAATTGGGTTCTCGAAGTCTTGATATTTGTGGATTCGTCATTCTTCAAATGCTCTTAATGACGTCATCCAACAACAAGGTAGGCTTTCCTTGCTTAATTGAGCAAATTTGTCGAGCATACTCTATTTTCCTATTGGCAACTCTATTGGAACTCCCAAACTTATTCGTCCTTGTACTTTCGAACGTATGAAGGAGAATGCTTACAAAAGACAAATATGTGATTCCCTTTACGGTTCTTGTGATCCTACCACCTTGAGTCTTTTCATCAAATTCAAAAGGGTGCGTGTAAGATCAATTTCAAGGTAAAATGTGTGCAAGAACAATTACGGGTGATTGCTACTAAGTTTCTCGAAATCAAGGAAGATATGGATATTATTCAAGCCTCTTGGATGGTTTCCGATGATGAAGATGATGATTAAACTATTTGTGTCTTAATGTCTAGAAAACTTCTTATGAGAATTTATTCTTGTGTTTTAAGAAGGATAACTAGGGTTTGGTATAGCAGTTGCCAACGACTTTCATCTTGCAATGTTTCTAGATTTATTTATTTAAATTCTAAAGTTTATTTGGAAGATGATTTTGCAGTATTAATCTTTATTGGTTTTATATATTGCAAAAATTGTTATGAGACATGAGTGGTTGCGTCCGTGAATTGTGATTGTCCCATATATGTCTAAAGTTAGGTCTATTATATGACTTTATGCAAATATTGATGGAAAATATAATGAACTTTTTATAACAAAGAATAAGTCTATGGTATCATTATGCAAATATTGATGAAAAATAGAATGTATCTTTGAATATCCCGCAGTATTGATCTATCCCTGATCCACTTTTATGTGAAAGTAGTGTGAGGCTTCGTAAGTTCTCTTGTGTTGAGCATTTCTGATTAAATTAATCATAGGTTCTTTTGTGGTTAATTTAATTGAGTTTTCTGGATACAAATTCATGTTTCATGTAATTTGTTAATGTCCAAAGAAATCCTTCTTTTCTTGCAAAAGTAAGGTCGCTCTTGTTGTTCTTTCGGGAATGACATTTTATTGGGGAGAGTTCTTAATTGAACTTGTGCTTAATTGCCAAATCTTTGTGAGGAGTGCGGCTGTGGAATATTATAGGAGTTTTCTTGTATCTTTATAAACTCCTTGATGAATACACTAAGTTTCGACTATGTGAAATCATCGAAACAATGTTGATATGTTCTCTTTTAGTCATGAAGTATCTCTATGAGAATTTCATTATGATCCCACTAGTTTTTGTACCTTTGCCAATTTATATTAACAAAAAGGGGGAGAATTAATGTGTAGTTCACACTACAAATTCATATGGTTTACGGATCATTATGTAAGGGGGAGTGGTTTTCATGTGAGATGAAGTATTGACTAAGGGGGAGTGATACATATCATCAGAGTATTGTTGTCAAAGTTATGATACAATTGGACTTTGATGCTGTGTAATAATACTATGACACTGCATAACAATGATTGAGAGCTACTGTATTCTCATTGTTATAACTACGGATCTTCAACAACTATGATGCTAAGTTGAACAAGTTCAGAATCACTGGAGTACTTGGAAGTGATGAAGATTTCGAGTAATGTTCAAGAACCAAGGAGATCAAGCATTTGGATGAGAAGCTACAAAGTTTATTTATTTTGAAATCCATATGTACTGATAGTTTTGTCACTAAAATTGACAAAGGGGAAGATTGTTAGAGCACTGCTTGGTCGAACTTGTAAGCGTTGCTATCTCAAGCTAAACTTGACAAAACTATAAGTCTTGATTTCTAGTGTACTTATAGCTAAGTCATTGATTAGGATAGAATGTGTAGTTGAGCTTTAGATTTCACGACGTTCCTCGATTGAAGACGAAAAACTACTTAGGGTATCTTGGGGAACTTCATTAACAAAAGGTATGTGGAGACTTGAACTCATATATCACTCAAAAGTCTATTTCTACTATATCTCATATTTGAGACAAAAGTCGTATAGCTATATAGACTTCGATTTTACACATTCGATATTTCGAGTTGAGTTTAACTCGCTTACATATTTTCTCAAAATATGTGTTGGTAAGCTTTCGCTTTTACCAAGTTCATCTTATATTCTTGACGAAAGTCAAAAGATGATCATGTGAAAATTGCCTGGTAACATCTTATATGATTTGTGTGAGACAATCATTTGGTGTAGACTCGGAATGTTTCGTATTGATCATTTGATCACTTGAAAATTGTTTTGAAGCAAATAGTTTGTGTGAGACAGCTATTGTCGTCTTCTAAGAATGTTTCAATGATTGAAATGGGAGTTTAGAACAATTAACCATGATTGGATATAGCACAGTATGCGTATTTGTATGCTAACTGTTGCAAGTTATTCCAAGTCCGGGAACCATAGTATGCATACCCGTATGCATACCGGTTTGTTAGTTGAAGTCTAGGAACTTAGTATGTATACCCGTATGCGTACCAGCGTAAAGCTCAAGTATGGAAATTCAACTGATTTTGGTGGTGTACGACAGTATGCGTACCTGTTCGCATACTGGCGAACCCAAACCAAGTCCGGCTACTTAAGTGTGCGTACCCGTTTGCATACTTGAGTAGGTTATGTTCAAAAATCGGTTTGTTCATGAACTAATACATTTATATAATAAGGAATTCAATCTTTTGCAAACCGTGGCTATAATGTTCATCAATTGATTCGAGTGAATCAAAATCGATTTTGCTTCACTTGTGTCATGTATACTTCTATGAGAATATAAACAATTGAACAACTCTAGAACTAGTTTCATTAGAGTCATTTGAAATAGTTGTGTTAAGATGAACAAGGTTGATATGAAAGTGTTCATATAGCTAACTTCGGTTAACTATTGTTGAGCCAACAAGGTATACACGTTTAGGTACGGTTATCCATATCTAAATGAAGTCACTTTTAATTTATGTGTCACAAGCTAAGTTCGATCTAACGGTTGAAAGAATGAGCTTGAGTCTAATCAGGTTTTCATAACGGTGAATATTGAATGCTTTGTTACCAAGGTAACATTGATTGCAAACCCTGATTTGAAGACTATATAAGGGGGAACTCTAGCAACTGGGAAACCTAATCCCCATAACTCCTGTGTGATACTAGTTGCGACTAGAGTCGATTCTCCTTTAACCTAGGTTTTTCCTAAAACCATTATAGGTTAACGACTTAATGACTTCATTGCGATTATGAAGAAAGACCGAACTATTTTCTCTGTAATTGCGTATTCTGATCTTGCTTTATTCTATCGTATTGAGTACTATCTTCTCTAAGATTTGCTCGAGATTTAATCTCCGATAGTGAAGATAAAAAGTTGTCACAAACATCTTCGTCTCATCGTTTGTGATTCCACAATATCTTGTTTCTCTTCCATACAATTAAGATTGTGAGGTGATTGATATTACTAGGCTATTCTTCGGGAATATAAGTCTGTTGTATCAATTGGTTCCTGTTCACCCTGATTTATCAAAAGATAGAACAAAAACTCATACGTATTTCTATGGGAGACAGATTTATCTATTCAATAGACTTTTATGTGTGAGACAGATTTGTTTATCAAGTCTTCGACTTTGGATCGTAGACCCTCTTAGTTGTGGGTGAGATCAGCTAAGGGAATCAAGTGCATAAAGTCCTGCTGGGATTCAGAGGCGTAAGGAACGCGACTGTACCTTGATTAGTGTGAAATTTGTTAGGGCTCAACTACATTCCAGTCCGAAGTTAACTTGCAGTAGGCTAGTGTCTGTAGCGGCTTAATACAGTGTGGTGTTCAAATTTGGACTAGGTCCCCGTGGTTTTCTGCATTTGCGGTTTCCTCGTTAACAATATTTCTGGTGTCTGTGTTATTTCTTTTCCGCATTATATTTGTTTATATAATTGAAATATCACAGGTTGTGCGTAGTTCAATTAATTAGATAAGCCAACCTTTGGTTGTTGATATAAATTGATTGACACTTGAACATTGGTCTTTGGTACCGTTCAAGTTGTTTTTCATAATAATCAGGCTCACATATTTTATATATTTGATTTGCTGATTACATTAAAAAACAGAGATACAACTCTTGGATTCATTTCCATTGATTTAGTCTAACTGTCTAGTTGATTCTCTTGGAATTATATTGGAGTTTGTCCATACAGATTTCCTAAACGAAATATTGGGTGTGGTTGTTAGACCCTCGCTTTTTCAATTGGTATCAGAGCAGGCTAACACGATAAACATAATAAGTTTGTGTTTGATTGTTCCTAAAGACTGTCCCCTATGGGAAATCACTTTGGGCAATTTGTTCTGGGCATCTGTGACAAATACCAGAAATCTTAAAAGATTGTTCAGAGTTTATCCATCTCGAGACTGCTGGTCTCTCAAGATAATGTCTTATCATCTAAGACGTCAGAAATCCTAGATAATGGAAAACAATCTAAAAGAAAAATTAAAGATTCCTTTAAAAAGGTTTGTTGCAGGAAACGTGTGAATGAAAGCTCAAGGATATGGAACCTCACTAGACTTCTTATTAATCTTTTTGAGGAATACTATCGAGATGGATCGATTGACAAAGATTTATTTATTGCTTTCGAAAACGTTTTTAAATCTCTGGAACGACTTGTTTTGATTAAGGAAATGACATGTGCTGGTTAAAATTCTGATTCTGTCATTCGTGACACTCATTCGAGTTTTGGCAACGCCCCGGTAAAAATCGATATAAATATTTTTACAGGTAGCGTATCAAGGTCCAGCCATTGGAAAAATCCTTCCTTTAATCATAAGAAAAAGGAGTCAAAAATTTCAAATAACCCTGAGTATCATCACTATGATTATACTTCTGGTACATTTCACAAAAATCGACCGGAGAAGGTGCGTGAGGGTTCCTCTGCTCATCTTGCCTCTTGGTTACAAGATTGGCATCACCCCATTTGTATATAATTTGATGTGGGGCTAGTAACGGTCTGGATTTTTTTTTTTTGTCTTTGTATTATGGGTTAGTTTTAATTTTGAATTTTTTGAAGAAAAACTCGTTCGACATATTTTTTTCCTGTCAACCTAAGGTTAAATAAAGTGATATAGTTCTACTACTATCCTTTTAATGCACTATGTTGATTTTTCACAGTGTGCGAACCTTGATGGTTGAACGATATAAAAATCCCACTTTCCTTTTGTGGGTCGCGGTTCATGAACGGGATTTGCCCATGAATAAGGAGATAAAAGTTGTGGTACGCGTACCCTTCTTCTTCCTTCTCTTGTACGCGTACGCGAACTTTTTCTAAGGTTCATGTGTCATCTCCATTAAAACATCGTTGGAGATCCAAGGGAGGAAAAAGGTTTTATTAATCTTCAAGAAGCATATCAAGTTAGTTTTTCCTTCTTGTTGTTCTCTAATTCTCAGATCTCATGGGGAGTTTCAAAGTTTCAAAGAAGGTTTCAAAAAAATTGGATTCATCTTCTTCTAGCATGATTATACCTAAAAATCAAGATTCTATTAGAATTAGATTTATCAATGATTCTAGTAGTAAGATCTTTGAGAGGATTTCTTCTTGTGGGTTCATTCTAGAATAGAAATTGGATATGGTTGGTGGTCATAAAGAAGATTTGGTTTGCTTTGAAAAATTTAATCTTGGAAACATCTTTAATGGTCTTGGTGAAGGCTTTGACCATCTCACAAGAATCTTCTATGCCAACATCCATGATGTTGATCTTGATGACATGGAATTCAAGACCTTGATAAATAGAGAAAGGATTCTTATTAATAGAGAGTTGAAATCAAGGATTTCCATAATTCCTATGGGAAATTTTCGCCTTCATGAAACCATTTCTAATGGTCTTTGTGGCAAGAGTGTTGACTGGATTGAAGGGAAATTTCTTACTAATTATCTTAGTCTTGCTTTGATGTCTTTCGGAAAACTTGGTAAATTTAATCTTTGTCCCTCCACAATTGAGAACTCTAGATGGAGTCGTGAGTTTGCGGAGTTAGTCTATTTCCTTGAATTGGGTTCTCGAAGTCTTGATATTTGTTGATTCATCATTCTTCAAATGCTCTCAATGACGTCATCCAACAAGAAGTTAGCCTTTCCTTGCTTAATTGAGCAAAATTTTTGAGCATACTCTATTGCTCATATTGGCAACTCAATTGGAACTCCCAAACTTGTTCGTCCTTGTACTTTCAAACGTATGAAGGAGAATGCTTGCAAAATACAAAGATGTGATTCCCATTACGGTTCTTGTGATCCTACCACCTTGAGTCTTCTTCATAAAATTCACAAGGGTGCGTGTTAGATCAATTTCAAGGTAAAATGTGTGCAAGAACAATTACGTGTGATTGCTATTAAGTTTCCCGAAATCTAGGAAGATATGGATATTATTCAAGCCTCTTGGATGGTTTCCGATGATGAAGATGATGATTAAACTCTTTGTGTCTTAATGTCTAGGAAACTTCTTATGAGAATTTATTCTTTTGTTTTAAGAAGGATAAATAGGGTTTGGTATAGCAATTATTGTGAGTACACATAACTATTGCCAACGACTTTCATCTTGCAATGTTTTTAGATTTATTTATTTAAATTCAAAAGTTTATTTGGAAGATGATTTTGCAGTATTAATCTTTATTGGTTTTATATATTGCAAAAATTGTTATGGGATATGAGTGTTTGCGTCCGTGAACTATGATTGTCCCATATATGTCAAAAGTTAAGTCTATTATATGTCTTTATGCAAATATTGATGGAAAATAGAATGAACTTTTAATAACAAAGATTAAGTCTATGGTATCATTATGCAAATATTGATGAAAATAGAATGAATCTTTGTATATTCCGCAATATTTATGTTTCCCTGATCAACTTCCATTTGAAAGTACTGTGCGGCTCCGTAAGTTCTCTTATGTTGAGCATTTCCGATAAAATTAATCATGGGTTCTCTTGTGGTTAAGTTAATTGAGTTTTCTGGATACAAATTCATGTTTCATGTAATTGGTTAATGTCTAAAGAAATCCTTCTTTTCTTGTAAAAGTAAGGTCTCTCTTGTTGTTCTTTCGGGAATGACATTTTATGCGGGAGAGTTCTTAATTGAACTTGTGCTTAATTGCCAAATCTTTGTGGGGAGTGCGGTTGTGGAATATTGTAGGAGTTTTCTTGTATCTTTATAAACTCCTTGATGAATACACTAAGTTTCGACTATGTGAAATCATCGAAACAAAGTTGATATATTCTCTTTTAGTCATGAAGTATTTCTATGAGAATTTCATTATGATCCCGCTAATTTTCGAACCTTTTCCAATTTATATTGACAAAAAGGGGTAGAATTATTGAGTAGTTCACACTACAAATACATATGGTTTACGGATCATTATGTAAGGGGAAGTGGTTTTCATTGTGAGATAAAGTATTGACTAAGGGGGAGTGATACATATCACCATAGTATTGTTGTCAAAGTTCAAGTTGTGATGCAATTGAACTTTGATGCTGTGTAATAATACTATGCCGCTGTATAACAATACGAAAACATCTTGTTTTTATATATTGTTATAGCTATGGATCTTCAACAACTATGATGCTGAGTTGAACACGTTCAGAATCACTGGAGTACTTGGAAGTGACGAATATTTCGAGTAATGTTGAAGAACCAAGGAAATCAAACATTTGGATGAGAAGCTACAAAGTTTATTTATTTTGTAACCCATATGTATTGATAGTTTTGTCACTAAAATTGACAAGGGGGAGATTGTTAGAGCACCGCTCGGTCGAACTCGCAAGTGTTGCTATCGCAAGCTTGTTTGTCAAATTTAGTTGTCAAAACTATAAGTCTTGATTTCTAGTTTACTTATAGCTAAGTCTCAGATAAGGATAGAATGTGTAGTTGAGCTTTAGACTTAACGGCGTTCATCGATTGAAGACGAAGAACTACTAAGGGGAGCTTGTGGAACTTCATCAACAAAAGGTATATGGAGACTTGAACTCATCTATCACTCAAAAGTCTATTTCTACACTATCTCCTATTCGAGATAAAAAAATTATAGCTATATAGACTTCGATTATACACATTTGATATTTCGAGCTGAGTTTAACTCGCTTACATATTTCTCGAAATATATGTTGGTAATCTTCCGCTTTAACCAAGTTTATCTTATATTCTTGACGAAACTCAAAAGATGATCATGTGACAATCGCCTGGTAACATCTTATATGATTTGTGTGAGACAGTCATTTGGTGCAGACTCGAAATGTTTCGTATTGATCATTTGATAACTTGAAAATTATTTTGAAGCTAATAGTTTTTTTGAGACAACTATTGTCGGCTTCTAAGAATGTTTCAATGATTGAAATGGGAGTTTAGAACAGTTAACCATGATTGGATATAGCACAATATGCGTACTTGTATGCTAACTGTTGCAAGTTATTCCAAGTCCGGGAACCATAGTATGCATACTGGTTTATTAGTTGAAGTCCGGGAAATTAGTATGCATACCCATATACATGCCGGCGTAAAGTTCAAGCCCGGGAATTCAACTGAGTTTGGTGGTGTACGACAGATTGCGTACCCGTTCGCATACTGGCGAACCCAGACCAAGTCTGGCTACTTAGGTATGCGTACCCGTTTGCATACTTGAGTGGGTTATGTTCTAAAATCGGTTTGTTCATGAACTAATACATTTATATAATAAGGATGGCAATCTATTGCAAACCGTGGCTATAATTTTCATGAATTGATTCGAGTGAATCAAAATCGATTTTGCTTCAATTGTGTCTTGTATACTTCTTTGAGAATATAAACAATTGAACAACTCTAGAACTAGTTTCATTTGAATCATTTGAACTAGTTATGTTAAGATGACCAAGGTTTATAGGAAAGTGTTCATATGGCTAACTTCGGTAAACTATTGTTGGGCCAACAAGGTGTACACATTTAGGTACGGTTATCCATATCTAAATGAAGTCACTTTTCATTTGTGTGTAACAAGCTAAGTTCGATCTAACGGTTGAAAGATATTAGCTTGAGTCTAATCAGGTTTTCATCTAACTGTGAATATTGAGTGCTTTGTTACCAAGGTGACATTGATTGCAAACCCTGATTTGAAGACTATATAAGGGAGAACTCTAGCAATTGGGAAACCTAATCCCTACACCTCCTGTGTGATACTAGTTGCGACTAGAGTCGATTCTCCTTTAACCTAGGTTTTTCCTAAAACCATTATAGGTTAACGACTTAAAGACTTCATTGGGATTGTGAAGCCAGACCCAGCTATTTTCTCTGTAGTTGCGTTTTCTGATCTTGCTTTATTTTATCGAATTGAGTACTATCTTCTCTAAGATTTGCTCGAGATTTAATCTTTGATAGGCAAGATAAAAAGTAGTCACAAACATCTTCGTCTCATCGTTTGTGATTCCACAATATCTTGTTTCGCTTCCATACGATTAATAATATTGTGAGGTGATTGATATTACTAGGATGTTCTTCGGTAATCTAAGTCCGGTGTATCAATTGGTTCATGTTTACCTTGATTTATCAGAAGACGGAACAAAAACTCGTAGGTATTTCTGTGGGAGACAAATTTATCTATTTAATATAATTTTCTGTGTGAGACAGATTTCTTTATCAAGTCTTCGACTTTGGGTCGTAGCAACTCTTAGTTGTGGGTGAGATCAGCTAAGGGAATCAAGTGCGTAAAGTCCTGCTAGGATTCAGAGGAATAATGAAGGCGAATGTACCTTGATCAGTGTGAGATTGGTTAGGGCTCAACTACATTCCAGTCCGAAGTTAACTTGCAGTAGGCTAGTATCTGTAGCGGCTTAATACAGTGTGGTGTTCAGATGTGGACTAGGTCCCGAGGTTTTTCTGCATTTGCGGTTTCCTCGTTAACAAAATTTCTTGTATCTGTGTTATTTCTTTTCCTCATTATATTTGTTTATATAATTGAAATATCACAGGTTGTGTGTACTTCAATCAATTAGATAATCCAACCTTTGGTTGTTGATATAAATTTATTGACACTTGAACATTGGTCTTTGGTACCTTTCAAGTTGTTTCTCATAATAATCAGGCTCACAGGTTCTATCTGTTTGATTTGCTGATTACATTGAGAAACAGAGATACAACTCTTGTATATATTTCCATTGATTGAGTCTAACTGTCTAGTTGATTTTCTTGGAATTATATTGGAGTTTTGTCCATACAGATTTCCTAAAAGAAATATTGGGTGTGGTTGTTAGACCCCCGCTTTATGAGGTATAAATCATTTCCTCAATGTAGCAAATTTATAACTGAATTTCCTATCTAGCTGAGTAACCGTCATACTGCCGAGTCTTGTCCAGGCATAAGGCTTGCCTTGGGCTTACATATAGGCCATTGCAGGCCTAATACCCCCTCTTCACTTAGCTTAGGTATTGCTGAAGGCATGCACTTGTCTTGCTCATGCCAAGGGTGCATTAATGAGTCTCATGTCGTACTTTCCTTAGGATTATCCAATCTCCGTTAACTTGCATATCGATGTAGCTTACTTATGAGGCCATGCCCAATACGCCTTTGGTACATGTCTAAGTCGAAGTCCTTGATAGGAAGTATGAACATCCAAGGAATGGAATGCAACTTGCCTCATCAAGTTTGGCCACTATCATCTCTTGCGTCAAGCTACCGAGACAGATGATATGAGAGGCCAGTATGCCGCAATCATCTCGCAATTAGATGATATGAGTGACAAAGTGCTGGACTGGCAATGCTGCAACTCTTTACGGCTGCCTACGTACCCTTCCCTACTCTAAAGGGATCAAGCACGGATCGTAGTTCATCCTCGAAGGGACAAAAACTTAAGTCAACTCGTTTGCAAGGTCGTGGCCAAGCAATGATGGTGTAGGATGTTCCGTCAAAATTCACAAAAGTTGCGCATTATCGATTCCACGACATGGCATAGTGATGCCTAAGCATCAAATGCCCTATTTACAAGGCTACGCATCTATAAATGAGGCTTACGCATCATTTATACTCTTTCATCTAAGCTATGAATCTTACTTAGTGCATGATCCGCATATGCACCTTCAACCAACTACCCCTCCCTATATATGTTAACTTACCATTTTTACAACTTAGAAAAGGGGAGAGGATTGACATGCTTGCTTCACTATTCATGGCCTTTGCTATGTATCCCTTTAAAACTGGCAATGATTGCTGAGTTCTGTTCTATAATGCACAATGATTGCGCACCACTCGTTCTGGCTATTGCATAATGATTGCGCAATATTCACTCTGCCAGTCCTCTATGGCTTGATGCACAATGATTGTGCAATATTGACCCTAGGCCAATCGTCCACATAATGCGCGATGTTTGTGCTGCATCATCGAAGGCCATCTACCCAACTGGCCTAATGCATCATGATGATGCAACATTGGCCCTTGGCCAATTTGCCTTCGATATGCGCCATACTTTGCGCTATATTGGCACTAGGCCAATGTTCCTCTCAACGCAATAGAAGCCTTAGTTGAAGCTTCATCTCATGTCATGGCGCATGTTTTAGCATGCGTCATGCTAAAAACACCGGGTGTTACAGCATAACTCATAACCCGTTGTACTCGCCAATTTATTGGGAAAGGTCGAACTATTGTCTAAAAGAATTGAAAGATCCTTGAAGTCAGGGATATACCAATTTTCACTATGTTTCCGTCCCCTATTTTTTAACCCAATTTTCCAACAAGGGGTACTGTTAATCAGCTGACTGACATCATTAACCTCTTTGTTTTTCAAAATTCTTAAAAATTTGAAATTTCCAAACGAAAGTACTGTCAGTTTGAGTAACCATTTGTCTTAACAATATAATAATGTTTGTTTCTAGATACGTTAAATAGAGAAGGGAAAAAGGTACTTAAGGACTAAAGGGAAAAAAATGAAAGTACTGTCAGTTTGAGTAACCATTTGTCTTAACAATATAATAATGTTTGTTTCTAGATACGTTAAATAGAGAAGGGAAAAAGGTCCTTAAGGACTAAAGGGAAAAAAAATGTAATAAACTCTATTAATTAATAGAGTTTGAGTATACAGTGGAAACTCTATTAATTAATACTCGATTATTTAATAAACTCTTTTAAATAATATTTTTAGTCGGTCCTGAATCGGAGATAAGGTGTTAAATTAATAATTCATTATATACTTTATTTATATTAAAAATTTATGAAGATTTTTTAAATTGATTCTATTGTCTTTTCTTTTTTCTATTATCGTAAAAACTTCTGGTGTTGTTTTCTTATAACTCAACAAGAAATTATTCAATGTGATTGCCGCTTTGATAGGCTCGTTTCGGGAAGGGGCTCTATTTGTAGAACATTCATCATCTTCTTCCCCATCTTTATCAGTTCTCATTAGGGCTGCACATGAACCCGACTCGACCGACCAACCCGACCGAACTGAGGCCAAAAAAACCGAACCAACCCGAACCCGAGATATTCAACTATCCTGAACGGTACATGTAAAAGAAACCCGATCTTTTTACTGTGCTACGCGGTTGAATAGCCATACCGACCGATCTCTACCAAAACCGGCCGATCATTTAGATCGATGGTTAATATCAATAGCCCTACATTACGCATAAATAACAGAGCCCCAAGTCTTCTTCTACCTTTTTTTTCTTTTCAACTCATTTTTTTCCTCTCCACTCTTAAGATTCTAGGAGAGGCGAATCATCACAAACCCTTTCCATCCTTTTTCTTAAAGTTACTTATTCCATCTGCTTCTTAGTTCTTACATCACCGCCACCATCAGAAAAAATAAATAAAAATAAATCGTCCACATCATATTTTGAACAAGCTACAATGATTCAGTGAAGCAATCGATTAAACCAGCTAAAGTGGTAGGCTTTATTGATTGGTTTTTATTAATTTCTCGGAATTGAGATCTGGGGTTTCTTTTCAAAATCAGATTAAATCAAACATTAGGGTTTAGTTTGATTTTGAACTTTGGGTATCTCAATTGTTAAATTCTGAAGTTTGGTTGATTAGCGATCCTAACTAATTGAGTAATTGGTGAGAGTTTGGGGTTTCTAACTTTTCAAAATTCTTATTGCGATGTATAATACTTGTAGAATCATGCATTTTTGTGTACAATCACTGCAGGAATATTATTAAAATTTATATATCGACTAGGTATCACCGGGGCCGCTCAACCTCTCTTTATAGTTTTAGGTGTTTATACATTAAAATAAACTATTTTTTAGTTAATGTATCCAAACACTTTCAATAGACTACATGTACTTCATGAAATACACGCCGATATGAAAAAATAATGCAATACTATCTCATTATAAACACGTAAAATACATATACATTAAAGGAATAAAAAGTATTAATACATGCCGATATTAAAAAATAATATAATATTATTTTTTCTTATCAAAAAAGATTGAATTAAAGATCGTTATAATAAGATTAACGACGGAAAATTTGACCCTTCCAAAAGAGTAAATAAACATTCCCAAATTAAAAGTCCTACTAATATATGTTGATTAAAAAACGACATAGAGACAATCAGAAAGTTTAACTAAAACGTAACATGACATTACCTTAATCTTATTTGACTTCTGCTAGTCATTTAATCCGAAAACAAATCTATGTCGTTAAATTGCTCTCGGATGCCACATTTTTTTCTTCAGTTTTATACCCTATAAGACCTTCTTTGCATATTTTAATTCTTTCTCGATCCCAAATTATATCCATTTTAACACTTTATTTTTGTTGTTAAATGTTCTTTGAACGTTAACATCATACGTTTTTTTTTTTTTTTTTTACATATCATTCATCTTTGTAATAATATATCCCAAATTCTTTTGTTTGCTTTTCAGATCCATGATTTGGAAAACAACCCTTATAATCATGCTCTCTATATATATTTGTACAATCACTTGTTCTCCTAGGAATGAAATCACTTCTCTGTTTATTTCTTTCAGTATTTTCCTTTAAAACAATATCTGGAAAACTAAAATGGCCTATTTTTTAATGCTACAAAGATGTCTTTGTAATTCTTTTCCATCCGACCCTTCAATAAACTCTGAATCTTCTCTAATAGTTTTCCCACTAAATAAGCCTCAAGCATTTTACTGTCACGCGAAAATGGATGGGTTATAGAATTTTTTTCCTGCATTGTTGATTTCGTCATGTCATCCAATTCAAAAAATTGGCTAAACATGAAGCCATTTCAGTCTTATTTAGTTTTTAATATTTTTTTAATACTTGTCAGATCACGTTTCTGTCTTCTCTATTTGTTGCACATATATGTGATCCTAATCCGATCTTTTCTATATTCCTAAAACTCCATCGGATGATACTGCGAAAGGCACATACCAACACCGTTCGCCATTTATATACTGTGCCAACTCAAATTGTTATCGGAATCCATTGGTTTTCTATTAAGGAAAAAATGGTGTCGCATGTATGGTTTCTTTTGTTGTGTTGTACATAATATTGGTTGTTTGAAAATGACCCTTATAATCATGCTTTATATATATTTGTTCAATCACTTGTTCTCCTAGGAATGAAATCACTTCTCCGTTTATTTCTTTCAGTATTTTACTTTAAAACAATATCTGGAGAGAAAAAAAATGGCCTATTTTTTAATGCTGCAAAGATGTCTTTGTAATTCTTTTCCATCCAACCCTTCAATAAACTCTGAATCTTCTCTAATAGTTTTCCCACTAAAT